>OZ005744.1:183669702-184158860 GCA_963930735.1 Dioctria linearis
TCCTGCACTCTCGCATGGATCAATCTTAGTTTGACTTCAGCATTTACTCTTAGAGGTTCATTAGGAGTTCCAAGGTTCCTAAGGATGTGATAGGAACTCGCATGATCAATCATCTGCTGGCCGAAAAGTATCCGGTAGGGTGAAAAGCCGGTTGGTTGGTGGATTAGAGGTTCATTAGGAGTTCCAAGGTTCCTAAGGATGTGATAGGAACCCGCATGATCAGTCATCTGCTGAAATATGGGGAGCTAAGTTCAACTTCCGGAACAGGATCTTCAGATGGTGAGAAGGTGTCACAGTGGATTCGTGACAGAGCATCCGGGACGACGCTCAAGCTTCCTCTTCAGCGTTCGATGGTGAAGTCGAAATCTTGAAGCTTCAAACTCCACGGAACAAGTCTATCGCTGAGGTCCATTTGAGATATCAGCCATTTCAAGCTCGCATGATCAGTCACTATATTAAACGGCAAAGTTCTATGAAGGGCCGAAACTTCTGTACACTTACGATCGCTGCTAAGCATTCCTGTTCTGTGACTGTGTAATTTCGCTGTGCTGAATTCAACTTTTTGGAGAGGAGCAGAGGTAAGTTTCTGTTTTAACAATTCCAGATACGTCTGGGCTTCAGGTGTCCATTGAAACTGACTGGGATTTTTCAGAGTGTCTGTAATGGAGGCAGTTAGATCAGCATAGTTCGGAATGAATCGTTGATACCATCCCGCCATACCTAGTAGGCGTCGGGCCTGCGCAACAGTTTTAGGTGACGGATAGTGTTGTGTTTGTAAAAATATATTTATTTCATTTTTACTAAATTATTCTCAACAAATATCGTTATGGTCTATACAGCTACCAAGACGTCTATAGACTTCTTTTGTGTTGTATCAGTGAAATCGAAGCTATCAAAAACAAATGACGGCTATAGACTTCCAAAATTTGTTAGGAATATTTGGTGGAAAATATATTAATTTTATTCTGTAAGTATGATATCTTGATCGAACTCCCCAAGAACCAACTAATTAACAAAAACAAAAAAAAAAAGCGTTTTTGTCATATATCACCGATTTCAAAGTGACTTATTTGCAACTTACTTTCAAACTACATTCAATGGTTCAGCAGAGCTCAACAATCCCTCTTACATCCGATAAAAACCATTATAACAGCTCTACACATATTCCCCTGATACGTCATAGTGATGTTGAAATAATTCTTGCATCGTTGGACGAAAATAAAAATGCGGGTCCAGACGGTATTCCCAACATATTTTATAAAAACTGCTCTCTGGTCCTATCACATCCTATATCTATGTTAATCAAAAAATCTGTTTCCAGCCATACTGCTCCTAATGTTCTTAAGGATCATTTTGTTCATCCTACTTTCAAAACAGGGAATAAAGGTCTGGTAAAGACATATCCGCCCCATTTCTACTTCCAATGCTCTAGCCTTGATCCTTGAAAGAATCGTCTATAATGCTCTAAAAAAGCAACTAAAACCCTACATCTGCCCTCAACAACATGGCTTCCTACCAGGCCGATCTACGTTAACTAATCTCTCGATATTCACCGACTTTGTTGCTCTGGACAGCTAAGCAGCTGAATGTTTTCTATGCGGATATATCGAAGGCATTTGATAGAATAAATCACAAAGTAGTCATAGATAAAATAAGGAGATTGGGCTTTGATTCTAACAGTACCCTTCGGTTTGAGTCATATCTTTCGAACCATCATCTAACGGTTGTAATTAACGGATTTTCGTCAAATGTGTGTACCTCAAGGCTCGATTCTTGGCCCACTTCTCTTCTTATTATATATTAATGATCTCCCTAATAAGTTATCCTCGGCTTCCTTAAGGTGTATTCTAGTCTAGAGGCCCGAATTTTAGGTGATTTTTGAAGTGCCGTAAAAAAAAGGCAATCAATATTTTTCTATCCATTTTTTTATGAGTTATTTATTATCATTACAAGAATACAGAATAAAAATTAAAAACGTTGAAAATTCAAAAAATTAGCAGCTGATGAAGTGGGGGGCCTCAAAAAATTGGCGCGTGATCATGCCCACGATTCCAACTCGCCTAGCAATCCGAAAAAAAAAATAAAAAAGATTATTAGTCTAGAATAATGCCCGGAACTAGGGAAAAGTTGAAAAAAAATGTTTCACAAAATGACCGCTGCTTGAAAAAAAAGCAATTTTTGTACCACTTTTTTTGACATTTTCGAATTTTTTACAAATAGTAAAAATTGAAATTTGAGGATGCGACTAGTTCCGGACATAGACAAGTCTATAAAGAAGACTAAAAAAAAATTCAAGTAAATCGGGCTAGTAGAACTTGAGAAATCATGGACATCGTCTTGAAAAAGGCAGTTTCGAGAAAAACGCGTTTAAGTGGTAACGCCACTGTAAATTTATCGGTAGCAAATAGTAGAATCATTACGCTTGTAAATTCTACCAAAGTCTTGGATACGCTTGTAACAGTTTCATTCGGATTAAACTCAAATAAATTATATGAAAATCGCAATCTATCGGGTTTTCTTCAAAATTAATTTTCCTAAACGAAACCTAACAAAACAGGTAGCATTCCATTAAGCCATGTTTTATGTTATACAACTTCGTTACAACCCAGCTGTCCAAGCATTTGCAATGTTGTGACTATCTCTGAAAGTAATCAGCACAAACGAGATATGGGATACTTTTAAGAGTTCAAAAAGCCCATATATACTGCCAAATTATAGCAGCATATTTACGCTGAAACTCTGGCCATTTGTAAATATACGGTTACTACCGCTCTCCAATGAAGACGGATATAGACAGCTATTCAGCTGACTAGATGGGCGAATTAAACAACCCAAAACAAACCTTAATGGCCAGTTTCAAAGTCTAGGCTTAAGCCACAGCGATGGTTTAAGCCAAGGCTTGATATATATTTCGGTTTCACAGTCAAGGCTTAAGTGAACATAAGCCCGTCATGTCGAAGGGTTAAGCCTCAGATTGCTGTGAAATATATAAGAAATTATTGCTAAATATATATGTATTTTGCCTAAATATTATAATTTCTGTTATTAAGAGAACGTACATATTTCAAAAGTTATACTTTACAACCAAATTGAAATTTTCCAAGCGAAAAATAGTTATCTAGTTAGCAGTTTTGAGTACTGTCAATTTGACGTTTTAGGAAGAAACCAAATAGCTTAAGACAAAAATGAGTAATTTATCTGATGCAGAAGATATAAGCGCCGAAGAAATGTAAAATATAATATCACAAAGTATGACCCGTGAAAAAGAGATAAGGAGGCGCCCGCAACATTTCGAGAAATGGCATGACGTTGATTTATATAGTCGGTTCCAACTGTAGAAACATTCGGCTATGATGATTTACGGTGTCGGAACATTCTGCGACAATGATCTTGGTTTTGATATCCTTCCAGATAAAAGCCACAACAAACTGGTAAATAAAAAGTTCTTCTTTTTGCTTGGTTTTTAATCCACAATGGCAATTTTCCTTTAGAAAAATTCACAATTACAGCAGTACTGACAACTTAAAAATTATCATCCGCGGCTTAACTAAGCCTCAGCTTACTGAGTACTCTGAAACCGAGTAGGCTTAAGTTCTGGGCTTAAGCCACACCCGTGGCTTAGCTAAGCTCTGGCTTAAGCCTGGACTGTGAAACCGGCCATAAGAAAATTATAGGTTTGTTCAAGAGACAGATAGGGAGAAAAGAAGAGTTACTGTTGTTAGTACAGCACATTGTCTCTTTGTCAGGAACGCTACAGGCTTACATGCTCTTAACAAAAGCTAGCGCAGAAGAGGCACAATTCGTCTCCTGCAAATTGGGTGATTCGAAATCAAAGAAATCAATGAATTTCGTCAATTGACTTTAGGTCGCTTCGTCCTAAGATGCTACAAGAACAAACATTATCCAATACATATTATGAACTCGTCGTGTACCAACGATGTGGTACCTCACAAGGGATTATCACCAGATTGATGTGAGGCTGACTGTTTGTTAGACCCATACGCACCACTATAATCTAGCCTTTCTCCATTTCGACAAATTTGTAATTTTTCAACAGTCGATCCACTTTTTTCAAGTCCCATTGCCTCAGCGTTCTTTATCTTTTGTTTTTTATATGATCTAAACATTTTAAGAGGTCCACAAACAACAACTCCTCCAGGAATACTATTAGATGAATTAAAGTTTTTTTGGAAACTATAAATGGCAACAAGAAAACATTTTGAATACTTTAAAAAAAATCAAGTCCAACGATCTAGCGATACTTTCTTTGCCACTTTCATTCGTCATACATTTCATACTCGACGAAAATATCTTACACTTTTGCTTGACGAGGTTCAGGAACCGAAATGTCTTTACCCTGCCCTGAGATTTTATTGATTTGAAACTTCTTTAAATTCGTAAAAATCTTACAATTCGACGAAGTTTCAAGATCTTCTAAGATGCTCAAATGCTGACTACAATAAAGGCATTGTAAATATTTTTGTCCTACTCTACTGACAAAATCTTTTCGTTTTAATGGGAAAATTACCATTCACAAGGTTTTCAAAATTCATTTATTCCTTTTGTTTTGAACGTTGTAAAAATATGTTTATCACTATAACCTAAACACGGTTTGCCGTTTTTTTTTTACACTTTTTATTACTGAAATAATGGCAATAAACAGAAAAGTTATTAACTCGAAAAAGGCAATTAATATGAGTTGACCTTTTCCGTGCCTTAAATACGTTAAGCGATAAAGTCGTCCTTTTTACAACTTTTATGAGTAAAAAAAAACAAAAAAAAAACAAAAAGTAATTGTTAGCAGTCATGCTACTACGATAATCTTCCATAGAACAAAAAAAAAGTAAGAAAATATCTTTACAAAAGTCTTTCGAACATAAAAATTTTGTTTACAAACAAACGGAGATGCAACAAAAACTTGGGGTCGTTTCAGTCCAGTCGCCTTGTATCTCCATAATTCATTCATTCCTGCAGCAAAATTGCTGTTTTATTACTAAGATTCTATAATGTCCGCCTGCTGTCATAGAATTCTACTCCTTACAGATTACGTTTAATTACTCTAAGGCGCAATTCTACTACAAACAGCAGCTCTCTTATAATCTCCTAGTCCTAAGAAGAATACCTATTTTGAGGTCCAAATTAAGTTTTATTTATTTCTCCAGGACTTTTGCGTCAATCTTTACGAGTAAAATGCTTTAGTAGAGCTGAACATTTCGTCAGTCAGCCAACCTTTTTCAGACTTCATGTCGTAAAAAACTGACTATGATTATACCATCACTTTGCGCAACGCGTTGCTTTTTACGTTCGTCATTAGGGAATTCCGTGTCCATTTGCTTTCCATTTAATGGCTTTATCAATGCAAACGATTAGTGAAGTAGAAAATGAAGATAAAAGCCATCAAATTATTGTCCTGTTTGTCAAAATCAGATTATTACTTACATACTGAATTTGTCAATGTATGTAAGTAGATTTGGTGACAAATTGAAATGCATCAAAGGTTAGCGAGTTCTGTAATAATTAACATGGGGGGGATGGGGGTAAGCGCTCATTAAATGATAATATCACGGATGAGTTTACGTAATGAGACTTAATGAGTAAAATCATTTTAACTTAACTATTTCAATTATGTTACATAAATCAATAGATGTCTCTAATACCCCATCATCAATCTAAGGTGATTATCATGTGATAAGACCTGGATAGCTAATGATAAACTGGTATTCTCGTGTCTCCCATAATTACTTCACTTTTCATTTTGTCTTTGAGAGTTACAAATAAAGATAGCTCAATCCAAATGTGACCTGTATAAAACTGTCCAATTTAACTTAATATGTAAAAATCCCGCCCAACCGATTTCAATGAAATTTTGCAAATGTATTTGATTTTGTTCAGCTTGAAAGTTAGGATACTTTTGGGCACGATAGATAGCGCTATTGTCGAGATCTAAAAAGTTTCCTCAGAATGCGTCGATGTTAAAAGCTGAAATTTTGTACACGGCGTTTGCATAAAAATGGCAATTACAAGTTCAAAAATGGACTAAATCGGGCAACTTCTTCATAGGGTTGCCATACAAATATTTCGTTTTTTACTATGTATTTGGACAATGGTCGACAACGAGTACACGTAGAGAGCTGAAATTTGGTACGTGGTGTTTTCATAGCAATAGTAAATAAAATAAATTTTGGATTTCCACTATATATTTGGAAACTGTCTGAGAGCGCGTCAATGTGGGAAGCTCAAATTTTATACACGGCGTTTTTCAATATAATGTAAATTTATATTCAAAAATGGGACAAATCGGGCAACGCCTTTGTAGGGTTGCCATACACAAACTTCGTTATTCGCTATATAAAGGGTCTTTCATTAAGAGTGATAGGATTTTAATTTTAAATAAAACAACAATGGTTTGACATATCAATTTAATTTTTGCTTTATTTTAAAGATTGGACAATGCAGTTATGTTTGAAACAAGATGTCGTTCAAATGCCCACCGCGGTTTTGTTTACACTGACGGACCCGATCGCTCCAATTTTTTATCACCCTGTCCAACATTTGCGGCTGTATGCCGGCGATTGCTTGACTTGTGCTTGTGCTTTGACGTATCCCCAAAGGAAATAATCTAGGGTGGTCAAATCACATGACCGCGGCGGCCAATTCGCAAATCCTCGTCGTGAGATGATCCAATCGCCAAATTTATCTTTCAGCAAGTCGATCGTAGCATTAGCTGTATGACACGTAGCGCCGTCTTGTTGGAACCACATCTCTTCAATATCGATGTTCTCAAGTTCTGGCTATAGAAATTCGAGTAACATGACTCTATAACGGTCGCTATTGCCGGTTACGGTTGTTCCCTCCTCATTTCGGAAGAAATAAGGTCCGATGATGCCGCCATGCCATAAACCGCACCACACAGTGAGTTTTTCGGAATGCAACGGCATTTCATGTAACACTTGTGGGTTGTTCTCGCACCAATAACGGCAATTCTGCTTATTTACAAAGCCATTCATCCAAAAATGCGCCTCGTCTGCGAAGATGATTTTTTGGCCAAAATTGTGATCATCTTCCAAATGCTCAAGGGCCCAATCAGCAAACTCTCGACGCAATCCGTGATCGTTTGACTTCAGTTCTTGAGTCAATACGACTTTGTAAGGATGTAGGCCCAAATCCTTACGCAAAATTCTCCAAGTTGTCGTCTGAGAAAGCCCCAATTGTTGCGATCGTCGTGAAATCGACAAATTTGGCTCATCGGCAATACTGGCCGCTGCAGCTGCGATATTCTCCTCACTTCGCACATTTCTTTGTCTTGTTAATGGATTCTTGTCTTGTAAAGAGAACTCACGCTCAAAATTTTCCACAGCAACCGAGAAATCTCTACTAAAAAACTATCACCACTACTGAAAGACCCTATATTTGGCCACTGCCCAAGGCATATAGAAGACGAGGTATTCTTGGTACGAACCACGTTCCACCATTTTGTCTGGAGACCAAATTTTGATCACGTGACTCTGTTCTGTTTTTGTCATGTGCTCCATATCGCTGTAGCGTGGCGTGCTCTATAAATATTTTAATATTCAATAAGGTAAAAAGGTGAACTGACTATGATGTTTTTTTTTTTTTTCTAAAAAGAGTTAAACAAGAATCTATTTGGGATTGTTTACCGAGAGTGGAACATAGTGACGTCACGGCACATCAGCTGCTATGTGTCAAAAATTTAGTGAGATAATCTTGTCTTCTATATACGTTGGGCACTGCCTGTAAACGCACGTGGGAACTAAAATTTGAAGACATGCTGTTTTCATAGAAATAGTAAATGAAATTATAAAAATGGTGTAAATCGGGCAACCCTTCTTGATGCTGCCATACAAAACTTTAGTTTCTCATTATATATTTGGATACTGCCTCACGCGTTGACGTTGAGGGCCGAAATATTGTACACGGGCCTTTTTTTAAACAAATGTAAATTTAGTTCAAAAATAAGACCAATCGGGAAACTGCGTTGTAGGGTTGCCCTACAAAAAATTTGGTACGTGGTATTTTCATAGCAATGGAATATAAAATTTAAAAAAGAAAAAAGAAAAAACCTGGCTTTCGCAGATGTTCAGTATACGCTAAAACTTGATTATTCAGAAACACAAGCGATAATTCAGAGACTTCATCCGGCCTTCGATAAAATGTAATGCATTGGGATTTTTGGGTGTTCAGTTGTAAATCGGTTTTAATCGCCCAACTCTTGACATTCCTCAAGTCAGATTTTAATCATTCGATACAATCCTCTACTAGACCAAGCTGACGACCAATATATAACTGCACATCATCAGCATTTATGTGAATTTTGAAGTCCCCTATAACCTCAGGAAGGTCATTAATATAAAGAACAAAGGAGCCAAAATTGATCCCTGGGGCACACCACAGACAAAAAACTGCCAATAAAGGAAACTGCAGTCGAATGAAACCGAAAATTAGTGGAAAATTCGTTAGAAAAATCAAGTAGAACCAGGAAACATAATTCATCTTTATTCAGTGAGCTGTATATATCGGTTGTAACTCTTAAAAGAGCCGTTTCGTAACTATGCGATTTACGGAAACCTGTTTGGCATGACTTTAGCAAGTTATTAGTTTTAAGATATTGAACCAACAAAAATCTTCTGATATCAATCCATTATAATTCTATTAATAGAATCATTTAAACGACCTCATCTATTAGACTGTAATAAGATCATATGAGCAATTATAGCAAAAAAATTATGGAAAAATTTCTACTTTAAAGTCCAGAAATGTGGAACCTGTAACAAGAGACAACATGAAGCCCCTTTTATAATATGTCCCAAATGTCCCAAATGAGCTGAATTCGCCATAATGAGTTAATTCTTTATTTTTTTTATGATCTTTAATGGCACAATTTCTAGTGGCAAAAACTTCGTGTCCTTAGTATAACAAATTTACAAGATCAAAAATAACATATAAAATTTTAGTGACAAATTATAACAAAATTAAAGAAGGGATTAGAATTAGAAAGGATCTTTTGATGTGCCCTCAAATTTAGAAATAGAAATATTATTTAGCAAAAGGTACCGTACACAAGAGTTAGTAATCTTTTCTTGTACATTAGATTTAAAGGTGCTAAAGATCGAGTTTTCAAGGCTAACAGAATAAATAAATACATAAATAAAATTTTTCTAAACTTTAAAAAAATGAGAAAAACCTACCGTATTTACTGTACCGTTTAAATGCTTCGACAGTGCCTGCAGTTTGGACACTCAAGGGAAGGTTATTCCATAGATGGGCAATTTGGACAAGATAAGAAGCTTCCATGTAATATTTATAGAAACGTGGGAGCAATATATTCCTATTACGTCGTGATAGTGTAAACTAGAAAAATGCTCTTAAGTACAAATTTAATTAGATTGTATAAGAAAACTCGAGCACGTCGCCGCAAGTAGGGAAACAGTGGACAACCAAGCATTCGAGATCGAAATGGCGAAGTATAGTTGAACCTGCGAAGTCCATGAACAAAGCGGATGCAGTCGTTGAATGCTACATCTATCTTACGCACGCAACAGCTATCCAGTTTATGAAATATAACACTACCATAAATGAAGTGGGGCAAAATTAAATCTGTAATTAATCTAAAGCAATTTTCGGTAGATAGGATACTCGCTGAGAGCCTGAGACTCCGAAGCCCCACATAAACTTTTCTGATAATGCTGTTAACGAAGTCGAAACACTTCATTTCGCTGTTTAAAATAATATCAAGGGTAGTGACTTGTTTAGCATAGGCAGCAAAACATTGTTTAAGACTGGATAGCAGAAAAATTTAGTTTTTGATTGTAAAGTAAATACAGTGATTTCAAACCAACTGATTATTCCTCCACCAGACAGACATTCTGATGCTGGTAAGATTACAGTTAATTCATTCAATGCAGTCTTCTAAGAGTCCAATAGATCTATTGAGATATAACTGGACATCCTCCGCATATAAATGGATATTCACATCTTGGAGAATATCAGGCAAGTCATTTATAAACAGACTGAAAAGCAAAGGACCCAATATAGAACCTTGAGGAACCCCACTTATCAGTGGTAGGGCGGTAGAAAGAATTTCGTTTCCTTTGACTCGTTATTTACGACCGGTCGGAAAGTTGTTGATCAAACCAACAACGGCTGAGTTGCTAAAATTAAAGGTACTAGCTAGTTTATCGAGGAGGATGCGATGATTCACATTATCAAAAACCTTAGAGAAATCTAAAAGTACTAGAACCATGAAATGGAATCGGTCTAAAGGACTTCTTATGTCAGAAGCTACTTTCAACACAGCGTGGTCTCACAATTACGGAAATCGTCAGAAATCCCATTTCCAGCACGTCAGACAATAACCCCGATCGAGATATTCAATTATTATCTATTTAAACAAAAGCTTTTCAAAGACTTTGGATATCAGGTACAAATTACTAATTGGACGAATATCTGCTTCAGCTTCCGATGAGTATTTTTTTCTGGAAAGGGGCTTGACGGTTGCAAACTTCCAACCACAATTAATTTAGTCCTGCGACATTTAAGTGGACAACTTTGAAGTATGGAAAATTTTCAAACGCAATTAGGGAAGAAAGGAAGACGTATTTATGGGTGGTGGTGGTGCGTCAAAATAGACGTTTATCAGGAACACCTCAAAGAATTGATTGGCATACTGAATCTACTTATTTTCCGAACACCTACAAACCATAAAAAGTTTTTTTTTTCTTTTTTTTTCGTCAAAAAATTATCCACATTGAAACTTAAATATTTCCGTATTCATAATGAAAACTAATTGTGAATGTTGTCAAAAAAAAAAAGTGTCTAAATAACTTAACCAGCATCTGATAACCCCTTCCTATCTTATTTATAAACAATTCTAAAATAAGGCAAACCACAAATTACTTATGTGGCAACTCAAAACGATGTAATGCTCTGTAAATCTGTCTGTCAATCATTTCTTGTGATTTAGTATCTAAAAATATCACAAGTCAAACTCCTCAACGCTTTCGTATTGTATCTGATATACCTATATAAAACTGCAAGTATACAACACGGTGCGGCACAGTCTGTCTGTAAAATAAAGGGTCAATTTTTTTTTTGGTAGGAAAATGAATTAGGGTGAATACGAGTTTATAGTCTTAAGGCAAAAAATATCAATTACCTTAACCGAATTTCAAATAAAAACCAGGAACTTCCTTTCTCAACATGTCTATCCTTTCGATGATATGATGCTATGCCGATTGTGTATAGGAATTCCTCTCATTTCAATCAAGTACCAATGAACTTCAGTTAATTTTACATTTTGTCTGGTGACAAGTTTTTCTGTTTTACTTGACAACTGCGACGAATACTTTTGGACTTTTAATTGACGAATTTCCTTTTGGTCTACACTTTTCAGCAGCTTCAGTAAAAAGATATTTCTCTCTTGATATGTCTCTAAAAGGAGAGTGGACAAGATTTGTAGGCAATTAGGAGATTTGGGAAGGAGTAAAAAAAAAACTACGCACAAATGATGAAATTTTTTAGATACTTTGAAGAGGATTTACAGAATATTTATATATATATGTATGTATGTAGAAGTACTTGTGTATTTAGTTGACTTTGGACGTTGTATGAGTTCTTTCTGTATACACGTATTAACTAATGAACGCGCAAATCTTTTTCTTGTATGATAAAACAAACAATTTTCTAAAGTACGAACCCAAAAATAACAGCTCAATTCACCCGGATCTTTTTGGGAATGCGCATTATCTAGAGTGTATTGAGGTATTGTTGTGTATGAATTCAAAAAAATTTATGTAAGATTTTTTCGGAATATATCTAGGTACCTAGATGAAAAAACAAAAAAAGAAAATAATTCTTGCAAATTAATAATAACCATCCTAATATTTTATGCTTGTTTTCGCTTTATACATTAGTTCTATATAAATGTGTATTAAAACGATTCCCTCCCCTCCCTTCCATATTCAACGACGGGATGATTTCCAGTGAGAGCTTCCAACATCTTACAGTATAAAAGTAGACCAAATTTAGCTTGGACACCAACCAAAAGTAAATCTTTATTACTGAAGATTCACTTTTGATAATATACCAACACCAGTTTTATATTATTATTCACTAACATTACTATAGTTGAAGAGATTCAAATCCTCTGAACAAATTTCTTTCTTCATAGTATAGCGCCTCCACGTAATCTCTCAAATGCAAGACCTTGCTGGTGATTAGAGCTCAATACTATTCTTCTAATTATGGGGCTGCCATCTGTCGGTTATTATGAAAAGGTCACAATACTTACAAGCCCGTTAATTTTTTTTTTTTTTTATATATTATTAAGTCCAGCTCAGGGCATATCTTATGACGCAGAGCACAGCATGGCAGGAAAGAGATTGGGAGATGACAAGGGTACATGAGGAAAGTGGGGGAGGTGCTGAGGTATGTCAACCGTGAACTTCGATAAGACAAATTATTGCCAAATAGCCAATGAGCTTGAAGGCTCTCTTTTGGACAATATCCAATAAATCTAAGACTGTACGTTCAGCCCCGGCTCAAATATAAGAATTGTATTCCATTCTAGGTCTGCTATAGAACTTGTAGAGAAGCGCTAGATTTGACGGCGTGGAATATTTCTCACACTTTTTCAGAAATTCAAGACATTTTAATATTTCTTTGACAACAGAGAAGATGTGATCTGTCCAGCTTAACTTCCTGGAAATATTAATGCAAACCATCAAAAGAAACGGTTGTGGACAAATTATGATCTGGTTTTGAAGAAATAAGACAGCTTTGGGACTTAGATGCAATTCGCATTGCTCCAAGCGACAATATTATCAAGGTCAATGATTTAATAATGCAATCTCGTTTGACAGATGGAATCCGTAGAAGTGTCAAAGGTGTTAGCGAAATCAGGTGTTCTGTCATCGACAAAGTTTTGGATGAAATTGAAAGTAAGGGAAAGCAGATCAATAATGAAAATTATGAAGAGAGACGGAGAGATAACAGAGCCCTGGAGCACACTGGCATTTATAGAGTGAGATTCAAATGTAACGCCATCTAATACAACACGAATTAGTTGATCAGATAGGAAACTTTTAATTCATAATAGAAGAGTGCTTTAAGTTTGACGAAAAGGGTAGGATGCCAGATTCTATCAAGGGTCTTTAAAATATCCAGCGCAATGAAATTGGACTCACCAAAACTGTGAAGACCATGGTTCTATCGTTCCGTAAAAAAAAAGTCAGCAAGTTTCTAGATAGGCGATCATTGATGAGTTGATTGGTTTCTAAATATTTCATTAATTTAGAGTTAATGACAGATTCAAGAACCTTTGAATGAATCGTAGTGTTTGCAATTGGTCGATAATTTGAGAGATCGCTACCCGCACCTTTGTTGGCAATAAACTGAACATGGGCTAGTTTCCCAGAATTTGGAAAGATTCGTGTCGAATAAGACAAGTAGAATAGTTTGCGCAGATGTTTAGTCACGGATGAGGTGTAGCTTTTAATGAACAGGGGCGAGAAATTACCATGTCCTGCGGCTTTGGAGTCGTCGATCACCTTAAGACCCTTACATCACACATCTCACGTGTGGATGTATACTGGCTCTTTTATATATCTACACGGGAGATGCAAAACAGGTATAGTGGGTGGAAGACGAGAATTTTAAGCGAATTTAGCTGCCAAAATATTAGCCCTATCCAGGGAGTCAACTACCACTTCACTATGGTTAAGTAGTAAAGGTATAGAGGAACTGGTGAAGTTGTTTCTGGATGGTATTGACGAGACACTAGAAACCTTTCATACCTTTGTGGCGTACCAAGATTCTTTGTCTAATACTCTAGTCAAAAAGAAATTTCTCTCTCTGGATAATAGATTTGCAGGTGTTCCGGGCAGTCTTTTCGATAGGTGCGGAAAATAGACTCTATCACTTTTATTGCTTGGTTAGGTACACTTTTCGTTAAACCAAGAGCGAATTTTCTGTTGTTGGGATCTGCTGTAGGAATACGGAATGTATGCATTATTGTCATTAGTATTATATATTGTAAGCCATTGCAAATTGTCTATGGCTCCCAAGATTCCATTACGGTTGTGGTTATTGTTGTTGATGATAAAGAAGAGGCAAATTATAGGAGGTAGTGGGAGAATCTAGAGAATTTCAAAGAAGACTAGGTAGAAAAAAGCGAAGGCCAAGCCGACGTGATACTCAATTCACGACCCCCTGGGATGGTAGACCACACTGGGACACCGAATACACTGCCCCCCCCCCATAGTCTTGAGAAAATACTGGAGGTAATCTCCGAACCACCAAATTAACTAATTATCACTATGGCATTACAGCCTTCCAGTTAAGCTCAAATCCTGCTATCGTCAGCGCATGTAAACCTTGAATATGTCGTAGATCAAAGATTTATAGGTGTTAGAAACAAGTCCTGTATTACCATACCGTCCGTTTCTAATCCGTTCTTATTAGGCAAATAGGTATCAACGACCAAGTTTGACAAAGAACATGGATTTCGATGAAGCACACATTGGGGACAATAACAAACTCGTAAAGCATGTTCTTGTCTGAAATCCAAAATCAAATAATCGACGAGTTTGCACACCTATATAGAACAAGAAAGAAAATCCTTGTAAAGGATGTATCACGAGAAATCGAGGAGGACGCAGTAGGTATGTAGATAAATATGTTCAGTGCAAGATCAACTCGACATTGTGCTGTGAGATACAATCTTAATGTGTAAAATCGGCAATGAGACCTGACTCTTATACATGGAGGATGACGGAAAACATTTGAAAATGTATTCTGAAACTACGAAACTCCTAATAATAATAAGTTCTAATAAGTCTAAGCCACCTATGAATGGCATTCCTAACTCTAGATATTAATAACATATAAAAATTAAATTTTTCCCTGACGGGAATCGAACCTACACTTGTTAGAATCGGCCAAGATAGAGAATAGAAGAATTCTTAAGAACTTTTATTTAATGATTCTAAATTAAATCATAAATACAAGAACATAAACAACCGCCTCGTCCGGGGTTTGAAACCGGGACCTTCCGCTTGCTGGGCGACTGCTCATACCACTGAGCTAACGAGACAGATGATTTTCCCTCTTGCATATTTTCTCAACCAAGCATTGTTCTAGCAAGTAAGTCCTAAATTCATAAATGGAAAAACATTTTTGGTGGTTTTTATTCAAATATAGCCGCTTAAAGTTGAAACTTTGAACTCCCGCCCCTCCCAGGGCTTGCCCCTCCCGCAAAAATGAAGATGCGGAATAACGAAATCTACGTAAATATCAAGTTTGGTAAAAAAGTGTTTTTTCGAAATTACCCCCTCCATTTTCGAATTTCGAAATCGAAAAGTACCCTATATAATAGCCAGTTCAGATTCCCGTACAATGACATATAAATGGTTGTCGTAAGTTAAAGACTGTAGGAGGAGGTAGAATCTTACGAAAAAACTGAAGATAATCTCGATGGGCACATCTTCCAAATGTTTGCTTATAACTTTTGATTGTTATTGTTGATAGCACTTAGGGATGTCATTTTGGAAAGGGGACATAATGCGCAAATTTTTTCATAGTTTTGCCAAGTTCGTGCAATGGTGGTATTTCGAATAAATGTACACTGAAGAGCGACAAAAATTTTGGTGAAATAAAAAATTCTAGAGAAAGCTGTTTTTGTTTTAAATAATTGAAGGCACAATTATAACTAATTATGCATTCCTAGAAAGGCCAATATGTCTTCTTTTAAATAAAGGTTTGAACGTCACAATCCATTAATTACAATAGAACTTATAATGAAATTACCCTGAAGAGGTACATATGCAAAATCTCGAAAATCGATATTATCGATTTACTCGAAAACCGAGCGGAGTTCGATGTAAAAGTATCTAGACTTTTTTGACCCAAATGACCTCTACTTTCATCCCCTTAAAGGATTAAAGACATTTACGGAACACCCTGTATATTAAAATTCATTGTTTGCTTATAGAAACTTATGATGAGCATATTCTATTGAAAACTACGTGTAAAGAATGGTTTCAACGATGAAAGTGCAAAAGGCGTTTCGTATCAGCAAAACTTAATACTCTTCAGTGTGGCTGGTTCTGGCTTGCCGTATACGCCTGGTAAAAAGATAAATTCACCACATCTATATGCAACAATATTTTTTGTTATCAATTTTCTTTTAAATTTATAAAATTATCTATGAAAAGTCGTCATAATTTTTCTGTATGAATTTGTCTAGTCCAGCATAGGGCTAAACTGCTAAGTACAAAGTAAATACTTAGAATTTCGCCTCATATTATTTATACTCAGAATTTTAACTGAATGCATATAGGTGAGGTCAACTTAGGCAAGCAACAACCAGCCATACTGAAGAGCATTAAGTTCTTGCGATATGAAACACCTTTTACACTTTAATCAGTTGCAGTTTTAGCAACAATCTTTTTTGTTTTCAATTTTTTAAATTGATAACATTTTTCTACGAAAATTCTTTTTGATTTTTCTGTGTGATTTCAACGATGATTCCGAAATAATGATTTCAATATAAAAAACGAAGAACGCTCTGGTGAGGGGCAAAAAATTTGAAAATTAAGAATTGGAAGCATTAATGCTGGAAGATTCAGACCCATTACTTGCAGAACTTCCAGAACCAATAAATATTGAATAAATCCGCTGTTAGCAAACATTTAAAAACAATGGGAATGAAGTGAATGCATAAAAAGACTTGAAAGAAGAAGGCAACGATAACCTGAGAATTATTGCTTACACGATTAAAAAAAAAATGATTTTTGCATCAACGAAAAATAGATTCATTTATGGTTATCCTGAGCGAAGAAAGCATGGGTGCAATCCAGCGAACAATCAATATCGACGCGAAAATGAAACATTCATGGAATTAAGATTATATGTTGTGGAATCAAAGTTATTTTATACACTATAAGCCGTCTCAAACTATCACTGCACAACATGTCCATTCTATGTAGCTCTTCAAAAATGAATCAATAAAGTTGGATCACTTAAAAAGAAGAACAATTTTATTTTTATCGTGCGCATTCCATTTGTTTGATACACACACGCACCACACACCCTTTACAGTACGATAATTTTCACACAAATTAAAAACAAAACGTAATTTTCAATTTTTCAACGTCTTAAATTTCAATCCAACAACACACCCTTCAATGCTTTCATTAATTTGTAAATGCTCTCAAGTTGAAACCTTTTTAATAATTATTCCTCTAATCGGCAATGTTGCTTTCATTCAACTCTTTAATAACGCACTACCGCGATACGATATATGTACATATATACCTACAATAAATTATCCTTAAAGCAGGATCAAACTAGCAATCATGTCTGTTAGCGATATTAAAAACGCTCACCTAAATAGAGCTTCTATGTTTATGGACCTAGGTACCTACTACTATACTATACAATCCTTCAACCACTCTAATTAATTTCTCTTGAAATCCTGTATAGTATATCGGGGTTCCACCCATTCATCCTGAACTCAACACTTTTATCTGCTGAGAAGTCCATTGTAACTAGAATATATGTATGGAAAAATTATATACAACCCAAAGGTCTTGGTGGCAATTAACAATTTCATGCCCCTGAAATTTTCCATTCATCATTAGGGCGACACCTTTTATTAATAGTCCCCCGGATTCTGCTTGTATAAAGCTTGTCTTATATATAGTAAGAAGATTGAGGCCTCGATGTCAGCAAGCAACGACATCCATCGTTCATTCGTTCGTTCGTCCATCCGGTTGTCCATCATTGTCAGCACCTCTTGCCATACCTTAGATGGATATTCTTTCTCATGATGCAAGAAAAAAATGCACCTGGAAAATAATAAGAGGAAGCCTCTAGGCTATACATAGGAGAGATCCATAAAAATTACAAATAATTACACGTAAAATAATGGATTCTCCGATCGGCTTTAATGTGCACCTAGAGAATTTTTTTTCTTTTTCCCAACATAGATTTTTTTCTGTATGCATAATACTTACTTGGATAAAGAAGAAGAAAAAAATAATAGACGACAAAATAAGGGAGAAGAGTGTTATCAGAGGGGCTAGAGAGTTTGTATGAAGTTCAAAATGCATAGCAGTCCGAAAATTGCTTTCCGTCGTATAAGTGATCCATGCATAACGAACTAAGGAATAAGAACATCTCCCAAATGGTAGTGAAGCATGCAAATCCCTGGCAATAATTTAGAAAATTTCTTGGCCATCGATTTGGATCAAAGAAGAAAAGAACTTTGAAAAATTTAAGTAGAAGGCCGGAATGTGAAATTAGGACTGTCATAGAAAATTGTTTTTCTATTTGTCTCTGACGAGAAGAAGGATAAACTGCCTGAGGTGTGAAAATTGCACTTCCATTTTCCTACAGATATTTATCTATGACGACGACGGCGACAACGATGAAGTTGATTTGAGAATTTAAAAATTCTTTTTTCTAAGACCTTTTCAACTTGCCCAAAATACTGATTTATGTAAATCTCAGATTTTCTGTTGTAATGATTGTAATTTCATTGCAGTGTGTAGTTGAGATTGGTTTTTTTTTAAATTATGGGGATTTAACGTAATATTGTTCAGGAAGAATTTATGCAAAATCGTGTATGCTTGGAATCGTCTGTAGACACAAATAAAATGGTAGCGTGCATAAAAAATTCCAGGTTGAAATGATAATTAAAGTTTTTCCATCCGAAAAAAAAATAATGAAGAAACAAACCATTTTTATGCAGTTTATGCAGAATTGGTAAGAAAAAAAATTGTGGCTTCGTAGCTTCTTAAATCGAAGTAAAAATAAAAATAATAAGTCAAACAAAAATTTTCCTTTTGCTGATGCTGCCAAGTCCTTAAAGCTTAGGTTTCTCTTACAGGCTGAAGAAATTTTGTCTGTGCTGAGATACAGAAAACACGTGCAACGAAAAATAAACAATAAGATTTTCACAGCAGGGAGTCCAACTTTCCCTGTACTACATACATACAAGGATCAGATTCATTGACTTACAAAAGCGAATATATGTCCTAGACGACCCCACGGAAAAAACGAGAAAAGTGTTATGATGAAATTTTTGGTAGGTACTGATAATCAATTTATACGGGTTTAATCCGGTTTTAATCATTTCTTAAAGGTCAGCTATTCCAGACGAGACTAATGGATGACTCTGATTAGAGAGAATGTGCAGAAAAGATGTCTTTACGTAAAGGAAAAGAAGTGGCAGGGTGGGCAGATGCTATTTTATACTTAGTTATTAGGAAATTTTCAATATAAAGCTAGATTAAATTCAATAGTGGGTGAGAAAGATAGTTAATTCTTCGTTTTTAGAAAGGTCAAGAGTTACATGACCAGCGACGTTGAAAATTATAAAAAAACAATAAAGTATGCTTGATTAGAAACCTAAAACCCTTTGCATCAGGTGAACATTTTAGTGTGTAACGAAAGAAGATTTTTGCAGTTTTTTGATCAAATTTAATGAAATCACTAAATAAAGTTTCCTTTATTGCTAACATTGGGTGATGGTGATTTTGTGGTTGTTAAGTTTTCACTATGCGCTCCGGAACGGATAACAGTTTTTTTTTAAATCAAGGTTTTCTGTAAACCAATCAACAATCAAATTATTTCTTAGTAGTAAGGATTGGGAATTTTCTGGACAAGGCATTTTCCAATAAGTTAATATAACTACTCGAGTGTAGCAGATGAATCCCTTAAGGGTTACCGTCGAGAGCCATGAAAAATGCTTAACGTATTTTAATCTTCTATCAATGGAGAATAAATTCAAATTTAATTTACAAAAAACAAAAATCCAAAATGGCGGCTCAAACTCCCATCAAATAAAGCCGTGCATGGCATGTTTTGGTCTGCCCGGGGCGCTCCATAGATTTGCAAGTTCATCCGAAGCAAATAGGGTTGAAAATTATTAAACCTGATGAAAATGAATAACGAAATGCCAGCCATTTGAAAAAAAAAATGTGTGCTTCAACGAACAAAAAAAAACTATTTCTAAGTCAATTTTTGACAGAAATTACTTCCTGATGACCCCGCAAATTGAATTTCATCAATTGCACAGAAATTCATATGAATCGGCTTCGTGATTGCAAAAATTATTGTAAAAGTAAAAACCGATTTTTCGGTTTTAGTTTTACTAAAACCGATTAATCGGTTTTTAATCGGTTTTAAAAAGAAATTGTTTTTGAAAATTATTTCTTGTCAAAATAGTTCAATTTTTTTCATGTTTATAATTATAGAAAATATAATATTTATTTAAAAATAAAAAAATATCTATAATTCATTAACAATACAAAAATGAAAAAAAATGAAAAGTTACTTATAAAAACCCTGGAAACATGTTTTTTAAATTTAACTGAAATGAGCACGTAGAAAGCATAAGTTAGCAATGGGTTTATCACTTAATCGTGATCTCAGTTCGATACAAATTTCCGCACTTGTAGGAGGACTTTATTTCAAAGTATTATAACCACATTGAGATAATAGGCAAGATACAACCAACTTTTTGAAAGAGACTATATATTAGATCTACTTAGCATTTTCTTCTGCCATTTGCGGTAGGCAGGAACTTGCCGTACTGAAGAGTATTGGTTCCTGCTGACACGAAACGCCTTATACACATTACAACCAACTTATTATTTTATAATATAATTTTTTTATTATAATTAATGAACGCGTGTGATCATTAGAGAAAAATCATAAAAACTCAGTTTGGAGGATATTCCTCTGATTATGGTAGATACCTTAACTACCGAAAATCCGTTCATTAATTATAATGAAAAATGTATATTATAAAACAACAAGTTGGTTGTATCTTGCTTATTATCTCAATGTTTATGAAACTATTTGTTAAGGAAACGATAAATGTCGACGTCAAGGAATACATTAAGAATCTCGATAAGAAAATATTTAAAAAAAGTTGCTTCGACGTCTAAGAAAAGGTAAGGAATGCGTTAAGAATAACTTTCAGAAAATGCAAAGATTTCCACCAGAAACCTATAACAAATTATTAACTCATGTCGATAAGAAAATATTAAGAAAAGGTTACATTCGGTAGAAAATTACAAAAGAGGGGAAACTAATCGAATTTTGACAACCATTGTGAACCACAGATGTATCGTTTGCGGCAAAAAAAAAAAGTTAACGCTTTTTGAGAAGTTTAATAAATTTTTTAAGTGAAAAGGCTGAACTACAATAGACGTAAATAACTTGACGAAATTGAGCGAGACTGAGGTTTACTTACGAAAAATTGATATTTTTAGCCTAAATATATATCTAATTGGAATTTAATGTTTTCAAAGTTAAAAAGTGGTAAAAGTGAAAAAAATAACAAATGGAAGTGATTTAATTGAAGATTTTTCTATTAATTCGCAGTGCCATTTTTATTCCATTTTAATTTTTGCATTGCACTTTTAATCATTTAGTAATAATTTAATCGTTTGACACACCGCGTTCTTACGGAATGAGCGATTCTTACCGTACCTTTACCGACTGTAATTTAATTTTTAAACTTAACGAAAGTTCCCCTCACACGAGTTAAAGTTGATTTGTGCACGCCTGTTAAATTAAAGGGAGTGTTCGCTTTACGTAAGTAAATGTGCTTACGTATACGCCTTAGATCATATAACGAACTGGATAGGCTATGAGGGAGAAAAACTTAAGCATTTTTCTTCAAGTAGTAGAATCGCATCGATGTGTTTGTTTAGTCATGGAAGCCGTAAACTACGATATTTTCTGAGCGGACACATAATTTAATGGTTGAAAGTTAATCAAATATTGAACAAGTTTTATAATTTCCTGTCACCGCGATTCGTATCATTTTTTCAGTTTATAATTTTATAATTCTTTTATAACTTATTACATTTTTAAGAGTTTTCCTAGTGCCCCATTTATTTGCTGATAATATTTCTTGTCGTTGCCTTTGCTTGACTGACATCAAACAAGAGCCCCAATGACAATTCAATTGAAAGATCTAAGAAATGACAAATGAGAAATGTCAGAAATATCGGACTGACAAAAACTAAAACCCCAGCCCTCTTGTCATTTCCCGCCCGTGCCCACAAAAAAATTGCTTATCACACGTACACGAATTTTATACAAGGTAGCCTATCCTTTCGTTTTATGATCTAAGGTATACGATGAAATACAGCCTAACCTCTCACTTTCTTAACATTTTCGGCAAGTTGTGTTCACTGGGTATTCACACACAGCATTGAGTGAACACCAGCGCAGTGACACTGCCAGTGTTTCAGTTCAGTTCTCATCCGATTCTTTCCGCTCTGTTCTGTGATGTCAGCATCCCGCAGTTTGTTCTTAGAAATTTACTAGAAATTTTTTATTAGAAATTTACTGTCAATTTTTTTTTAGATATTTTATGCATTATTGGAGCCCAACAGGGGCACACATGAATGTATTGTATATGAAAATATATTTGCAATATACCTATTTTGTAGAAAAAATTTTCCGTGAAATTTTGAAATTACATGAAGTGCAATTTTTCATTTTTTTTTTTTTTAAGAATATTTAAAGAAACGAAAAAAAGTTCATTAATAAAAAATCGGGTTTTAAGGGCCGATTAATTGGGTAATCGAGTGAACCTATAGAGCGCTGAAAAATGTTGTTCCCAGAAAAAAAACCATTTAAAAAGCTTAACATTATAAAAAAAAATCCTTGACAATTTACTTCAGCTATTCCAGCACCATACAGAGGCCCTTCTTCTTCCGCCAAGAAGTGTTTGTTCTGAATGTGAAACTTAACGGTTTCACGAAATATATGAGGGTAGCACAGGTAGCGAGATAGTCTCCCCAGCAAGAGCGCTCCGAGCGCCTCAGCTACCTGTTTTCCAGCCGGCGAACGGTTCCGCTCTCAATAGGCTGTGAATTCGAAAGCTCTTTAAATATGAAAATATCCTTTTGCCCATACATGTTTTAAACACTTCAAGGATGAAAATTATGTACAAAAAAAATCGAATTTTTCATTGTCATGAACGGTAACCTAGCAAGCAAAAAATGACTGTCAGAGCCTGAAACAAACACATTCCGCACGTGTACCTACTGCAACTTGGACATTAACTATGAACAGTCAGAAAAAAATTGCTGCAATACATCTGAACAAAGATTCCTTAAAAAAAAACTGGAACGTATATATTACCGTCAACAGCAAGCCAAATAATCATGATGGCAGTCCACCAAAATACAGGGCAGTAATATCAACGAACTGCAATTAGGCGACCATATCTCCAACCAACAGAGGACATTAAGGATAAGGACTTTATCCTTTATTCTTGAATATCCTGGAAGACATACTTTTTATTTTATTCATTTTTTTATATTTTATACCTTATATTATCCACTAAAACATTAAATTTTTAACTTGGGATCTCACCGGGATCAATGAGTAAAAACTCAAGAAAGTATCACAAAAATACATTTACTTTGATTTTGTTAATTTCTATCCCACCTACTACAACACATCTAATCCTTCTATTCTTGACCTGATCCTAGTGACGGATAATGGAAAGATCATTGCACACGATCAAATCAGTCCTCCAAGTACACTCGACCATGATATTATTTTTCTCAGCTATGACATTATGCTAGGCATGAATCACTCTCCTATTAAGTATTCTTGCCGGGATTATAAAAATATAAATACTGATTCCTTATTTGATGAGTGCATGGTTTTGCCGTGGCAGCGGATATATGATTGCATATTAGTTGATGACCAAGTCGACATCTGTACGACGTTTATCTCATATCTATATAATAAATATGTACCTGTTCGGGTGAAATATACTGATGGGAATTGTTGCCCATGGTTTACTACAAGAGTCCGCACCCTTATCATAGAGCGTGAGTATTAATATCAACGTTATAGACGGCTCAAAACCTACGAAGCCAGGTCCTTGTACAAAACTGCTCGTAATAGAACCACTACAGCGATGAGACTGGCTAAACGTCGGTATTATAGTTCCAAAATTAATACTAACATTGATTCAAAAAAGTTGTGGAGGAATCTACGGCAAATCGGAGTAATATGGTAAGGACAAAAGCTACTGCAGTTTCCAACCTGATGAATTGAATGCCGTTTTTACCTTAATCAGTAACTCCTCTGATGAAACGTTTGCTCCACATCAGGCTAGATTATTATCCAATTCAGTAAGTAGTATCTCGCATGGTTCTAGTGACCTATTTTCTTTCCGGTGCGTTAACATGGATGAACTTGTTTCGGCCCTTAATTCAATAAAATCTGATGCTACTGGCCCTGATGACCTCTCACCGCGCTTTATCAAAATACTGCTTCCAATCATCTGTACATTTATTCTTCATATAGTTAATGCATGCTTGTCTTCATCCTCCTATCCCTCCAATTGGAAAGTTGCTAATATTCTTCCAATTCCAAAGAAATCTTCTCCAGAATCTCCAGCTGATTTTCGTCCAATTAGCATACTATGCTTTTTATCTAAAGTGGTCGAAAAATTAATGAACCGACAGGTTTCTGAGCACGTAAACAAAAATAATGTATTGACCTACTGGCAATCAGGATTAAAGACGCACCACAGTTGTGAAACGGCTATCTTAAAGATATCCACTGACATAAGTGGTTCTATGAATCAGGACAAATTTACCACCTTGGTACTTTTAGATTTTTCAAAAGCTTTTGATACCGTTGATCATAGCATTCTCTTACAGAAGCTCTATGCCTATTTTAAATTTAGTAGTACAGCAGTATCGATGATCGGTAGTTTTCTCTCAGATCGCAGTCAGCAAGTCAAGCTCAATAACAGAATATCCACTCCGCTACCGCTAATGCAAGGAGTGCCTCAAGGTTCTATCATGGGTCCATTGTTGTTCAGCCTATTCATTAATGACTTGACAGTAATGGTTCGCGATGTCAGCATTCACCTCTACGTTGACGTACAATTGTACTTGAGCCGTCCAATTGGGCTTATTGATGATTGCATAGAACGTATTAACTCTGATTTAGACAGAATCCACATATGGTCTAAGTATAATAGGTTACAATTAAACCCTAGTAAGTCGCAGTGTATAAGTTTCTAAAATAATTCATTTGATTTGCTTGATGTTCCACCAATAGTGTTAAATGGCTCCGTCCTACCAATCCTTAGTAAGGTCACCAATTTAGGGATAACCTTGAATAGAAGTATGAAGTGTTGTGATAATGTCAATATGCAGTTGAGGAAAATATAATCTGGCTTACGAAGGCTTTGGCTTTCTGCTAATTTTTTACCTTGTAGTATTCGTTTAATGCTAGTGAAATCGTTAATTTTGCCTCATTTTACTTCGGGTAGTATTGTTTTTCCCAAACTGGATAGTGTGTGTGGACATAAATTAGAGATTGCATTTAATGATTGTATTCGATTCATTTTTAGATTACGTAGGTTTGACCATGTATCCTCTTTTCGAATGCATTTACTAGGATGCTCGTTGAAACATTTTCTGCAACGTAGGTCGCTTATCTTGTTGTATAACATATACTAAAGTCAAATAAGCCGGAGTATATTAGAGAGTTATGCTTGTTTACAACATCCCAACGTAATAGAAATTTAGTGATGCCACGATTTCATAAGCTGGTCATGGAGAATTCGAACCTTGTTCAGATCATTCGGCTATGGAATAGTTTACCTGTTGCTATCCAAACAGCAGGCACTGTCCGAGTATTTAAGACGCTAGTTCTAAACCACTTAAAATAACATTTTTATTTAATTTAACATGTATAATTTAAATAATAAATTTTATCTTCGCATTTAGCTGCTCGATTAGGTATATAACGTAAAGCTTACTAAATTGATTTTAATTGTTTCTTTTCATATTTTAGTTCCTTTTTTTTTCAATTATCTCTAGAACCAATATACAATATTGTACTTAAAAAAGATTATAAGTAAATCTTGTATGTACTGTTACCAGGAATAAATGAATTTGAATTTGAATATACCTATGTTTCTATAGAGGGTGTCCCGAATGTGGTCTTGCATCTGAAGGCGATAGGTAGGCCATGCTTAGGCAAGCAAAAAATTGTACGGGAGGTGGAGGGGGGAAATCCTTATGGAAAAATATTTGGGTATATTTTTATATATCACCCTGTAACTTCTTAAAGTTGCAGCCTATGATGATGATTTAAAATTTTGTAGATTGACAATCGTTGGACTTCTCCAATGGTGTACAAATGTTACCCCTCCTTTCTCCGTATTGAAGTACTTTCCATTATATATCCTCACTCCTTCACCCCCCCCCCGCTCGACGCGCCGGGCAATCTGTCACAATCAAGAACAATTGGAATAAATTATATAGGAGACAGCCAACATTTGTAAGGTTTATACCATAACTCAAAGGGTTTCACCATATACAAAGACGTATACCCGAAAACATGTCGAACAACAACCAACAGACCAACATGATTCGCTTCACCTTAAAAGCAACAGATGACAGCTGCATTATTAGCATTAAGGTAGCTCTTTCAACTAGAACCCAAGGCACAGCTTCGGATACGAACGGATAAAAGACAATTAGATGGAGAGGCTATGTGGTGGTCCCATACACACAAGGGAAGTGAAGAAGATGAAAAAATCTAGCATATTATGCTAGTTATTGTTAACGGATAAACTGAAGACCCAATTTTAACAAAACAATTGCTGAAGTTCAAAACGCACAAATATTAATTAATCCAGCAAAAAATTCCAAAAATCATTTAAGTGTACAAATCAATCTCGATAACTCATTTTTACTGGACATAATAATTTCATTGCATTTAGAATACCTAATTATAATTACAAAGGAATCCTTAAGAGTGGCAATCATTAATTAATTTCTTATTTTGTTATATATAGAATTAATTAAGTTATGACAGAGAGTCACGTCTAGATATGAACGTAGCCCATAAAAACACAAAAATATCATAAAATCGATTGTTTTTATCATTCAACGACATTCACATTCATTTACTGCCCTCAAACTTAATATACAGACACGAACTCATAACGAATCACAAACAAGCTACGCTACAGAAATTAATCCTTCAAAGAATAATCCTGTCTTTTACAGAGCATTTCATTTCCACAAAAACAAATAAACAAAATAATAAAAAAAAAAAATGAGAGAAAAAAGAATTGCCATAGCAAATTGCTTAGCGGATACTTTTAATTAGCTCGCAATTCTGTTTCACAGAGCACAGCAGACATACACAGAGCAATGTGGAAAGGGACTTCCGGAATCTAGAGGCTCTCCGGAATTCACAACATTTTAACTTCCTCCCACACGCAACTATGGTGTGAAAGCACTCCGCCGGATATTTCTGTCAACGTAATTCACTCTAAACTGCAGTGCATTTATAAGAAAATCCCTTGATAGTATTATCGCGGATGTATGATGAAGGTTCATCTCCGCACTTATCCCTGAGGAGGATGGACTAATAGACATGAAGGATGAGTTGAAGATTTTTTATGAGCAGGATAAATCTAAAACAATAGGAACTCTTTAGATGAAATGATGTTTGAAAAGTGAATGAGGGAGGGAAAAAAATACCGGAGTCACGTGATAAGGAGAAAGACTGTAAGAGGTAAAATGACTTCAAAGGTAAAGGAATTGTTTTTTTTTTTTTTTTTTTTAATAAAGTGTTATTGGTCCTCTTGGTCGCAATATTCACAGTATTCTTGTATACAAATGATTCTTGTAGGCAAGGCAAACTAACAGCATTTTTAGGCAAAATCTATATTCTCGGGACTTAGGTTAGAAATGGCATAGAATCACAACATTTTCCTCTTCCAGCAAAAGTGGAATTAATATCTGATCAAATCCTATCCCCTCCCATACATTCCAAAAATAATAGTACTAAGCCCGACCTCCGCTTGGATCACCATAACCAAAGCAGTAGATTAAGTAAAATCAGAAGACCACAGAGTGTTACAAACCCCGTGATACCCAGGCACCATTAACTTTTGCAAATTCAAATATTCTTTCACATGCACCAAGCAACTTAACATGCTGCTTTAATACGGAAGTAGCAGTCATTCCGATTGATAATGCTTCACATATGAATCGCACATTTATCAGGAATGTGATAAGTGAATCTAAGAGTATGCACTGGATTATAGCGACACATACCTCTTTTTGCGGCATGGTCAATTTGACCCACGTTGACCAAGAAGTGTGTTAATTATCTTAGCAACAATCACAGCTGTAAGTCTCCAAACCTGTATCTATCCTGCAGTCTGTGAACAGAAGCATTCAAGCCTTTTCTTCCTGGACTACGTAGGTGAAGAAACAGTCGCGTTTTGACAGCGCTACGAGCTCAAAAATCTGATCCCTCTTCATTGAGCGGTCCCAATTTCCACAAAAGTGTTAATTTTTATATGTTTTGACAAATTCTAATTAATTGCCATCGTGTCGTAGTACCTTCGAGACAAATCTTCTCCATGTCCTTCTTGGCATTGTTGAATACCCATCAAGAAATCCTGCGAACTTTTTATAAATATTTTGCCATTCTACCAAAAGCCTTAGACGTGCCGAACACTAGATATAGACTACAAAGCGTCCACTGTATTTTTGTGACATTAACCACCAAGGGCGCCAAATAAAGAGATAGATAGATAGATATATAGAGAAAGAGGGAGAGAGAGATACAGAGAGAGAGAGAGAGAGAGACAGTGAGAGAGAGAGAGAGGGGTGATAGAGAGGGAGGGAGAGAGAGAAGAGAAGAGACAGAGAAGAGAGACAGAGAGAGAGAGAGAGAGAGAGAGAGAGAGAGAGAGAGAGAGAGAGAGAAAGAGAGAAGAAAGAGAGAGAAAAGAGAAAAGAGAAGAGAGAGAGAAAGAGAGAAGAGAGAGAGAGAAGAGAGAGAGAAGAGAGAGAGAAGAGAGAGAGAAGAGAGAGAGAAGAGAGATAGAACAGACAGAGAGAGAGAAGAAGCCACAGTAAAAAATATTGGTGTAAATTATAAATTTTATCTATTCCTTTTATGTGATAACTTTTATGTATATCAAAATATATATAAATTTTTCATACCAAATAGGGATAAAATGTATATGAAATATATATACCAGATTCTTTTTATAAGTAATATGAAAAATTTCCTTTGAAGTTTCATGGAAATCATAATTAAATTTATGAAATGAATATTGTAAACTTTTATAGAATTAAGTTATTACATAGATGTATAATTTTTATTCCAAAATTCTATAACTCGAACTTGCACACAAGTTTCCTATCATACCTACGTATAAATTCTATCCCACGTTTAGATAAGTCACATTTCTTGGAAAACTGTTTAACGGATCATTTGCTTGGAACTAGTTGAAATTTATACTAGAATGGATATATTTCATACCATGTTAAGATAACTAGTCGTATGTATAATATTTTGTTATTAATTCTCGACGGGGTTGCTATAAAAACTGAAAAGTACCATTTTTACACATTAGTTTTGCATAAACATTCAGTTATTTCATTTGCAGTATAAAATTTGAGTAGAGATCATGTCAGGTTTTAAGATGTTCGCCGGTATATTTATCACGTGTGAATTCGAAAAAGTGCGTAAAATAGTGAAGATGCAAAAATTTATAAGTGAGACAATAAAACTGGAATATATGGATTTTGTATTTTCAGGTGAGTTTATATGACAAAAAAACTTATTTGTAGTGTTTCCTAGTTTTTAATGTATAACCGGCACTGCGTTATCGTTAAAGATTTCTTTGTCCGTTCTAATTGAGTATTTAGATAATACTCAATATTAAATGCCTTTTCCAGTTGAATACTATAGCATTATTGCATGCTAAAAATTGGAAGGATTAGAAATAATGTAATTATTTTGCTTTAGTATAGATTTATAACTATTTGAAGGTACATTTTCAGTAGCCTGCTTTTCTGTTCAGTTTATACAAAAATAAATATATAATTTACTTACTTAAAAAACCTTATTTAGCCTTAGGCTTAGCTAACTTTGAAATTTTGCAAGAAGAATTCGTTGGCTTTTTAAACAATAACGACGCAGTAATAGAACTACACTATGTCTATCAATTTGATATGCATCCTTGCTTTATTTTAAAGCTTATATTAGCAAGAAGTCATATGGAGATGTTCTTCTTGTAGAATATGAGCGTAAAGGTACGTTGACTGATACCGAAAGACGAAAATTAATTTCTTATTTGTCTGCTTTCGTCGAAGAACACGTGGGACTTAATTCAACTAGCCAGGATTTAGAGGCAGCTAGTCAGGCCTTTTCATCACTATTTCCATGTCTGAAATCAAGCGGTCGTAATAAAACTGTAAGGAAAATGAAGAACTTTTGGAAAATTGAAATTAATGATATTGTGTTATAGGAGTTGCTGGTTAATCGTTCCAATACAAGATATTTGCAAATAAAACTATAAAATGATAGAGCCAAAAGGAAAAAATTAGATACAGTGTTGAATTACCAACCATAAGTTCAAGTACTGAAATTTTTAACGACTCTCAAATTCAAAAGATTCAACAGGACTTGAATGAGCTTTAAAGTGCTACATTTCCTGAACAAATAGAATTTGCAAAGGAAAAATTAAGAGCAAGTTTAAAAATTCAGAAGAAAACAAGTTAAGGAATCTGGTTTTAGCGTTTATGGGAATTGTACCTTTATACCACCTCAGAATTGGTAATTACTTATTTTTATATTGCCATATATACTCGTAGTTGAAAAATATTATTCAATCTATTGTTTAGATTTCATTCGATTTTTGCTTGGAGTTTAAAGATTGTAGTGAGCGATTTCTGGAAATTTGGATCACTTTACAACACCACATATTTACTACGGTAAAAGAAAAGGCCACTGAGATAGACAGATAAAAAGGTAATAATTTTATTGTTATAAAACTTTTATAAAAGGTATTTTTCTTGTATAGATTGGGATCTCTGCACCCTTTCATTTATTAGTCTTCTTCGTTTATTGCCGCCACCACCAAATGGAAACAAAAGATTAAGCCCACTAACCGATGAAAAAGGTGATTACTATTAGGTATTACATATATTGGCGTGGTACTGACAAATATATATTTCTGCTAGGACTTACAAACATTGAGCTGTTATACAACTCAAGTAACAAATCACCATACATTGTTTCATTGGGATTTTGAAGTGAACCTGGTCCCCAAGCATCATTTTCTCACACATTATCCACGAGTATTGCGTTTAATGGGTCGTGTTAGCCATTTTTCTGCAATGCGGTATGAAGCAAAGCACAAATATTTCAAAAATAATAAAAATATTAGTGCTTCGTCATCAGGAGATGTTTGTCTCAACTTGGAAAGCATACAACTTCGAACAAGTACCTAAAGTAGCCAAGATAACAACATTAACTTTGGAAATTTTTTAATAAATATAAATTTTTGTTAAAACAAGTAGACAATAATGCTTTTCAAATGACACAAACTGTTTTTTTGGATTGAGTATTTTACTCATTATCGTCCTGAATTGTTTGTTATTTCACCTTAATATAACTCAACCCATAACATAAATAATTTTATCAAATAAAGTGTATTTTAGCGTATAAAAATGAATTTATATTTATATGTAAAAAATTTGGTGTAATACAGTTTTGTGAATTTCATAATGCATTTCAAATCACAGAGGATGTAAGTGAAGATAGCGTACTGTTATTGCCATTGTATGCGTATGATAATCATACATCATTTGATTCATCTTTTTCAAGAAAATCTAATGGACTATACATTGTAACAAAACATATATATATATATAATATATTGTATATTATACAACATTGCTTACATTGAAGTTTTGAATTGCAGTCGTTCCTTTCAGCAATGCAATCTGCTACCCCTACTGGATTCCAACTATAATTGGATAAGATACAAGAAATACGAAAAGTTATAAACTTTATATGATTATGTTATAACCTTCTGCTATAATTCAAAGTATCCATTTTATACGAAGTCTTTATACGGTACCGTATAGAATTTATAAACTAATAGAATTAATTGAAAGTATACATCTTTCTCATAAAATGTATACCGGAAAACTATTCCTCGTTTTTATACCTTAGCAAATTCATTCTAAACAAGCGTGTTATAACTTTTATAATTAACACTTGTATTCGTTTTATGCAGAAAGTGTAAGGATTTATATGTATACTTTGATTTATCGAAATAATACCAATATTTTTAACCGTGCAGTCATAAATAACATATTCGTCTGTTTCTTAATAAATTACATGTTCGGCTGTTTCATCATCATCCATGCATAACCAGGCAGGTCTCGTTACCGTTTCTGCTCATTTTCTTACATTGGCATCTAAAGTGGGACATGCCCAGTTAAGAGACCTGTTATAAATACATCAGTTTCATCTTGCCGACCGTAAGAAGTGTCTTTGTCCTTTTAATTCTTTTTATCAGCCTTGAAAAATGTCCACAGAATACCTATGTAGATTCTGCCTTCGGAAAAAGTCTCTGACACAAGTCAGAGGTGACAGGTGATAGGTGACTTTTATTGTAACAAGAAACACGTACAAGGCAAATAAACTGAAGAGTGGCTCTTTCCTTTGACAGACGATCCACATTCTCGTTGACCTCAGCACCTTCATTGTGTTGACACCAAAATAAGCGCGACCATATTAGTTTCAGCTGCAAATTCTATGGTGTGGATCTCTACTTAGAAAATGACATGTAAGGCCCCCAGTGCAATAGCAAGTTGATAGTTCAGTCCAGTTACGTCCACACCTGCTCTGCCTACTATTTTAGTTTCAGCGGTCTATTATTTAGGGAACATTTTCTCTAAAGGCGCCGAAGTCAGTAAACGATCCTCTAAGATACACTTGAATGATCCTTAAATAATGTTTGGTCACAATATCCAAGATTGAGTTTCCATCACATCTTCTAAGAATTTTTCAAGAATTTTGAAGTGGCCGTAGAGATAGCCTGATTTCCGAAGATTTGACTTTTTCAGTCTTATTGCAATCCAGGTAAACTCGATTTGGTTTAGGACTATAACACTAGACGAATAGCGCTTATTTGTCCATGGGCCTTGTAAGAAATAAAGGGTCTTTTTTGGTTTGTACTCCCAATTCCTGTCGAAGAGTTCATGTAGCTGCTGTAGCTTTCTCAAACACTCTTTTAAAATGAAAATCTTAAGTGAGTTTCCTGTTTAAGCTAATACCTAAATTATTAGACCTTCTTTTCGAATTCCACTACTATCCCCTCGGGCACATCTAAATAAAATTAAGATTAAGATTATTATTATACCAAAAGGTTTCGCACCATAGTAATTGTGGACTATATATTCATGATATTCTGTATGAAATCGGAGATTGTTCAATTAATTTTGCCTCTGCTTGTTATGATCATGTCGTTGATCATTCCCAAAGTTCATTAACCTATAAATGGACATAAGGAAGTAAGAATCACTTTCAAAAAATGTGTCCCTTCATTTGGGACTAAAGGTTCAATACCCTGACTTAAGGGGATCTGCTTTGTTGAAGTAATGAATAACAACAGTTCCTCAACTAGGTCTTTGGCAATATATGAACTACCTAAAACTAGGTACATGGTAAGGGATTAGAAAGTCCACACGTCACCACTGCATATAAACTTACAACCAGGCAGCCATCAAGGCCCTGGTTGCTGTGCTATTAAAATCAAAATTTATCCAGTTATACAAGACCAGCCTTGAGGAATTGATTACACAGCACAAGGTGACTAGGATGGGTACAGTGATATCCCAGGCAACGTGATGACTGCTGAATTGGCCAAAAAGCGGTCTGAAATGAATAGCTCTGTAGTGGTAACTTATGTGAGAGTCCCAATCAGAGCTTGAAAAGAGGATATCATCAGGGACGCCGATCAAAAGGCAAGCCTCCGGTATATCAACAGAGAAACCTGCCCTCCGACATATGACAGGAGGTGGACAGGAGAGAACTGCTAAATGGCAGTAAAACAAATACCAGGAATCTAGTAGGGATCATTACGGGTGACTGGGCGATAGGAGACCATGCTAGAAGACTGGGAATTAATGTTCCTTAAACCCCGCGCTTTCGAGTACCCAGTTCTTATCCGGGTACCCGCGTTTCACGAGTAGGAGTCGATCCCTTGGAATCGGGTTGTTAGGAATCGATTCTTTGGAATCTGGTAGTGAAAAAAAAATTTGGTTAATTAATATAGAAAATCAAGGAAAGCGCGATTCGGGTAGCAGATTTAAATTCTTTTATAATGATTAATTTCACGAATTCAATCATGTACCGGAGTATTAAAAAATTAAGAACTAATTGTACCCGGATACCGGTATATCTGGAATAGATAATAGATTATATCTGAATACCCGGGTAACCTGGAAATGGGTACCCGAGTAAACTTGGAATCGAGTACCCCGGTTACCCGATTCCACTTGAACCCGGCTACAAACCAGAATATTAATGGGAATAGCGGCGAACGATTTCTGTAGTAGCTGTAAGGATTCGGACTATTTTGCGAGTGCCCCACTCTGTTGAATAAAGGAGTTAGGATATCAGATGTATCTTGAGATTCCTAAGGGAAACAGGATGGATTTAGGGCGGTTTTAAAAGCTATCCCATGATGGCAAGGGGCACAATGGTCACACTGAAGGCTTAAATGTAGTAGGCTATGCATTTCTAGTGGCACCTGTCTTACCTAACCTAACCTAAGATATTATAACCGAGCAATACACCCAGTTGATTAGTATTTTAAAACTTAACCACTTACCCCAAGCCGCTGGTGGGTAAGAGAAATAACAAAGCCATAATTCAGATGGATCAAAATAGTAAAATTTTAACCTGAATTAGAAAGAAAATGATTTTCAAATACAATTTATCGCGCAGATATCCTTCATCACACAACCGTGAATATTCTTGGAATGCAGCATGAGACGATATTATTCAGAGCTTCTAAAATACCCATTAATAGCAGTCCTTTCCAAGTTCCTATATGAATGCGAACCAAGGTTAGAGTATGAGAGTTATTGCTAAAAAAATTACTGAAACTAAAGCTATATTACTACCTGCATATACATATGTAATTTGAAGAAAAAAATAAAGAAAAAAATTAATCCCTCTATTGCGTGCGTATTCACTCCCCCAAAGCAGAAAATTTATTTATCAAGTCCAAAGAAACAGCTCCTTTCTACGATGTAGGTAGGTACCTATCAAAACAATTGACCCCAAAAATTTATTTCCCCCTTTACATACTTAATTTCCTACAAATTGAAGATAAATAACATAAACACATGCAAAAATAGCATGCAAACATAGCCGCCCTAAGGAATATTACCACAGTGAAAATCATTTGAATAAAAGATAACAACGCACATGAATGGATAACTTCGCACGTAATTTCCTATCCGCCAAAGGGCCGAAGAGAGATTCTTGCATCATCAAACAAACATTAAATCTGAAAGGAGATACAAAAGTGTTTTCTCTAGTTTTAATTTTATGTTTAATTTCAGCTTAGACACATATTTACAACAGTGTTAACCCCCATATAAAATAAGACAGAGAAGATATAAGAGACGCGCCCATACCAATTCTCTGTGATTTGCTATAAAATTGAGGAATTTCCGTAATATCGCACAAATTTTATTAAGTTATAAATCTGGATGTACATCCATTTCATGCTATGATACTTGACAGCCGCCCATCCTCCCCCCCCCCCCTTATGTATCACTAACCGGCTCCAATTCTCTATTTATTTACTAAAAACTGAAAGCACAAAGTGCTTCATCAAGCCCCAACATCAGCTCTGGTCATCAAAAATAACGAAATCTGAGACTAACCAAACGCCATATAAAATTCAATACCGGATTAACCCCTAATGGACTTCTGATGTCCATGTGGAGACCATGCCTTATGACTTGTGCTATAAACCTAAATTTATGAGTGATTACAGTATCCCGAATAATGTTCTACCGCACTGGGGATCCAAGGGAACATAATTATTGTCTGCTGGCAGATTGTAATAGCAGTTTGTAGGTACCTATACTACTTGGTGTGGTGTCCCATATCCGTTCCACATACATATGTGTGATGTCCAATAGAAAAGCCATACGCATTGATACACAAAAGGATATCGATTTACAACCGCAAATAGGTAAATGCGTTTTGAATCATAGCAATTTCTCGTAAGATCACCACCACACCAGAGTATATCGATTCTAATTAGATACTTTGCATTGAAGTTGTAAAATGGACAGATCTATATACATACGGGGAACGAAACAACCGCAAAATTACACCTGGACCCTAGAACCTAACACTTGATTCATCCCTCCATACGCAGTGACGCGTCTCATTGCCGTACAATTAATATGCAAATGCAAATGGATGAGTGCATCCGATTAATGCCCAAAGAGCACACGTTGAATACTAAATAATCGTATTGTGGCAGGAAGATTTAATCGAGTCCTGAAATGTTAATGCTTGTGTGTCCAGTGAATTTATGTTGGCGCGATATCACCCGCCAGCCATTGGCTATTGTAATTTCAAATTTCATTTAAATGGAAAATGTCATGTTATATGTCCTTCGGGTCGTCCGGATATACAATTAGAGGTGACTTTTGCAATGCAGTTTGCATGTTTTTGCAGTGACTGAATGATGTCGAAACAGTTGTTGTCATAATTTAATAATAAATTTTTGAATAAACTTGTCTGATTGCCTGATGTTACACCATTAACTATGGATTTTTTGATGTCATAATAATTGCGATTAGAATCAAGGAAAAATTTGGATAAGATTTTAAAAAAATAATAAAAAAGGTTTTGGAGAGATAGGGAATGCTAACACAAATATCTCAAAAAGGAGGAGCAACTGGTTGAGATAACTTTTAAAATTTTAGTAAAACTCATTGCAGTAGAATACCTGTCAATTCTGTTAGCAAGTCCTACATCAACCTCCTATTGTAGTGCCCTCTTGATGTGTTTTTTTTTTCGGAAGTAACTAACAGGTAAAGGAAAATGGCAAGTACTCTATGCCAAAAAAAGAATTGTATCAAAAAGGCTGAGAACTGAGAGAGAATGCTCGCCTATACAAATAACTGAAGATTTTCTGACACAGCATAGCAATTTTCAATTTCAATTTTCAATTTTATTAATTTGTATACTGTGCAATCAGGACAAAGTCCATTTAAGTTTGCACAATACAACGGTATCAAATAAACTTATAACAATATGTAGGAGTGTATAGAATGCAACAAAGTAAAGAACTAATGAAGTAAAAAACTTAATAATGTACTTAAGGTACTAAAGCTACTTAAGAGAGTAAAGTATAGTAAAATGCTGAAACAATTAAATTGTGAGATTGAGGAAACTGACAACTGCCCGCTTGAAACGACCGAGCGATGTCATACTTTTTATATGATTAGGTAGAGAATTCCAAGCGCTTGAGCTACGTGAACTAGCACTGACGTTTTTCTTTGGCAGATAATATGAACTGGTATATTGAGGGTATTGGTACGAGTTGATGAACTAAATTCAAGTGGCAGATAGAGGCACTCAGGAACTTTATAACGAATGGCTTTAAACATAAAGATAAGTGTTCTAAGCTTATAATAGATAAAAAGAGGACACCCAACAGGAGACATGAGACATGAGTTAGTTTGGCAATATATAATATCGGAAAAAAATAATAAGGGTAATACAAGTGCTTTGACGAGCCGCAGTCGAGTTTCAAGTGGAACAACCCAAGAAACAATTTTTTTTTATATAGTAGTAACCGCAAGGTTTCCATTACCAAATTATATAACTTGAGTTATATAGACTGGTACTCGAAACGTCTTTGTAACCACTATAAACCCCTTATAGAGCTTAAATGGAGCATTATATAAAGGTTACCGTGACTTGATTTAGGTAACGTTATATAACTAAAAGTTTTATAAAATGAGTAACCAAAATATTCTGGTTACCTTAATATAACTTCTTCTATAACCCTTATATAACCCAAGGTGCTCTCGATTAATTTATTTTGGTCATAGCAGTGGTTACGGTAATGTTTCGGTTACCTTAATAAACTTTGTTTATAATGGTTATGGTAACGTTTCCACAACGCTTGGAATTCTCAGACTGATGACTTTCGGTGATTGAAATGTTAGGGAAATTATTTTTCGTTACCTTTATATAACAATAATAAGCAAATATTTACGAAACCTATCTTGACATAGAATTTCGATATTTTTTTGGATTGCATTTTTATAATGTACCTAAGGGTTTAATATTTTTACATTTTAGAATTACAATTTTTCGGCATGTATGTAGTGAAATTCAGCTGCAATTAAAACTTTACTGTGAATATCATCATAGATACTTCCAAAAAATACAGACCCCTCCAAAAATAAGCAATATTTAATAATTTTAATTAAATATGACAAAATCTAAGATTTTCACTTATATGCCATTAATTCAGAAAAATTACATAACACACGTTAGAAATGTTATATACCTAAAAAGATGTATTTTCTTCGTATAAAAATAAAACGGAAGCCATATATCTGCAATTTATAAAATTGGCTTAACCGACATTTTCTTTTTTATCTGCAATGGACAGATGAAAAAATGGCGGCTTGTACTTAAATGAACAAATTACCATTATAAAACTTCTAGAAATATTATATAAACCAAAGGCACTACCATGCTTCGAAAATGGTCCTTATATACCCTTTAGTCATAATATGTAACCTTTGGTAATGTTATATATCTTAATTATAGTCACAAAAACAGACGTTAGTGTTCTTATATACCCTTTGGTTATATTATGTTATGTAAATAAAAACAGTTTTATAATGGCTCCATTCGACACAAAAGGTAATTTTTTTTATCATGATCACCGTAGCCACCAAAAAATTTAACGATATTTTATAGTGGGTATATGTATTACCGAAAGTTCCCAATTTTTAATAAAATCACCTAAATTACTGAAATTTGTCGAGTTATATAAGGGTAACCACGGATACCGCAATAAACACTTATTACCAATAAGTTATATAACGTGGTGATCAAAACAATTACAAAACTTTTTTATATACCTTCTAGTAATGGTTACTCTAAGTTATATAGACCGGTGATTGAAACATTTCCATCACCAACTTATAAAACCTTTAGTAACTTATTTCCACGATAACCATTAGTAACCTAAAAAACTCTAATATAACTACATCACCAATTGGTAATATTATAAAACTCTTATATAACCACTGAAATTCTTATATAACTGAGTAACCATTATATACCCCTAATAAAACTACCCATCACCTTCAGTCACCAAAAATTGGAAAAATTGTTACTTGGGAAGCTTAGCTGATAACCATAATCTGCGCAGAACACCATATATCCTACTCACAAGATTACTAATATGATGGGAGGAAAATAGGACGTATTAAGTTCATGCCTGTGTGTATATTATAATACAGTTCGACTTCCGGGGGTTTAAGAGAATCAAATTACTTACTGCCCAATCACTGATATTGCAAAGGTCTTCGTTAATTTTGCTTGCAGCGTCTTCAATTGAAACAAGGGGATATCCCAGCTAAACCAGGACGTCATCGGCATAGAGGTGGAGTGAGAGTGAGTTACCACAGAGGGCAGATCGTTTATGAAGCAACTGAAAAGAAGTTGGCCTAGGACAGAGCCCTGAGGAACCCCTGATAATATCAAGACAGAGTCCGATAATGTATTATTTACAAACACTCTTTGCGTTCGTCCATATAGATAACTATAAATGAGTTTAGCCACAGAACAAAATCAAACCTACGAATCAGTTTCGTTATTAATAAGAGAAAGTTTGAGAAATCAAGTAAAGTAAGAAAATTAACCAGATTATTATATACATTCTTACTAAGATCGTCGACAATTTTAACCAGAGCTGCTATGTGCAGCTATGTCCTGTCCTGAACCCAGATTGAAATGTGAAAAGCAGGTTTTTGGAAGTGAGATAATCATTAATTTGCAAACACATTATGCGTTTCAGACTTTTCGATAATGGAGAGAGTATATGAATTCCTCTGTAGTCATTAACTGAGGAAGGTCGAGAAGTTTTAGGGATAGGAATAACCTTTACGATCTTCCATCTCTTGGGAAACACAGACTGGTTTAGACACTTATTGTAAATGGCAGTAAGAGCCTCAATGACAAATGGCAATATGAGCTTGATAAACCTTAGCGTAATTTCATCCATGCTGATAGCGTTGTACGAGATTGAAGACACTGCCAAAACTACTTCATCCCAAGTTACAGAATGGAATGAAAAACCAGAATAAACTGATGCCTCCTGCAAATAAGTATCAGCATGTAAATTTGAGGAACGAGAGTTATGACCAACGCCACTTATAAGGTGGGAATTCATGTCATTAGGATCAACACAACAGTTCTCACGGGCTGCACCAGCGATTCCCATGTTACGCAGATTACTCCACAGGATTTTGGGAGGGAGATCGGCATTTAGTTTAGAGCGGAAGTAAGCACTCTTGGCATTATTAATTTCCACTTTAACAAAGTTACGTACTCTGCGATACACATCCCAATTAACGCTTGTCCGTACCTTTTTCCATCTGCAGTAAAGGATATTTCTCTCTGTAATTAACCCTCTAATATAGCCTGTGAACCATGGATAAGATAGTCGATGTTTATATTTACGCTTTAAAGGTACATTTTGCTCAAAAAGATTTAGAACTAACTTATTAAAGGCCAAAACCTGCTCGTCAATCGACGGAATATTGACAATTTCCTGCCAAGGGCAGTTAGAAGCATCCTCATGTAAAGCCGGTAAATTTAGATTTTCCAGTCCCGGTAGTAAAAAGAAACTCTTTCATTAACCAGGTCGAGTTGAATATCATAGAAAAGAAATACTAAATCGTGATCAGATATACCAGAAAGGGAGAACTGATCATGAAATAAAACATTGGAAACATCGCCGGAAATGAGCAGATCAAGTAAGGAACTACTACTTTCTCCAAACCTGGTGGGCAGAGTATTTACAACTTGCAGGCCAACACTGGATAGATTGTCCACCAGAGTGAGGGATTGACTATTGACAACAAGAAGATTCGTATTCAAATCGCCCGTTAATAAAACGTGTACATAAGTAGCACTTAACTGGTTCAAGAGATCGAAAAATTCAGTGGTTGAAGAGCCACCTGGAGGTTTATAAACAGATGCTGCAAGTACTTTCTCCAGACCCAATTTTATTTCAACAAAGATAAACTCAACATCAGCCAATGATGAGACGGCTACTGTTCGAGCCTTTAACTCTTTTCTAATGAAAATGCATGTACGACCCCCACGTCTTCCCATTCTGTCATGACGAAACAAATTATATCCTTGAAATTTCACCAAAGAATAGGGGATGTGTTCAGGTAGCCAGGTTTCTCAAATACAAAGAGCATGAAGCTTACTTGCCTGTAACATATAACGAAACTCATCAATTTTGGGAAAGAGGCTACATGCATTTATATGGCTTATATGAAATCCATTTACCCGATCACATAATATATTTATTAGAACATAAGAATTCACTGTACAGTTCACGTTGGCGTCCAATAAGGTCATGTATGTGGTATGGGGCAAATCGCCAGGTTATTCCTTTCGGACAGCAGCAATCTCAGCCTAGCACAACAGTGCAAAATATAATAACTTTTCAGCATTTTAGGGTTATACAAATCTATAAGATTAAAAATTAAAAAATTAAGGTTCTCAATTTTAAGACAAAAAGAAAAAACAAATAATAACGATAACTCAATTATGGAATTTAGCGAAAGAGCTCGAGAGACTTCGATTTCAAAAAAAAAATAAAAATTATTTATTTTTGTATCTCGATCCACTTTGCCCAAAGGATTTTCACATACTTCCCAAAACTACGATTTTTCAATCTCTGCAAAATTAGCGTTCGATGCAAGTGTCAGCGACCATATTTATCATATTTCCAAAAAGAATGAAGTCGGAAAAGGTTAAATCTTGGATGAAAAAGCAAGTTAGACAATTTGACATTCGACATGACAATCGCATTGTCCTGGTCGAAGAGAACTTTTTTTTTATTCGATAATTCAACGAGAAGTCAATCCAACAAAAAAGCTTACACCTACTCCTGAAACTGTTTCTCCTTTTCCACCAGGTAGTCGACGATAAAGATTATGCCATACGAATCTCACAAAAAAAAAAATTGTGGTCATGCTTGACTTTTCCAGCCGATGATGGAACAGTTTTTGCCTTAATCAGAGAAGTTCGCCAGAATAAATGGTCTGTTTTACCTTTATTCTTTCATTTATAAAGTGTAATAATGAATCTATGTTTCAGCGGTGGTTACATAATATCACAAGAACTCTTTTTGGATTACGTATGAATTATGTCGAACACATTTTCGAAATGGTTGCACAATTCTGATTTTGGTCAATTATGATCAAACACAGCATTCATCTTGCTGATTGCGCTTTTTCATGTCTAATTATTTTCGTCTCCTAGCTATCTCATATAACTTCACGCGATGAGCGTGCAACACAATATCGTAGATTTTATCCCGAATTTGTCCTGAGTGATTGGCATCATACGTGGTTGCAGTACAACTATGACCACAATTCATGAACTAATCCATGTGGAGCAAATTCTCTATAATATTTTCTATAGTTTATCTTCAGTTTCGTTATAATAGATTTTTTTTTTCATTATAACAAAGAAACACATACTTATCCACACTCATGTCAAAATTTTCTATTTGACAGATCAAACTTGTGTTTGTACCCAAAATTAGATGAATCATGTCAAAAATTATATTATTCTTGCGATTTGAGCGCCATCTATTATGAAAGTTATTCACTTATTACCAGTCCTCTTGGTGTCACACCATCCATTTTTCAGGTGGAAGTCTATGCTATAGAGTTTGGAGCTCAAGATAGCCTAAACAGAGGCTGCCAGAACTCCAACATCCACATTTGTTCAGACAATCAAGCTGCGCTTCTGGTTCTTTCCTCTAAAAACTTTTAGTCGAGACTAGTCTGGTGCTGCCACTCGAAATGTTGGCCAGGGACAGAGTAACGTTGCTTTTGGCTCCACGAAGGAATGGACTGTAATGAAAAAGGGGAAGATCTGGCGAAAACTGGATCCGATAGTGCATATACTGGTCCCTACTCAACATTTGTCCTACCAAAAAGCCCTTCAGGGGGAAGTGTAAAACTAAGAAAACAGGCAACTGGATCTCCTGTGGCGTAGTATTCGCTCGGAATGAGGCAAGCGAAAGAATTCTTCACCACATACGCATACTAATTGGTCTTATCTTTACACATAAGGTTTGCAATCTAACTCCAAGGCAATAATCGAGCTCATAAAAAAGCTACATTCTACATAACCACTATAGGGGGAGGACACAATGGATCAACTCGGGTGACGGTGTTCGCATGATCCTAGTGCCCTAGTCGCCCCTACTCTTAGCCCTACTAAACATATACATATTTGCAAAAATAAAGCATTCTTTATATACTCTGATATGTCATCAACAAAATACCACAGAGGTGGCATATTTCTCACAAATGGTTCAGTTTTGGCAGCTGATCACTAGAATATAAGAGAATAATTATTATCACTCGCCTGAAAAAAAAAAAAGATCAAGGAATACGATCGGACGGATATTAAATTTCATTTCAAGATGAGAAATTGATTTTTTTATAGAGAATATGAGTTCCCAGACAGAAAACCGCTAACACCATTATCAATCCACAAGGATAACATAAAATGCAAAGTAAATGCGGCAAACTACACAGTGATGTAACTCCTCCTGATCAAGACCGACAGATAGTGGAATTCGTTCTAGAAATTCAGAAAACACAGGAAATAGTATACATAGAGTTCTTAGATAAGCATTTCAAAAGAGAGTATGCAAGTGATAGGAACGAATTGACCATATATGGTGTATCACAAGGTTCTATTCCTGGCCCGTTACTCTTTTTTTTATATATGTATTTTCTGCACTTATTTATAGGCGTCTAGCCTTCACGTATGACGGTATCTATTGAGTTAATGATAATTTGGAGGCTATTTATTCATGGGACAATATTGTCAATTGTGTCCTGATAAATCTCAAATGTCATACTATTTGGCAGCTTTTCATTAGATGATGAATACTGGCGAAAATATAAACATCTCGAAGGTTACCAACATCATAAACTTTTATAGGCTGAGTAAGGTAGACTGAGTATACGGTTGTAACTCGACAACCGCTAAAGATTGTGTAACTCACTATATGGGTGAGGTGAAGAGCTTGCGTGTACGAACTTTATCACTAGTCGTTCGTATTAAGCCACGTGTACTGGATGAATTTTTGTTTTCTTACGACTAAAAGTATATATTCGATCTAGTACTATTTTTTATTTTCTTCTCTTACTGTACATGGTACAGATATGTGCATAACTTTCTAACAATAGCTGGACATTGGAGAATGAATCGTGTACTGCTGGAGTTCGGTATATTAGCAAAATTGTGACTCCGACTAATGATAGTCATCAAGTTTTTGTTTAGCTTCGAAAAAGTTACTTTCTTTGTGTTTTATTAAAGTTGAAGGGTGTATTTTTAGTTATCTAAGTTACAAAGCCCAAAATTGTAGTTCCTAAGAGCTGTAATTATCTTAATATTGACTGATAATAATTTTATACTAATAAACATTATTTTTCTACTAATTTTTAAGTTGTTTATAATTGTTACATTCGACCTGACCCCATGTTGCAATCATCCTGATGATGGAGTCAGTTATTACATTTTACCTTTTAACTTTTATACTTCTCTAGTGAAGCCTAATCGTAGTTAGACAGAACATAAGTATTGCCAGTTTTTAGCCAAATAAATACGATTTATGGAACAGTAATCAGTTTTAATCTTATAGCACACTCTAGTTCAAACTAGCATCTCTGAGGAACAGTGGTTGAATTAAAATTCGAATTAAGTCGAGTTCATGAAATTTTTTAATATATAATAATTAATCTTAGATATTGTACTTGCGCAACTAACCTGTAAACTTAACCTAAGTCTAATACTTTGCAGATTTCTTGCCTAAGACGACTTGTGCTAATTGGTATGAAGACTTGTCTAAGTCCACACGACGTTTGCGGGTCGACCCGAATCCAGAAATCCTCTTATTCTGAGGAACGCTTTCGGCTTTATTCTTCTTAATTTTCAAAATTGACTAAAGATTCAAAATTCTGAAATTGTTACTTGATATGAGTATAGATAAAACCGATACTGTAACATATAACGCTTCACAGCGGTATACTGGGGTTCGAGCAAGTACGTGTGCCTAAGGAATAGGAATAAGAAGAGAGCTTCGTTTACGTGAAACATCTAAGTGAGCTATTGACAAACAACTCAAGGAACTAAGCATTTCTGCATGGGGTTATGGACTTATAGCCTATTGGCCTCCATGTAACAGCAACATCTGTTAAAATTTAGCTGGCATATCAAGGGTTTTACAAACTATTGAAGTCGAAATGTTACAACCGTACCCAGTGCAGTAGTGGATCCATGTTTCGTCCATCATTATGAATCAAGCCCAAAAATTCCTTTGGGTTAAGCCTAAACATCGGCAAATAGCTCCCGGAATCATCAATACGATGTTGTTTTAGGCTAATTGTGAGCATGCGAGCATGCAAGTACTCATGAAAAATGTTGCCCACACGCTCTTATGACATGCCCATGGCCACAGCTAGCTCACTTACTTTCACTTTGCAGTCATCCATAACCATAAGATGGATATTTTTGGATGTTTGCTGAAGTTGTCATCTCAATCGGACGACGCAAACGTCCAGCATCTTCAGTACTCGAACGACCACGTTTGAAATCATTACTCCAATCATATATGGTTTTTCTCGACGTAGCAGAAGTCCCAAAAGTATTATTATTATTATTTTTTTACAAAAAAATATTTGCGTCACTCAACCGACAATAAATAGCGAAGCAGTATTCGAAATGTCATAATATTTGACAGTTGAGGCTTAAATTAATATATTTGTCAAATTGATTTTGGTATACGGTGGAAACTAGTATTGCGGAAACTTATCAGTCTGTATACCTCAGCACAGTTAACAGCTTACCGACATATTACAATACTGCCAATCCATCTCTCCTTGATCAATTCTTAGTAACTGATATGGACTGCATACTATTCCAAAATCAAATTAGCGCTCCTAGTTTCTTAGATCATGCTATGCTACTCCTGACATATAATTTTCCGGTAGTGTCAGAAGATTACATGGATTATTTCTCCTATCGTGATTTCAAAATTCTAAACACTGAGGCGCTGATTCAAGAATGCATCCCCTTGCCTTGGAATGAGATTTTCTACTGCAATACTGTTGATGAGCAAGTCGACGTCTTTGAAAATCTCACTAATTTCCATGTCGACAAGCATATACCTCTAGTAACTAGGAGGACTGATAAAAAGCCATGTCCATGGTATACTCCAGCTATCGCTTCCCTTATTGCGAAACGTGAACATTTATTTGTACCATCTATTTAAAAGGCTCAGGACCAGTGGTGCACGTGCCTTATACAAAAATGCGCGTAATTAGGCCACTTCTGAAATTCGCTCTGCAAAATATAATCACTTTCGCTCGCAATTTGATCCTATGTTCTCTCCTAAAATTTTATGGAAGAATCTCAGAGCGACTGGGATCTGTGGAAAGGATAATATTAAACATCAGGAGTTCAATGTCAATGAACTTAATCAACACTTTGTATCCACTCATAACAACTTAATAGCTGCTGATGTCGATGTCAATGTCATGACTCCTCCTCAGCAGAATCATGTATCTTTATTTAATTTTAGATGTGTTGACATTGATGAACATCATGAAGCGCTCTTTACCACTAAATCAGATGCAGTTGGCCCTTATAGCCTTTCCCCAAAGTTTACAAAAATTATTTACCCCTACATTGGACCATATATCTTGCATATACTCAATACTACTCTGACTACATCTGTCTTCTCGTCAAGGTGGAAAAAAGCGACATTGATTCCAATCCCAAAAAAGACTGTGATATCTTCCCCCTCTGATTTTCGACCCATAAGCCTTGTGTGTTTCCTGTCTAAAGTCCTCGAAAAACTTATGTGTAGCCAGAGCTGGCACATATCGGAAATAATAATATGCTTTCGCGCTGAGAGTCTGGTTTCCGCTCGAACCATAACTGTGAAACTGCTCTGCTAAAAGTCACCACAGACCTGAGATGCAGTCTGGATAGAGGTGAAGTGGATGTTCTTGTAATGCTAGATTTTACCAAAGCTTTCGATTGTGTTTATCATTTTAAGCTCAATAATAAATTATCATCGAATTTCGGTTTTTCCCCCTCGGCTATTAATTTAGTCTCTAGCTTCCTCTCTGGACGATCTCAGCAGGTTCGCATTAATGAAATGTTCCCTAAATTGCTACCTTTGTCTTCCGGTGTACCTCAGAGTTCTGTTATGGGTCCACTATTTATTAATAATCTGACAGATGCCGTACGTGATACTAACGTTCACCTATATGCCGACGATGTTCAATTGTACACTAGCTGACCAATTGGTCTCATAGAAGACTGTATTGCACGTCGAAATGAGGACTTGGAAAGAGTTTATGGCTGGGCAGTATATAACGACTTAATCCAGGCAAGTCTCAATGCCTTGCGATACGCCATGACTCCTTAGAAGCATATATTCCTTCCGTCTTTCTCGACGGCCGTGTGCTACCCTATGTTGAGCAGGCTACAAATTTGGAGATAAAGATCAATTCAAGATTGAGATGCTATGATCACATATCTTTCCTCATTGGCAAAATTTATGGTAGATTGCGGCGGTTATGGCTTTCTACTCAGATTTTTAAGCTGCATCATCAAACTGAAACTCGTCAAAGCCCTGATCATACCCCATTTTTCTAATGGAAGTCTTATTTATCCACTACTCGATTCATGTTGCCGTCGCAGAATTAATGTTGCCTTTAACAACTGCATTAGATTTGTTTTCGGTCTTCGCAGGTTTGATCACATCTCCCCGTTTAGTAGAGATCTTCTCGGCTGTTCTTTGGAGTCGTATCTCAGGCGCAAGGCACTTGTCTTTTTTTATAAGTTAGTGCGCACGGATGTCCTGGATTGTCTGGCTGAGTACATTTCTTTCCTTCAATCGTCGCGGCATCGTAATCTTTTGATCATGCGATTTAATAGGCGAGTATTAGAAGGCTCTTACTTTGTTTATATTGGTCGTAGTTGGAATAATTTGCCAAATAGAGTGAGGAATGCCGGTACAGTTGGAGAGTTCAGAACGCTGCTTTATTCCCCTTATACCTTCTTAGTGGTGGTGGAATTGCTTCTTATGATTAGTAGATAATATTAGTTATTTTATTTTATAAGTTCTTTTTCTTTTTCTTGTGTTTTGGAATTTTTATTAGTACTATCGTTTTTGTTTGTTTTTTTTTTTAACTCACGCTTTTCTCTTTTTATTTTTTTTACTTTCCGAAATAACATGAAATAATAATAATAAATAAATAATAAATAAAAATCTTAATAAAATACTCTAGTTTAACTATCAATTTTAGCTGGATTCCGAATCACCTAATAAAATAAGAAAATGGCCTTTAAGAGAAAATCCATTTGTAGGTACCGTTGGAACTCGAACCCCAACCCAAACAACTAAAACAAACAAAACATGCCCTTCCCATCTAATTTCTACAGTTTTCATTCTTTTATATAATCGATTCAAAAGCCAGAGTAAATCTCTAATTCAAACCTTCTTTCATTTTTCTCCAATAAATACCTTCATAACAGATAGGAAAAAAACCACTTTGTAATTTCCTTACAAATTATCTTGCCTTTAAGAAAGAAAAACAATTCTCAAGGATTTAGTAAATATCATAATAAAAAAATGAGATGCCTTAAAGAAAATCTAGTTTCATTTGAAAAATCCACCTTAATTTGCGCGTGAGTTCACAGCCAGAAGTAATTACCTTTTAAGTACTGTAAACTTTCTCCACTTTAAGTAATAACTCTGATAGAATCTTGTCCAACCCTCCTCCTACTACTACTACTACTACAACTACTACTACTACTACTACTATAGTACCTACCTACCTCAACCAAGAAACTCTTAGTCTATTTGAAAACTTTTGCCCCAGCGTATAACCGTATAACTCTCACTCTGTGGAATGCAATGCAATAAACTAAATTGAGTTAAACTAGAACTTATCTCTTGGCTTAAACCAATAAAAACAAAAATGGAAAAAAAGGGGCAAACAACACTGGCTAAACTGGAAAAAGAAGGCAAAGCTTTAGTAGTTGGCCAAACAAGATTTTTTTTCTTTTTCTGATTTAAAAGGGTTGGAAAAAGTGCAAATAAAAAGTAAACCGGAAAAAAATGAGAAAAACTTTAAGCTAAATGAGTTTTTACAGAAAAAAAAGAAATTTTCTTTGCACCAAAAAAAAAAAGTAAAAACATGAGAGATTTTAGCTTATAACTAACTTGGTGCATAGAGAAAGTATGATGATGATATCCTAAAGGGGTAGCCCAGCTCAGCAAAGCTCTCTATTATATAGAATGTAGAAGAAAAATCTCTTACTTCTCTTTCTCCATCTCTAAAAGTAATTTCACCTGCTACTCAAAAGGTACCAAGGTATCAGAAATCCTCAGAGGAAAAACACAATGCGCACATAGCAACTAAACAGCAATAGAAAAAATATTTCTTGGGAATTTATTTGAATGTCCGACGAAGTGAGTTCGGGGTGAATTGGCAAAGTAACTCACTACCCTTAGGGAAATAATGCCCAAACAAACTCATTGAGAAACTCCAACTACTATAGGAGAAATAAAAACTGAAACCAAGAAAAGGAAATGCATCTTCTAAATGGACACCAATTTAGGCTAGAAGTTCGCCCTGCCCTTGTGTTTGACTATTCGTCTGTGTGTTTGTATCCAATATATCGTCATCGAGTTAAATATATATATATAGTTACATAACATACATACATAGAACAAAAAGCATAGAAAAACATTTTGTTTAGAGGCTTGGCGTGGCGTGACATAGTTGTGAAAAGTTTAAAATTAAGGAGAGAAGTTTTCTTATAGCAGGCTCGACAGAAGCATAAATAAATGACAGCAGAAAAATTTACAGGTTTTATTAAATGTCCCGGAAAAGTTTTAAACTTACGTATGTATATGTAGTAGGTAGTATAGGGTTCGATTTTTCCAAAGTGATATCGACAGAGTTCGTTAAATTTCTCCGAGGGAAACAACAAAATAATTGCAACTGGCAATAAATTTTCCTGAAAGTACTTTTCCTGATCAACAAGCAAAACGGAAAAGAGGTCCACTGTTTGTTGGCGTCGAATGCTGGCAAAATTGTTAACTTTTCAAAATCTTATTTTATATGTTCTAGGAAAAGTTGTATGCAGTGCTCCAAAATATATAGCAGTTCTTGTCCTGTGTTCAGTTGGATTTAGAAACGAATAATATTTTTAATTGCATTTGCAATTTACATATTTCTTAGAAATTTGAATACTTTAACTTTGGCGATACGTTCTCAGTACAGATGACAGCCGCTTCTCCCCCCCTAAATACTGTCGGCACTTTGTCAGCTTCATTTTGACGCTCGCGAAGTATACCATTCACTTCTATGTAGGGACTATACATGAAAGCTGCTTCTGGCAATCAAAACCGCACCACATATCAGAGGATTTAAATGGCATTTCATTACCAGAATAAAGAAGAGGTTACGCCTCGATTATCTGGCAGCAAATGAAGAAAAAATAAATAAATATATAAAATAAATTTTCCCTCTTACTTATAGCTGTAAGTGGCTATACGTGTATATGCCTAGTTCTTCCAGAAACCACATTTGTGTGCATCGTTTTAAAACATTTTGTAGTATTTGAATTGTTTTTCGATTTAACGATCAAATAAAATAATTAAAAAAAGGAGTTTGCAAACAAAACTTAGGCCAAGCCGCATGAAAAAGTAGAAAATAAACTTTTCTTCACACACAGAGGTGCACTCGGATTTTTTGATTGGGACATTTCTCTTGAATATTCTTTCTCTTCATGAATCAAATCACTTATTACCTCTGATTGATCACACTGAAATATATCGGTAATTGTCAGCGAATAAAATCTGAGTCCACCTTTGCGTGTGAAGAAATGCTTATTTTCTACTTTTTCATGCGGCTTGGCCTCAGTTTTGTTTGCAAACTCCTTTTTTTAATTATTTTATTTGATCGTTATTTTAGTTTCTGCCTTTTTCACGTTAACTATATTGTTATTACGAGCTGCATGGAGATATTTTAAAACAATTTTTAAGTCATGTTTGGTGCCGATCCGAAAACAAAAATTTTTCGAGTATCAAATCGTTGAAGTACTTCAACGGTTTTCTGAAATTCAAATTATGTTTTAAATAGCGCTTTTTAGCTGTATTCCAACTTGATCCCATATAACATGAATTTTCCCGATTTTCCATGTTTTCCATAGACTTTTCCTATTACTATGAATTTGTTTTTTTTTATTAAATGAATTTTCCTCGATTATTCATGCAAGTTTTCATGATTGTTGAAGAGAAAGTATTGATGACAGTAGGACGGAAAAAAACATGATCCCGCATAGCCTATAAAACTTTTTTGTCGGAAAATTTTCCGGAAATTTTCGGAAAATTTTCCAGAAAAATTGGAAAATTCTGCATTTTTCCTGAAACAGATTTATCAATAATCGTATCGATGAAAATTTGTCCGATGATTTTCCCGCTTTTCCGGGTTTTCCATGGAGTTTTCCACCAAAGCAACTTTATGCAACTCATTCGCTCTACAACTTTGTCTTAGGTTGCAAAACGCTCAAACGTTTCCTTGGTCGGAAAAACTCCGGAAAAGCGTTTTACATGAATTTTCCTCGATTTTTTCTGCAAGTTTTCACCATTGCCGGAGAGCAAGTAATGATGCCAGTTGATAGGGAACTTGATCCTGCATAATTCAGAAAACTTTTTTACCGGAAAATTTTCCGGAAAAGTCGGAAAATTCCGGAATTTTTTTTCGGAAAATCGGAAAACTCTGCATTTTTCCTGAAACGGATTTATCACTAATCAAATTTGTACCAAATTTTCAAATGATTTTTCCCGATTTTCTGGGTTTTCCATTGAAATTTCCGGTTCACATTTTGATAGATTCAATTGTCACGCGACATGAACCTGTGTGCAAAATTTCAGCTTGCTGTGATGACGAAAAGTGGGTCTACGAGAGTGTCGAAAATAGTAAAAAAGAAATATATAAATAAATAGACAGACAAATTCGTGTACGAGTTAAAGGGAATGGCCTCAAAAAAGAACACCTTCCATAAATTCTCTCTGGTAATGTCAGTGACGCTCTAATTCCTACAGATTTATATGTACCTAGCCTAAAAGTCCGACATATGGGATTTTCGCTTCACTGGACATTTTTGTTTTGGGTAATTGAGCAATACAGTAACTCGCAGTTTACTTATTTTACCAAAACATGTAGTGCTCCTGTACTGCGTTACTTTGGGTATTACGGTGTAACCTCAAAAATTCATATCCCAAAACGAAGTCGAGCATCACTTCTTAGCACATGGATAGATAACGCTTAAGGCTGGCAATACAAATACAAAAAGAAAAAGAATAGTAGAGATTACTCTTTAGGACTTTTTACCGGGCTAAACTTACATTTGTTCAAGAAGGATTTTTTTTAGATTCTCCGATATATGGCAAAAGCTAAAAAATGTTTTTAATTTGTTATTCTATCACACAAAGCATTATATTTTTGGTGGCAAGTTTCAAGTCTTGGTGTGACTCATCAACAGGTCCCAAATAGCGAAATTGAGTGACTTGCAAAACAAATGAAAAAATAGAATAAAGAAAAGAAATGAAAAAATGAAAAAGATTGAGAAAAAAATAGAAAAAAAAAATTCTTTATTAAAACATTTTTTAAAAAATTTAAAAAACCAGATTCATTCGAAACGAATCGAACCTGTGTACGCCCGCAGTGGGCTGAAAAAAAAAGGAAGAAGAAGAAGAAGCGTTTCGTGTTAGCAGAAAACCTTACACTCATCGGTACAGCTTGGTTTTCTGCCTGCTGTAGACGCTGGAAAATAGCCCACTGCGGGCGTATACAGATTCGATTCGTTTCGAATGAATCTGGTTTTTTAAATTTTTTAAAAAAATTGTATATTTTTTTCTCAATTCTTTTTCATTTTTTCATTTCTTTTCTTTATTCTTTTTTCATTTGTTTTTCAAGTCACTCATTTGGGACCTGTTGATGAGTCACACCAAGACTTGAAACTTTCCACCAAAAATATAATGCTTTGTGTGATAGAATAACAAATTAAAAACATTTTTTAGCTTTTGCTATATACCGGAGAATCTAAAAAAATTCCTTCTTGAACAAAAAAAAAGAAAAATATTAGAGGTCCTCAATAGTAAATAATGCAATTTTAAAAAAACTATTATTAACAAAAAAGTTTTTCATTTTGAGTTGCTGTATTTTTTTTATGAAAAGTATAGAAGCATTTAGCTTCATTTAGCATTTGAATCAGAAAAATCAGTTGCTCCGACTAGAGCGCTTTCGTGATCTTACGATAAAACGATATTTTAAAAAAATTATATAAAATATCGTTTCATCGTAAGTTCACGAAAGTTCTAACTCCTCAGCTAGGAGGTGAATCATGGTTTAAAAAAAAAAAACTAAATTAATAAACTAGTTCCGTATTCCATAAAAGAAAGTTTCTTCCGAATCGGACATGGACGGGTTCCAAGGTGATCGGCTTCGTGTAGAATGGCTGGACCGCAATGGTAAGAAAATTCTATGGTAATGTATAGCCGACATCATGTCATTAGTCCAAAAGGAATGATAGTGTTATTATCAAACCTGTAAAGTACTTAAGTACTAATATCAGTACCAGTACCTGGACTTGTACTTGAAAATTTTTTTAAGTACCAGTACTGGAACTTGTAGTTGTACTTAAAATATTTCAAGTCCAGGTACTGATACTGTACTGGTACTTGTACTTGGAATTTTACAGGTACTTAAGTACTAGTAACAGTACCAGTACCGGGACTTGTACTTGAAATGTTTTTAAGTATCAGTACCGGGACTTGTACTTAAAATATTTCAAGTCGTGGTACTGTACTGGTACTTGAAGGTACTTGGAATTTTACAGGTCTGGTTATTATACACCTACAGTCAAATTGCACCGATTTCGTTAGTATCAACAAGTGATCATGACATCAATTAACCGTATGTAGTGACGATAGTGAGCAAGCAAAAATGTCATCCCAATCAAAACTTTTGTACATGGTCACAAGACAAATTGACTGCAGATCCTCTTATACTTTCTGAAGATGAAACTATTTTCAAAAGCAGCAGTTAAACTTCATTACTGGAGTGAAATAAATTCTCATTGGATGTGGCAAATTGATAACCAATATCTTTGGGGTATTATATTTGGGCTGGGATTATTAGCTGCCATTTAGTACAGTTGCATTCCTTTGATTCCAAAAATAATATTTATTAATCTTTAAAGATACGAATTGACATGTTTGTTAGAAGATAACCCGCTAAATACTTAAGAGTCGTCGAATCTCGTACAGTTTTAAAATTAAAAGTAAGATGTTTGGCTATGGTGTTGAGATGCGGTGTCATTCAGATTTTTTTAAAGTGTGGCCAATCACTATTCTTATATTGAGTAGGATATTATTATTAAATATATCAAAATAAGGATAGTAAAGTTTTTGAAAGGTGCTCACTTAATGGGATACTTTGAACTGAGATCAGTTTTCTTTATAAATTGTATGTATAAAGTTAGTTTTATCAATGAATCTCCGGCTAAACATAAAATTGAACACTATACAATTTTTTTAACATGAGAATAATACTTTTCTCTCAATATTTTGGAATGAAATCGGCTTCCAGAATGAATACGAAAGCAGATTATATATGACATTTTATTTCGTCAATTACAATAGAAAATAAATTAATAACAAGAATCGAAAATATTTAATTTGAAAAATATGAAATGAGTTATTTTAATACTTCATTGAGTAGTTCCTGATCATGAGACCCCAAATCGTCACCTGAACTTTCCATATAGGTAGTATCAACGGAGCACATCGATTGCTCGTCGAAATTATCGGAATAAGTATCAACGATTCGACTTGGGATTAAAGTAGAACTTGTCGATGGCTCGTTCCCAAAATTAGGAGTTTCTCTTGGTGTCGGAAGCGGCTTCGGTTGTTTTTTTTTTGTTTTTTTTTTTCAAGGGAGATATTTGCTTCCATTTCCTATAAGGTTATGCCCTTACCAGCAGGTACAGGCTTATCGGAAGTGTCATTACGACTTTTGTCAAGCAATTCTAATACAGCATGGGAAGCAAGGTTTTGAACTAGTTCCGGATCTTCATTACTCGGCAGAGGAGTAGTCACTGCTGATGGGTCAAATGGTGAAATTTCTTGAAATCACTAATGAGGTTAACGGAAACATTACTAGCATCCGATAAGTTGTGCTCCAATGTATACAAGAGCTTTGGAAATGCATCCTTGGTTAAAATCTGGGAATTTTTCTTTTGCTCTGATTTGCATTCATCCAAAATTTGTTCAGCAGAGCATAGAATGCGACGTCTAATGGCGGAACGATATGGATGGAACTTGAAGGAATGCAAACAAACGCGATATTATTAGCTTGCACCAATTCAATAACTCGTGACGTAAAATGGCTGGATAGATTATCACCGATAACTACAATCTTCCTAGTAAATTTTCGCGCTTCTGATATGAATAGATTTTCAAACCAATCGGTGAATATAATGGAAGCAAACCACCTACATGTGCTCCTATTATACCGGGTTGTTGGCGGTCCCCTTCCATCCATGTTTGAAAAAGATGAGTGGATTTGTAAACCACATAAGATGATGCTAGTATTCTTGTAGGTGATCTACAGTACATAACCGATGTAGACGATTTTGAATAGTCTCGAACTCGCTTTGCATACACCGCGTTTGAAAATGCATTTTTTGACACCAGGATCATCTGCCAAATTTGCTACGTCGTAATTGGATATACGCTCAAGAGGAACAGTTGATTCCCCAATAGCAGTGATCTCCTTCAAGGTTTCTTGGAGCTGGTCAAAATAGTTGCACATTTCTTACAGTATTACCGCTGCCTTTGACCGAATAATATTTTGGCACATTCGGTGTGATAGGCCATTTTTGTACCTCTGCAAAAATCGCCAGGCCCATTCAACGCTGGGCAAGTTGTGGTGGCTGAATTGTGGAACACGTAAGTGGTTTTTCGCATATATTTCTAAAACGGTTTGTCGGACAGAAAAAACTAGTATAACCAATTTTATAGGATTTCATATTCTGAAGAAGTTTTTAGTACAATAAAAATGTCTAGGACTGATCGTTTTCACTCTATACGTAAAAAACTTAAATTTTTATATGGCAACACCAAGAAGGAGTTGCCCGATTTAGTCCTTTTTCAAATTTTATTTGCTAGTACAATAAAAACACCATGTACAAATATATAGTAGAAAACGAAAGTTTTGTATGGCAGCCCCACGAAGGAGTTAATTTTACTTTTTTTTTTAAAGTCCGTGTACAAAATTTCAGCTTTCTAAGCACGGACAGACGGACGGACGGACAGACGGACGGACGGACGGACGGACGAACATGCAAAAATCAAAATAACTTTTAATATTATGCGTGGGTGTCCAATCCATTTTGCTCTACCATCATTATTTCGAGGTGTTACAAACGGAATGACAAACTTATCATACTCTTTAGATTTCATCTACGGTATAAAAACAGACTCTTTCTTGGTGTTGCCATACAAAATTTTGGTTCCTCACTATAAATTTGGAAACTGTCTGAAAACGCATGGAAAATGTCAATTTAGGTTCAAAAATGGGACAAATTGGGGCATCTATTTCGTAGGGTTGCCATTCAAAAATTTCGTTTTTAATCTATATATTTGGGCACTGTCTGGGAACGGCTTGACGTGGAGCACTAAAATTTGGTACATGGTGTTTTCTTAGCAATAGTGAATAAAATTACAAAAATGGTCAAAATCGGGCCACCCTTTCTTGATGTTGCCATACAAAACTTTAGTTTTTCACTATATATTCGGACACTGCTTCACGCATCGAAGTAGAGAGCTGGAATTTTGTACACGGACGTTTATTAAAAAAGTGAAAATTAAGTTCAAATATGGAATCAATTGGGCAACTCCTTTGTATGGTTGCCATACAAAAAATTCGATACGTGATGTTTCCATAACAATGGTAAATAAAATTTTAAAAATGGACTAAATCGGGTTACCCCTTCTTGGTGTTGCCGTACAAAACATTGGTTTTTCACTATACACTTGAAAGCTGCCTGAGAAGGCGTCGATGTGAAAAGCTCATATTTTAGACACGGCGTTTTCATGAAAATTGCAAATGGACGTTCAAAAGTGGACCAAATCGGGCAACCCTTTCTTGGTGTTGCTATACAAAACTTAAGTTTTTCACTATATATTTGGACACCGCCTACCGCGTCGACGTAGAGAGCTTTTTTAAAAAAAGCCATACAAAAATTTCGTGTTTTACTAAATATTTGGGCAACACTTGAGAACGCACCGAGGTAGAGAACAACACTTCTCCGCACATATGAATGCCTGCACGAACTCATACATGCGCGCACACACACACACACAAACGCACGCGCGCAACACACACACAGAGTGAAACCCTAGAGTACGGTACCACGTGATCGGGTCAGATAATAAAGGGTTTTCCAATAAGAGGTGTTATTTTAATTAGCCCGCTATTTCGGTAGATGTCACTTTTGGAGCTGTAATTTTTTTACATTTGACAAGAAGAAACTACGCCATTAATAAAAATGGAACGATACACGATTCAACAACGCACTGAAATTATTAAAATTCACTATAAAAATTGTGAAAATGTGGCAGAGACGGTTCGTAAAACTCGAACACTTTTGGGTCGTCGTGAAGCACCTTGTCGGACCGCAATACAGAAATTGGTAGAAAAATTCGAGTTGTCGGGATGTGAAGTGATGTGAAGAATAAAACCCGTGCACGTCGCTCAAGAACAGCCGAGAATATTGCTGCTGTAGCCGAAAGTGTTGAAGAAAACCCAGGTTTGTCCATTCCTCGTCGTTCTTTGGAATTAGGCATTCCACAAACGTCATTACACCGTATTTTGCATAAAGATTTGGGACTTAAGGCTTATAAAGTTCAGTTAACACAAGAACTCAAGCCGGGCGATCATCAACAACGTCGAGTCTTTGCTGATAGGGTCCTTGAAATGCATGAAAATGATCCAAAATTCCATCGAAAACTCATCTTGAGATGAGGCCCATTTCCACCTCGATGGCTTCGTCAACAAGCACAATTGTCGCATCTGGGGCTCGGAAAACCCAAGAGTTATTGTTGAAAAGCCTCTCTATCCTCAACGTGTGACTGTTTGGTGCGGTTTATGGACCCGCGGGGTCATTGGACCTGACTTTTTCGAAAATGAGGCTGGAGCAACAGTTACGGTGAATGGATTGCGCTTTCGACAGATGATTAATGATTTTTAATGGCTGGAATTGGATGGTATTGATCTGGACAACGTTTACTTTCAACAAGACGGCGCTACGTGCCATACAAGCAACGAAACCATTAATATTTTACGGGAAAAGACTTAACACCTTGCGACTTCTTCCTTTGGGGCCACGTGAAAGAGAAGGTCTACGCCAACAGCCCAGCGTCGATTCAAGACCTCAAACATGGAATTCGTGAGGCTATCGAGGACATAGGGCAGCCACTTTGCGATTTGGTTATGGAAAATTTCATGAAAAGGATATGGTCCTGTAGGCGTGGTCATGGTGGTCATTTGGCTGATGTTATTTTCCATTATTAACGGCATACCTTCCTCTTTATAATGAAATAAAGATCCGATCATTTATCTCAAAAAATGGCATTTTTCTTTGAATATCAAAATAACACCTCTTATTGGAAAACCCTGTAGCTTAGATATTATGCATCTATGACCACACCACCCTACCCCCACCCATGTAAGTATCGCCTGGCAACGCCGACAGTCTCCTTCTATTACATATATATATTAGCATGACGTATAACATCCCGTAAGTCATTAATATAAAGGCTGAATACCAACGTTACTAATAGAATTGAGCCTTTGTGGATTCCACGTGTTAAAGTCAAATTAATTGCATTAGAAAGGTAATTATTAATTTTCATTTGATGTGTTCGTCTGATAATAATAGCTTTAGTAAGTCAAATAGTACTAGAATTCCCATGTCATCAAGCACTTAACGAATATCTGCTTTCCCAGAAAAACCACTAAACACTACCAGGGAATTACCCTGTATATTGAACACTTTTTACAAGTGTATATATGTAAATTTAATTTTGAAATAATTCACTTTAATAAAGAATCAAAATCAATAAATTTATTAGTATTTTTCCGATTTCTACACGAAGGAAATCAACAAACATTCTCCTCCTCCTCTCTGTGCATCCAGGTGATTTATTCAATTGATATAGAACGAAATTCATTCTTTCTTCCAAAAACCATAACCGAGATAGTAAACTATCATGAATTTTTCATCTTTTATGATACGATATAACTCTAATGTCAGCCATCATCTATAAGTCATGAAACTGTCCATTCTATCATTCAGACAATCTCGAATATTAACCTGTGTGTGTGTTTGTGTGTGTTTGTGTCTATCGTGAAATATTTAAATAAATTGTTTGCAACTTGAGAACAAATTGTGCTGTCATCATCCCACTATTGTTTGCCCTGCAGCAGGTAAAAATACGCAAAAAGCAGTACTTGTATGTTGTTTTTTTACGTGTCTTTTTACTGACTACGACGATATCTAAGTAAGTGTAAGAAAAAATATCTCCTGGAGGTGTTACGATGAGATGCGAAACAATTTCATAAAAGACACCGCATCATCTCCCTATTGTTGTACGTATACAATCGGATGAGATCAGAGCTCCTGGATGAGATGTTTTCTATATTGCTTTTGATGATAGCCTTGATGACTTACCATGTCTGATAAAATGAACATATCCTTATGTGCATACATATGTATACATATGTATAATATAAGATTAGAGGAGAGAAATATAAATTACATAACATGCCATAGCTGAAAGCTACATTCTCTGTACAACATGTGCGAAAGTAGCTGTCATATCAGAGAAAGTCATTTCTAAAGTAAGCACACTCCAGGGACCCAAGAATATGTGCTGATGTGTGTAGGTGTGCCTATTCAAAAAACTGTGAATATCTATTGAATATTGATTTCCATGTATCCGGATAGAATATTAAATAATAATCACAAAATGAATTCTGTCTCTGTAGTTTTGTGCTTTATAATTTTAACATGTGATAAGAATTTAGAGATCGAACAAAAATTGATTTGAATGGACCACACGTCAACCCCCGAACCCACATACATCCTACATAAGTAAAATTGTCATAGGAATTTATTTACCCATACACTTACCTATGTATACCTTTGTGGTATGTATAGAGAAGAAAATTGTTGATGACATAAAGCTCTTTGCCTTTGTGGAAATATCTTCAGCATGAGTGCAGTCAGTACAACATCCAGCCAGAATCATGGTAACCAACCAACCAACGAGCCCTTTGGGTACTGTGCTGCTACTGATGCTATAAATTTGCTGGACCGAAAAACGTACAGCTTTTAGAAAATGAAATCACAATCTCCGAACCCAGAAGCATCATGAGAGCAGTACCGGGATTCATGCATGCATTTCAAAATTTAATAAAATTAGCCTAAGCGCAGAAATGGTGTAGTGTGGTCCTCTCAAGTATGGTGGGTGGTCCTTTCATCATGGAATATTGTCAGATAGCTAGCTAAGCTATATAGCAGAAATTTCGTCCTTAATACAGAAGAACCAGCTGACTGAGTTTCAGACCTTTCTCTCACTGTCATCAGTATGAAATTATGTTTAACCGTCTTCAATGAATGTCTTTGACATGGCAAAAAAAAAGTGAGTATGAGTGAAATTTATAATATTGCAAAAAAAAAGGGAAAAAATGGCTTTGAGTCCAAGGAAATTAAAATTCTGTTGAAATTCTTTGGTTATTAAATTCTTTTCTGTCAGTTGAAGGGCTTTTAACTTTAAGTTCATGTTTTTTTTTTCACCCGCATAATTCTGAATTATTCATGAAAAAAAAAGGATCTTAGTAGAACGAATGTTTTGCCAATATATTTATGAAAATTATATTCATATGCTTTTTGTCTCGCAAAATAAATATTTTTTCCAGTAATTTATTGTATTATGTATTTTATATTGGTTCTTCTACCTCTACCTCTACTTATACCTCTGGCTCAACCACTACCTGAACCTCTACCTTTCTAAAGGTATACGTGCAACACCTTATATCGTGGAAAATTTGAATGTCAAATATATGAATGAAGGAAACATGTAAAATATTATGTAAAACGGCCATTCTAGCCCTGAATTATTTAAGGTTGTTCAAACAAAATTGAAAAGGTTGATTGAATATTGAATGAGTAAAATTTAAAGTATAAAAGAAAAACAAAGCAATCATAAACTACCATTGGAAATATTTTTTGATTTGCTGTAACAGGTTTAATGGAATAAGCACCAAATAAAATCCGTATACAAAATGTAAATTTCAATTTCATTTATTTACAAAAATTGTACACAAAATTCGTAATCTAATTGTGGTAAAAATGAAAAGCTTAAAACAGTAATCTAGTCTAATCTACCAAATGTAAAAGTTAAGATAAAATATAAAGAAAAGAAAAGAAACAAGAGCAGAATACTAAATAAAGTAAAAAGTAAAAATAAAACATGAAAAGCAATACAAATAGTTTCAATAGAATAAAATATATTAAAAAAGCTTTTAAAATAAATAACTTTTGTAAATATGATGCACTAAAAAGTAAAAACAAAGTTTTTTCTTTCTCAATGATATAAACAAGAAAAGTTTAATGCAAAATAAGAAATGCTACAACTCAGATTATATCTTAGAAGGTCGGGCATCCATAACTATAACTATAATCACAATTGTCTAACTGCAATTCATGCCCAAACTTTTAAGATTTAATCTGCGTTGTAGCATTTATTATTTTGCATTAAACTTTTCTTGTTTATATCACTGAGAAAGAAAAAAATAATTTTTTACTTTTTAGTGCATTTTATTTACAAAAGTTATTTATTTTTAAAGTTTTTTTAAAATATTTTGTTTTCTACTTTTTAGTCATACTCTCGTAACTCGACTCTCGAATTTCAACTCTCGAACTAGACTCTCGAAATTCTGCTCTGAAAATCCACTCTCGAAAATCAACTCTCGAAAATCGCCTCCCGTAACTCTACTCTCGAAACTCGACTCTAGATACTCAGCTCTCTAAAATCGACTTACAAAACTCGACTCTCGAAATCTGCGTAATGCGGGGGCTCATGGGGGTGATGCTATAAGCGTTGAATTTAATCCCAATGTTCTTAATAACTACTTTGTAGCTCATCATGCACCTGGTAGTGATAATCTTCAATCATGGTCGCCTCATCATTTGATTGATTCTGAAAACTCTGATTGTTTCAGTTTTCGTTGTGTGGATAGCGAAGAGGTGATAAAGGCGGTTTTTTCTGTCAAATCTAATTCATCTGGTCATGATCAAGTATCGCCGAAATTTCTCAAATTAATATTGCTAATAATTATAAGGCCCCTTCAGCATGCGTGTCTAACATAGTCCTCTTTTCCAACGACTTGGAAAATAGCCAACGTTTTACCAATTCCTAAACGCGCCACACCTGCATCCATCCTCAGCCGGCTTTAGACCGATTAGTCTATTATGCTTCCTCTCTAAGATCCTGGAGAAACTAATGTACTTGCAAATTCAGGAATACTTGTGTGTAAACAATCTAATCAGCTCGTATCAGTCTGGCTTTCGCTCGAATCACAGCTGCGGAACAGCTCTACTCAAGGTAACTACTGACATTCGCACCTCTCTTAATAACGATATGATATCCATCTTGCTTTTATTAGATTTCTCTGAAGCATTTGATAGTGTTTGTCACAAGAGGCTCTTGATGAAACTGTCTTCGCGATTTGGTTTGTCCCACTCTGCAATTCTTTTAATTAAACATTTTCTGTTCGGTAGATCCCAACGTGTCATATTGAATAATGGTCATTCCTCAGATATTTTGCCTCTTTCCTGTGGTGTGCCCCAGGGGTGTATTCTTGGCCCCTTATTATTCAGTTTATTCATAAATGACCTCCCAGAGGTGACACATGACGTGAAAGTTCACCTATATTCAGATGATGTCCAGCTTTATTTGAGTCGTCCCATAGGTCTTATCGAGGATTGTGTAATCCGCATTAACTGTGACCTCCAACGAATTTACTGCTGGTCAATCGACAATGTTCTAAGTCTTAACCATAGTAAATCCCAGTGCATTGCATTCTATCCACGACAAATCTGCTGCATTGCCAGAAATTCTACTTAATGGCGTCAATATCCCATACGTTAGTAGGACTCGAAATCTTGGAGTGTACCTTAATTGCCGGATGAGCTGCTGTGATCACATAAGTGGCATACTATCTAAAATCTATGCTGGCCTTCGTCGTCTTTGGCTATATGCTAGTATCATGCCACTAAGCTTACGTATGACTTTGGTCAAACTACTCTTGCTCCCTCATTTCACTAATGGATGCCTTATTTTCCCAGCCTTAGATTCTGTGTGCTCTAGAAAACTTAAAGTGGCATTCAGTGATTGTATTAGGTTCATTTACATTGCTGGGCTGTTCTCTAGAGACATTATATTTGAAACGTAGGAACCTGGTTGTTCTTTATAGGATATTGCATTTGGGTCAGCCTCCTTAGGTAGCTGATTTTCTGCAACCGTTACATTCCACCAGGGATCGCAAATTACTGCTGGAGCGTTGTGGTACTACTAATCTCACTGGTTCCTATTTTGTTCAGGTTATTCGCCTCTGGAACAGTTTACCCTCCCGGGCTCAATGCGCGGGCTCGGTCGGCACTTTCAGGCGACTTCTTCTCAATTGTGCAATTTAGCTGCTCTCCATTTAAGCCCGAGATATGTATTCATTCATTTGCATGTAATTTTTCTTACTTTCTTGTAATTCATATAGTCTTTCATATCTTTTTCTTCCTTTTTTAGGCATATATTTTGTTTCTTATTTTTTCAACTTTTCTTAATGTTATTAAATTTAACTTTGCAATTTTTATACCTATATATACACATATTTTTTTATAAGTATTCTATTCCCGTTATTATACCTTATTTTTTATATAGGATACTATTAAAAGATTTTAATCTTATTGTATTGAATAATTGAATTGAATTGAATTGAAATTCGACTCTCGAAAATCGACTCGCGAAACTCGCCCTAGAAAAATGACTCTCGAAAATCGACTCATAAAACTCGGCCCTCGAAAATCGACTCTCGAGTCTCGACTCTCGACTCATATATCGCACCAACCCCCAACACGTAAGAAAATTTTAGCCCATCGAAATGCTCCCCATTTACTCATTCTAAATCAAAAAACCTTATCCACATTTACTACCCTAAAACTCTTTCGTGACGAACGGCACTCTCAGGCGCTCAGGTGTTCAGACACAAACTTTCAGTCAGGGGTCTGTAAGTTGATAGAAAGTTATTAAAAATCTAACACCACCGGTACATTAGGTCATCAAAGCGGGGAAATTGCAAATGATATTTTTAAATTCGTTGACAGCGCCGCGTAGCCACACAATTAGTAGGAAGTGAGTTCCAAAGGCGAGCAATCCGGACATTGTAAGATCCTTCAAAAATGGATGTATAGAAACGTGAAATTAAAATGTTACCCCTCTCGGGGATTGTAGAAACTATATATTGTTATAAATATACTCAGGCGTACCCGTGTGAATAAGATTATGCAGAAAAAAGAGGGCCTTTCTCTTCATGTATGTGTTCAGGGAACAGCCATATGATATGATATGACTAGACCTACGTAGACCGAAGACAAAGCCTATGCAATCGTTCAAGGCAACTTTAAGTTTTCATTTGCAAACCGAGTCGAGTTTAGCGAAGATTAGGCTTCCAACATTCACAAATTCAACAAAAAACCGACTGTTGAATAAATTCAATAAACTCGTTTCAGTAACATCAGAATTGACCATCAAAGAAGTAAGTGTAGCTGATCGTTGCTAACTTGATAGCCGTGACTTTAATCTAATCTAACAAAACTTAACCTTCTAGATAAAAATGGGATTGGATTAGACCTAATTAGAGGCTTTTTATGATTAGTTGATGGATAAAGCGATATATGCGTGTGGGAAGAACTATTTAAAAAATAAATAAAGGATTGGTTTATTAATTAAGTTTGTGAATTAATAAAGTTTTCAATTTCGAACATTCCAGGCTTTTCTAACCCACTGTTCTGCAGAAAGTCTACAATTAGCCTGTATTTTTTTAAGAAAAACTCTAAAAATTTCATTAACATCGTCACTGGGTGACTCTATATAGATTCGATGCTTCATACTTTAGCAACTACACGTGTACACGACCGACACGAATGGGAATCGAATATAATTACTATGAAAAAGAACAGCCTTTAGATACGAGTATACCACTCAGTTTCCTCGATAGTCTCTAAAAAAAGAAAGAAAAACAAAAACGTCGTTAGGATTAATCTATCTATAAAATCCAACCATAAAATCAAACATTTTCCCATAAAATACGAAAACAGCTAGGTACTTAATAAAAAACAATAATTCAAAATAAAATCTTGCGTTGAACACAATTCAAAAGTCGATTTACATCGTTGTTATCTGATTAAAAGATTAAAGTTGAAAAGCAAATATGTAAAAGGGAAATTGTTTGCCGAACATAAATCCATCCTCTTCAGCAGCATTTTTAACCAGCTCTCCATCGATAAAAAGTTTCCCAAGCATAGCATCGATTTTTGTGCACTTCACCTGTTTTACACATCTATACCAATCGAGGTGAAAAACGAGCAAAAATATAAATTCCCTTCGATACCGCAGCACATATTGATTGTATGTACTAACGACTATACGTTTTCGGGGCTGCTTTTTATTAAGACTCGGTTATCCATGTGAGCTCGTATTTTTTTAATCTATGCTCCTTCAAAATTCATAGACATTCGGCACTCAATTCATTCAATCCCTTGTACGGGTTCATATAGCCGCCAAGAATGTTGCTGTAGTATAGACTGTAGATTTAGTAGACCGACAACAGAAAATATTCCTGTGGGATTAAATCAAGTATCGAGGGATTTTAACTATGAATTTAAAGCTTTTTTCCAGATCAGCTCATCTCAATTGAGATTCTCTTCAAATATAGAAGCAAGTACACATGGTTAAAAAAAAAACAAATAAATTGACTTATTATTGGGGGAATGCTGAGTGCATAAGAGTTGACCTCTCTTAAAAAATTCCATCATCATACAATTGAAAGATTTATATGAATGGAAATTAAGGGATGCAATCATGTAAATTTTGTAGAGACAAAAAAAAAATTTTTTTTTCCTTATTGAAATATGGTCCGCAGTGCAGACATAAAACATTCGTTGAAGTTGTTTTCGGCAGTGAACAAAGCGGGCAAGATGGTGAAATTAAGTCTTAGCAACAAAAATGTTAGGCAGATATTGCAGATATTCATAAGAATTTTGATGTTAACAAAATCAACAAAAAACTACTTGGGGTTCTAGTCAAGCCATCTCCGGCAGCAGACGATCTCAGCTTAAAATTCAAAACGGTGTGTAGTAAAGTTTCCCATTACTACGATTATTATTAAACGTTCTCGTTTTTCGTCTAACAAGCAGTTGGACGGCTCTGCAAGCCCCTTTTCACAACAAAAAGTATATGGTAGGCTACTCATCAAAGATGCAAATGATTCGTGCATGTCATATGTCCTTGCACCATGTACATGCACTTCTGCTGTATACTAAGCCGCTCACCAAAGTAGCAATTGCACTGCATACTCCCAAGTAAATTTCTTAAATTATGAATTAATTGTTTTTATCATGTCATCGTCCTATGAATATCTCATCCAAATAACGACCATTACTAAGATGCTTGACGCAAAAGCTGTACATCCAATGCTCAAATGAAAATGCTTGCAGCATGCGTACACCAAGTTCCCTTGTATCAAGTAATTGCGGCATTGATGAGCGGCGTTAAGGCAGGCCCCACACCAAAGATGCAAATGCTTCCTGCATGCACCATGCACTTGCATCATGCTCTTCAAAAAAGCATCACGTATACTTTTAACTGACAGTCCGCTCACCAATGCAGCAATTGCTTTATGCCAGGGCATTTGCTGTACTCATGCTGCAAGTATTTCTGTTTGAGCATTGCATGTACGGGTTTTGCGCAAAGCATAGATATTTGGATGAGATATTCATAGGACAATGTGATTGTTATCACAGTTCCTTTATAATTTAAGCACTTTGCTTGGGAGTATGCAGTGCAATTGCTCTTCCGGTGAGCGGCTTACTATACAGCATATGAGAAGTACATATGCATGATGCATATGCAGGCATCTTTGGTGGTCTGCCTGCATAAAAGAACATAAGATGCTTTTTTGATGATGCATGAAGCATTTGCCTCTTTGGTGAGCGGCCTACCTAACAGCAAGTGATAACTGCCTATGCAACATACATCTTGAGAATATGAGTGCTAAATAACATCTCGTACTTCACGTGGCGATAATTAAAATAAAAACCTCGTAGCCAAAATTTCTAATGGCTTTACATCCAGCAGCAATTATTTCGCTCTGCTACAGACGTTAATTTTTGATAGTGATGAATCTTGAAGAACAACCAATACATAACTTGCGCTATCTGCTTCCAGCCATGCTTGGATTATAGGGTATCTCCTGAGCTTGGCTTAATAATATAATTTCTAAAATGTACATCGGATTACATTCATGATGCCCTGAAAAACAACAATATAACGGACTCCAGCAATTTGGAAGTGTTTACGCAAATCAGTGCCCAGTTAAAGTAACTTAAGTGCGATCCAGACTTGTTCAAGAAGACTCTGTGAGAATTCGAATCAAACAGATCTTTCATATCACTCTTCTCCTTGATCTGAACACGAAATAATTTTCTCTTTTCGTTGTGTTGATGCAAATGTGGTATTAAGGACTATCCATGTGATACGATCAGATGCAATAGGAACAAATGAAATTTCTATGCGCTTCATTAAATTTGTTTTGCCTTTCATTATTAGACATTTTAATCTAATTCCTGCCTCACCTTCTCAACTTTACCACACTCTTGGACGACTGCCAAGGTGCTGGCACTACCAAAAAAGATATCTACGAAGGATATGAATGATCTGCGGCCGATTAGATATGGACTTTCTTTGTGAGTGGCAGTTCAGCTTCCGTTCTCACAAAAGCTGTGAATCAGCTGTATTAAAATTGACAAATAATCTACGATCTACTTGATAAGAATCACATTAACGTCCTTATGCTCTTGGATTTTTCTATAGGCGTTCGACAGTATTATTTATCACAAGCTTTTGGATAAGTTGTCTTCAAATGTTGGCTTTTGTTCCTCTTCTGCAGCTGAACTAATACGGTATTACATAACTGATAGGATGGCAGCAAGTTAAAGTGGAAAATGCTTTATCTGGTCTTCTACAGCTCTATTGTGGGGTTCCTCAAGGATCAGTATGTGGCCCTCTTTTGTTCAGTATCTTTATTAATGACCTACCGGAAGTTATAAAAGATGCAAAAATTCATATGTATGCTGACGATGTTCAAATATACCTAGACAGGCCGATTGGGCTAATAGACGATTGCTTTACTCGCTTAAATAACGACCTCAAAAATATACACAAATGGTCAGTAAGCAATCAGCTAAAGCTGAATCCGTCCAAATCGCAATATATAATACTCCACAATAACAATGTTTATACCGATGAACTTCCAGCAGTTGAGCTCAACGGAACTATTAGTGAATAGAGTTAGAAATCTAGTTATAATTATCAACTCCAATATAAAGAGCTCTGTGATCATAGTAATGCTGCTATAAGTAAAATTTATTATGGAGTTCGGCAACTTTGGCTATCCGCCGATATATTAAGCAAAGAAATGCAACTACTGCTTGTTAAAATTCTACTTTTGCCACACTTCACGTTTGCTAGCTTTATATTTCCTAAGCTTGACAGCAGTTGTACACGTGAACTTGAAGTTGCCTTGAACGACTGCATCAGATTTATCTTTGCTATACGCAGGTTCGACCATGTGTCGCTCTATAAATTACAGCTTCTTGGTCATTCACTATATTCACGTGTCTCAACCTAAAAGTGTTTTATTTTCTATTTAATTTACTTCGCATGAACACCCCAAAATGTTTTCTTGATAATATTCAATTCTGTCAATCAGCCAGAAATTTAAATTTGGTTATGCCATGGTTTCGAACAGTCATCTTTCAGGATTCTTATTTTGTTCAAATCTTTCGTTTATGGAATAACTGTCCAGCTAATATTCAAAACGCCAGTTGCCTCGACATATTCAAGGGGTTACTAAGGTGCCACTTTTCTATCTGGGCCGCTGCCCAGTGACCTAATCTCCCTGAACACTGACAACAATTTCGATGTTTGGTTCTTTCATTCATTTATTATTTCCTTACAAACTAAACAATTTATGTTTTATATTATTATTTTAGTTATTATTATTTTTAACTTGTTTTTAATTACTGTCTTTCATTTCTTTACATTTATTTTATCGTGTCTTTTCTTTTTTTTCTGTTTCTCTCTTTTATCTTATTTCCTGTATATCATAGCTTCTTTACTCACTCATAGTTTGACATTTAAATTTTCGTGTGTCTTTTTTGTTCTACCTTAAGTTCGTATTTTTTCTATTTAAAACAAAGTTCTGTGCCGTCAAAACTTTTTATGATCATTACTCAGGTAATCACCCCTCAAAAGACTGCCTGAGTCAAGAAACAATAAAATGTGCAAATTGTGATGGAAATCATAAATTTACTGATTCTCAGTGTCCTAGCCAGATTGAGTTACAAAAAAAAAATGCGAGCAACTATATCCGAAGCTAATAAACGCCCGTCAAATCACAGACAGGCTTATCAAAATTTATCAATCTTTTGCAAATAACGTGACAGATACCTACTCACATTATTTCTTCGGGAAGGATTAGCTGATTAGACATGGTAAAAAAACAACCACAACTACAACATCACCTCGAACTGTTTCAATCGTTTTATGAATTGCTCCCATTATCTGGAGTCATTTCTTTTAGTTTAATTCATATAAATGTTTTGGTGACGTGAAATAATAATAATAAGGCCAAGCGAAATAATGCCGAGTTGTGAAATTCGCCATTATTGATTTAATGAAGTCAAATACATCCAAGTTTCAATGTTCGACAAATAATAATGCCGAACCCAGGTGGATACATTTGCCTTTTACGAAAAGTCGCGAAAAATATTTGGTTTCGTCTTATTTCGCAACTTAGTTGGGCATTATTTGCTGTCGAACATTGAAATTTGGCCTTTTTTTCACTTTATTAAATCAATAATGGCGAATTTCAGAATTCGGCATTATTTCGCTCGGCCTTATTTTAACTTATACCAACACTTATGAAAAGCAAATTACATAATACATACTTGTGAGAAAGTGTTGTGCAAATGTGAAATAAAACCATAATTAATGATTTTATTTCCCATTTCAAAGTGTCATAATGCTATAAAACTATGTCTTATTTTCTTTCTGAGTCGTTCTTTGTATCGGTATCAATTGCTTGTTACTAGGTAGATATAGGACGCAGAGTCATCTGGAGTAACAATAGATGGAAACGAGGCATATGGTTGACTGTCCAATATGCTGCTGCATTCAATTCGATATTTATTGCTACGCCAGCTATTAATTCTGCATCCGAAAAGACAAGTGGATCACATGGCCAATGGTGACATTTTCAAAATCCATAAACTGCCCTGGACTTACAACACATAGGATAAATGTGTTTCCAATAAAATCGACGATACCTAAAATAGTGTAATGATAGCTAGAGATAGTAGCATAGCTGCTCAGAGATTTCATCAAGACCACATCCCCATTAGTTGAAGATGGTAGATAGTTTGAGGGGGGAAATATAATAGAATAACTTTTTTCACCGGTTCCGTTAACGCTGCTGATGGATCTGCTGATGATGCATCATACATTAATTCAGAATTTATTCGCTATAGCCTAGTACTAAGGTCCACGCTAAGCTAAATTTTGAATGAAAATTTAGCAAGTTAAAAGATATTGGCGAAAATTTATCCAGAATTTCGAATCAATGCTGAACTATCAAACATACAACGTCAATATTTGAGAGCTGTCATCTAAACTCTGTACGATTTTAGAAAAGAAGTGAAATCCGGTCAAAAAATTCTTAGGAAAATTGCGAAAACTCCCTAAAACAAAAATTTTGCAAAAGAATTTCAAAAAGTTCGTGCAATTTTCAATCTCGGCAAGTACGAGCTAGCGAGACAAAATTCATGATATAATTTCCAGGTACTAGTGATGACATCTTGAAAATAACTCTTCACAGGAATCGAATTCCAAGATCTCAACGCGTCAACCACCTCATTACGGTACATTATCGGGGGTTGAGAGGTAAGTGATATGCATTTGCAAATCAGTTGCATTTTTGGCACACTCGTGATAAATTGGTAGAAAAGTGAAAAAAAAAGAAATTTGTGATGGAAAGTCTGTTGAAAGTATGTACACTATTATCAACAAATATTTCACATGTTTTTTTGATTTAATATTAGTTTGAAAATCTAAAAAGAAGTCCTGCGTATTTTTCCATAATTATAAAATTCAAAGGATCGCAACTTTTTTTACTCGAATCTACTCGTCTTGATACTTCTATATATTATAACAACACATTCACGCAAAGACTCGTACATATTTTAGACCCCAAAGGCCCCGCAAATAAAATGATTTTCCTTGTTGCAGAACGAGTCTTAAGTATGACGAAAATGGAATTTCTCGTATAAAGGCTGAACATAGCAAAAGTGAAAGAACCAGTCGCATTTTGGATTACATTTGTAATGAAAAACACAATATCGCCGATGTGATTTTCTCATAGATTGAGATCCCCGATGGGGATATAGTGAGATATGCACTTTAATAGATTTTTATGCATTGAGCACAAAGTTAGTTTAACAACTTATGGATGGGAAAAAGTGTAGAAATCGGGAAATTCTTAAAATAATTTCGGATAATTTAGTTTCCAGAAATATAAATAAAAGTGTGGACCAAATTGATCTTAAATTAAAAAAATTATAGGAACGGTATTACAATTTAAATCAAAATCAAAGTAAAAGTGGTGCTACTTTCGCTTTGGAATCCAGCAATAACCAAGGAAATTAAAATAGATATAAGAATAATTCTATTATGACAGTTTGTTTTCTATATACAGATGAGCCGCAGTGAAAATACTTCTTCGACGACTGAATCGACTTCAGGGTGCATAAGGAATTGGGGTGGTGATAAAATTTAAACAAAATGCGTGTTTCTTCTATTTACAATTATATTTCGTTTAGGTCGGAACACATATGGAAAAGCTTTACATTAGGCTGCAGAATAATGGGAAGAAAGCCAAAAAGATTTTTTTGAAAGAGTAAGGGCGCCTTCAAATACGCTAGCAGGAGTTTGAGGAAAAAATGGCGAAGGAAGTTCGAGATTTTCTCCGAAATTTATTCGCAATGGATAATACGCAAAACCTATATTATGTACAGAGCTGGGCAATACTTAAGTAAAAAAAGACTTAGTACTACTTAAAGTACATTTTCGTTACTTAAGACTTATTACTCAATCCTTTTTAAATTCCCCTACTTAGTACTTGAACATAAGTACTAGCGTCTATTTACTTGTAATTAAGACATAGTTTTGTACTAAAGTACCAAGAATTTTACTTAAGTATTTCTGAGTCTATTAAGTATCTACAAATATCTAACCCTTCGTAGCAAGCAAACACAATCTCTAGCGCAACTCCTTTTTTGTTGAGTTTTAAGGCACGAAAAGAACTGTCAAAGCATGTGCCTCACTCACACGTCAAGGCAGAGCCTTAGACAAATTAATAACATACAAACAAGACTGGGTAGTTAGAACAAAAAGCAGTAACGTCTCGCTCGAATATAACATCGACAATGCCTCGACTAGATGACATAACCACTGACATGTATAATATTGACTGACTACCTTCATAGAAATACACTGCAGAAAGTGGGCTCAATTCTATATTGCTGACTCTTTCGGTCTAAGCACCAAGTACCAACTGAGAGAGAACTGAAAACCACAAATAAATTAGTGGATTCGTCGAAATAAATGTTTTTAAATTAATCAGTTAGGGTTATTACTGATAAAATCTGTTGCGGCCACTATAATTGTTCATAAGGTATGGAAGCATGCGGATTTGCTGGATCTCCTATTAGAGAGTATTCGATATTCCATCCGTTAATAACTTTGTCGTCCTGAGGACGATTTGTTTTAAATACAAAACTCCTAACATTATAAAGGAAAGAGATCATTCTTATTCTGAAACAAATGAATATGTTTCCCACATTAACATAAAATGGCTATCGCTTCTACTAAGAGATCCGCGAAATCTAATCAACGGAGGCATAAGAGAGTGTTAAATTTTGCAGAAAATTATATTGGTGTCGATTGTACCATCTTCTAAGTGCTCTGAGGAAAGTAAAAAAAGTTAGCTACCTAAAAAAAATTTTTGATTAAATAATTGTTTACCTTAATTGATTATTATAAAACTTCTTTTTTGTGTTTTTAAGATTAATTTTAAAATATTTGGGTCAATATCCATAATTCAAAATTGATTGTAAAGATGACAGATTTAAAATAAGTTTATTGTAGGTTATGTTGAAAAGGCACATAAATTCAAGACCGAAAAGTACCGAACCGCTCTTAATGGAATCAGTCTGGTCAACACATAAACGTGACCACTATGCACCGCTTCGTAACAACAATGGTTAAATGTAAGTAAAAAATTTAGGCGACCCATCAAGTTCGGCATACGTCATACTAGTAAAAAACCAAAAGATTTGTTTATTGGATTTGTAAATGCATTAAACAGTCAGCCAGAGCGATTAAGTAGATTATCATCTCAGAAAATATATCACAATAAGCAAACTCATGTAGCTCCAAAAATCCGATGCGACCATAATCCATGACAGTTTAGGGGACAATTTTTGGGTTATGGCGGTGTCATAGGATTAATTTTGTTTGGAGATTATTCTGGAAATGCGATCATAATATAGTTATTAGGAACGATCTCATGCCATATAAGTAGGTTAAGGTTAAGAGGAGTAGATGCGACCAAGGCACTGATCTATTGTGTCTTGTCATTTTAAGTAAATTTATATTATGTGAATTGGAAGTTATGTTCTACATAACTGCCTCCATGTATGACACTATACAAGCCAGACAAATAGTAAAACAATTGAGATGATCAAACACCAATTGATCGCAAAGATCATGCGAATTAGTACTTCAGTGGACTTTTTTCTTTGGGTTAACATGAAAAAAAATTCTACGCTAACGATCCACTGTTATGGTCGCACGTATAAACATAGCAGTGAGACATATTGTCACCCCACTGATGCCTGGGACCAAGTATTGGTCCATAGAACAAAGTGAGCCATGGAGAGGAATGACGGATTGGACCAAGGCGAGATGCCGGAAGAGGTGACAGGCGGCCATCTTGAGGACACTTTTTTAGCTTTGGACTGAAGGAAGGTAGACAGAAAAAGACGAAGAAGAAAAATTAGTTAAAGAGCGTGGAAAAATCGAAGTAGATTTTTTCTATTTTTTTGTCAAGTGCAACTAGAAGCGATACACGAGAAGAGTGAAGATTCGGAAATTAGCAGAGAAATACCCAAGAAAAACTTAAACATAAAGCGAGGAGGAAAAATTAAGATAAGTACATATGTGAAACCTATTATTTTTAGGGTTAGCTTTAGCGAACCAAGTTGGTCAAGCCCTGGAAAAACCAGGACATAAAGGGAGTAAAACGTGGTTCGGCTACAGTATTCACAAAAATATTCCGAAGCTCACCCAATCGGGGGCACCCGTCAGAGAAGCGGCGGTAACTTGAAATAGCGACTTAGTTATTCTCATGACTACAGGGTATGCAAATGGACCAATACCAATACCAATTATTATATTGGAATCTATACAATTTAAAGAAATTTAATAGCCTAGTGAACATATTATACTACCATAAACAATATTAATATCACCTCAATTTAAGGGTCGAAGGACTATCGCACGTGTCCCAACGCGTATCGAGTATCATACAATGCTCTGGTCTACGTGACTAGGTTATATTATCAAATAAAAACATAGACAGTAATCAGCGACAATAGACGCGAAGTTCGGTAAAAGGCCTAGGTTTCATTAAACATTCCGGAGCTCATACGCTCGAGGCCTTCCGTTCGTGGCAAGGCCGTCAAATAAGTGCTAAATCATATTAACACAGGATCCTCAAAATCTACGCATGTAGTGAGAAATATTGAAATTTATATTTAAAACAAAGCTATTCTCTACTTGTTTTCGTAGTACCGTAATTTTATATAGTAGATAAGTTGGTTAGGATATACTTTCATGGAATTTATTTTAAAAGCATACGAGATTATTATCTAATCGCCTGGAATATAGGTCGTGTATAGTTCATGGTTAGGTCTGAGAAGCACCGAAGTAGCAAATCAGTAGAATAGCAATCCAGGTATAGGAAAATAGGCAGAAATAATCCTTTTGGCACAATTTTGGGGTAGCGAACTCTGAAACGCAATGCTGCGTACCCCCTCCCAGAAGCTTATAGGGCGGATTAGGAAGATGGGAATACCCTCTCCCTCTTACATTATTACTATTGTTATTATCAATACTGATCCATACCTACATGTAGAGAAAGTACAATTGCATAATAGCAAAAAAAACCCAAAGTTGCTAAAAAGGGAGGACATCCACGGAGCCGCCTATCGGCATTAGCAAGACAGAACCACATGTGATCAATACAGCTTCGGGGATAAAATTAGGCAAAAACAAAAAAAAAAAACGTTTGTAAATAAATTAAATTTATCGGAAAATAAAAAGAATTGATATGGAATACTAAAGTCAGTGCAGTCTCTCTTTTCACTCTCCCGGAGTTCTCTCCCCTCTATTTACAGGTCTAAGGGGTATCGTCAACAAGTGTCCGCGATGCCATGGGCGGTGGGGAAAGGCACCCGAGGATCATCATCATTTGATCCTCATCCTTCCCAAGGTAAGTGATGTACAGTCCTTTTGGACTCAATGTGTAGGCTAGGTATATAGATAGTTATATATATAATACCTCTTGTCCTTCTTCCTTTGGCATGAAAAGTTTGTGTTCATGGCACATGGTAGTGTAGGTATCTTCAGTTTACCCACCCCACTGCTATTAGCCGACGTGCTAGCGTGCCAACCTACCAGCATAGATACCATGGAGTGAGCTGTCAGCTTCAGGCCGACAGACAAGACGGCACATCTTATGGCTATCACTCAATAAAAGAGCCATAACACCACAAACGATTCATAACCTCAAAGGCAATAATCAAACTATTATGATTTACATTTATGGGTACAACTATAATAACAAAACTTTCCGCAAATCTGCCAGTTTGCAATAGAGTTTACTAAAAAAACTACTTGGATTCCGTATAGTCCTCGGAAAGAGATCGCCATAGCTGCATTCATTGGTGACTTTGCTTATGTGACCTATTTTCCAACGAGATACTCAAGGTCGATGTTATTTGGACCCATATTTTTGCATTTACGGCCTCCATCAATAGAATGTTATATCTTCTAATATTGTCCACCGGCAAAAACATGTTATGCAGGAACATACCATTTGCGATATTATTTCGGTTCATAGACTTCATATCGAGCCATAGAGTTTCATTGTCCAAATCATTTTTTCAAGGTCATAATCGTTAAATCAGTTCAATCCTGAGGCGGTTTTTCCAGTTCGTATAGGAGTTGATATCCAATACTAGTAATAGTTGGTCACTGATATTCAGATCAAGTGCATCTAAGAGAACCAGAATGCTCGAGTTGGTTTCAAGGTGCCCGTCCGGTCAATCTATATACATATGTATGTCAAGAGCTTGATGAAGTCAGTAACAGCTGAGACCATAAAATACTTCCGTTTTGGAGACATATCCCATCGCTGTATTTCAATGTTGTACATAGTATTTCTGTGATGCACCTCTATATAATCAAAACCACCAAAAGTAAGGGAAGTTACTTCTAATTCGAACATACATTGTTTCGTCACCTTGAAACTGGTGGTGATAGTAGTTTTTTTTTCTTCTATTAATTATCTCATAACAAGTAATTGTAGCTTTTGTTTAGAGCTTAATGCAATTTTATGTAAGCAATAATCAGGAGATATTTATTGTGATCTACATACATATCAAATATCTTATCCGCAACTGAGTTTTTTTTTATTGCTTTTTTCTGAAAAGTGAAAATCATTTGCAAGTTTCATGTATTTGCTTAGTGCGCATATGTTCACAACAAAATGTAGATATGCAATTCATGTAACGTCAATAGATATTTAGCTAGCTACCCAACTAGTTTATGTACAAACGTAACTTCTGTCAAACAAGTGAAGCAAGTTGTATGTAGGTACATGGATTGATGTCACTTAATCCACGTCCTCATCTATCTGTGGATGATTTTGACTTGGACTTGACATTACTCATATGATATGCATTTGGTCCGAATTCCTTGCAATTGATAAACATTAATTAATTTATATATGTAGAGATAGACATAGATGTGTATGTATGTATGTGAATAAATGCAACAAGTTTATAAAAAGAAAAACGCAAACGTGAACGCATTAGATTAGAACTAGATTTTTGCAATTAACTAGTTCTTTAAGAAAACAAGTTTCTCTCAATTGACCGTGATTAGGAATTGTAGTAAAGAAAAAAAAAAAAAAAACAAAACAATTGCTTTTCAGATTAATTAATATCAGGTTTGCATTCACCTTGATTTCTAAGGTTTCAATGTTAATACGTTTTACATTATCATTAACTATATGGAAAAACGTTGAAAATAATTGAATTAGCTTAAGATTTTGTAATTGAACAAAAACAAATATTGAAATATTGAAAGCAGATGGTGTACATCAAGTTTGCTGAATTTTCATAAATTTTCATCAAAGTGAAATATAATATGAAAAAATTTTAATTAATAAAGTAATAAAAACCGATTTTGAAACAAACGAAACTCACGTGTAATAGATCACGCTAACTAGTATATAACAATATAAAAGTATGCCACGCTTGCGTGTTGCATCTAACCACAAACTGCGGTCGTTGAAATATGTATCAAAATTCAATTTATCATGGTTTGAGCGTCTGCTGGCTGTGGTTTAACTTTTAATATCACTTTTTTTTTTTGTAACTGAGATATTGTCTATAAATTTACTTGGAGATCATTGATTTTTTTTTTTTTTTTTACATACGGAGAGAAAGAGGGATATATGCATGCCGTTAAAAAGATTCTTTTCCGCCGGCAATAAGTGAACCGTATACCGTAAAAAATATCTATTGAAAATTCCGCTACTATAATAGGCAACAAATTGCCAGGGGAAATTTACACAGCTTTATGAGCACTGCATAACCTTACGTAAAGCAATTTTGCACTGTATGTAATTTTACATTCACAGTAAAAAAAATTTACTACTCATAGAGTAGGCCTACTCCAAGTGTAGTAATTTTACTACCTCAAAATATATGTAAACGCACCCGATTGAAATTTACGCATTTTATAGAAAATATTTTACTATGTGATTATAAAATTACGCAAAAGTTGTATTAGGTGTAAATAGTTGTGCGTAAGATCAGAGAACGGGTGTAATTATTCTAAATAGCTGTGCGTAAAATTACATAAAGAAGGAATTCATATAAATATTTGTGTGTAGAATTCCCAGATAAATCTGAACTCGCTTACACATATTTTATTAATTTTTCGCCGTGCGTAGTAATGAGCACATTTGTAAATTGCTTACTAAAAACATTTATATAAAATAAGTAAAAAACAAGTTTTCAAACAAAACTGAGGGCAAGCCGCATGAAAAAGTAGAAAATAAACTTTTCTTCACACACAGAGGTGGACTCATATTTTTTGATTGGGACATTTCTGTTGAATATTCTTTCTCTTCATGAATAAAATAACTTATTACCTCTGATTGATCATACTGAGATATTTCGGTGATTGTCAGCGAATAAAATCTGAGTCCACCTCTGTGTGTGAAGAAAAGTTTATCTTCTACTTTTTCATGCGGCTTGGGCTCAGTTTTGTTTGAAAACTTGTTTTTTCCTTATTTGATTTTCTGCCTTTTTCACGTTAACTAAATTGTTATTACGTGCTGCATGGAGATATTTTAGAACAATTTTTAAGACATGTTTGGTTCCGATCCGAAAACAAAAATTTTTCGGGCATCAAATCGTTGAAGTACTGCAACGGTTTTCTGAAATTCAAATTATGTTTTAAACAGCACTTTTTAGCTGTATTCCAACTTGATCCCATATAACATGAATTTTCCCGATTTTCCATGGTTTCCACATTTCCTATTACTATGAAATTTTTTTTTAAATTTACATGAATTTTCCTCGATTTTTCGTGCAAGTTTTCATGATTGTTGAAGAGAAAGTATTGATGCCAGTAGGACGGGAAAAAAATGATTCCGCATAGCTTATAAAACTTTTTTGTTGGAAAATTTTCCGGAAAAGTCGGAAAATTCCGGAAATTCCAGAAAAATTGGAAAATTCTGCACTTTTCCTGAAACAGATTTATCACTAATCATATGGATGAAAATTTGTCCGATGAATTCCCCGCTTTTCCGGGTTTTCCACGGAGTTTTCCACAAAATCAACTTTATGCAACTCATTTCGCTCTACAACTTTGTCTTAGGTTGCAAAACGCTCAAACGCTTCCTTGGTCTAAAAAAAGTCCGGAAAAGCGTTTTCCATGAATTTTCCTCGATTTTTTCTGCAAGTTTTCACCATTGTCGGAGAGAAAGTAATGATGCCAGTTGATAAGGAACTTGATCCTGCTTAATTTAGAAAAGTTTTTAATCGGAAAATTTTCCGGAAAATTCGGAAAACTCCGGGATTTTTTTCCGGAAAACTCTGCGCTTTTCCTGAAACGGATTTATCACTAATCAAATTTGTACCAAATTTTCAAATGATTTTTCCTGATTTTCCGGGTTTTCCATAGAAATTTCCGGTTGAAATTTTGATAGATTCAATTGTCACGCGACATGAACCTGTGTGCCAAATTTCAGCTCGCTGTGATGACGAAAAATAGGTCTACGAGAGTGTCGAAAATAGTAAAGAAATATATAAATAAATTCGTGTACGAGTTAAAGGGAATGGCTGGCCTCAAAAAGCAAAAGCATTACATGAATGCTTCATAAAATGGTTAGACTTGACAAGGCATATTTACAAATTTCTACATTCTAATAATATAAATTCTTACCCATCTGTTCAATTTATAATTTTTACATTTAAAGTGTTTGTTTTTTTGGATTTCTTTCAAGAATGGTTTGTCGGTCGTCAAAAATGGCTATAAAAAATTTCATATTTTTTTATCGAAGACCTTTCAGTACATTAAAAAGTTTGGAACTGAATCTTTTCCCACTATATGTAAAAAATCGTAATTTTTCTTATGTCAATGTGTTTTCAATCAGTGTGCAAACATATCGTGAAACATTAAATTTTTGTAGGGCAGCACTACACAGTAAAAAATAATTTCCTAAAGTGAGTGGCTTCACCTTTTAAAACTAAGATTAGGTTTTTATCCCTAAAATGTAGGTAGGTTTTCTCCCTAAAATGTAGGGAATTTTCATATATTTTTTTATATTTTTCCCTACATCTTAGATGAATTTACAGCTGATAGGTTTCCAGCTGGCCTTATGTTTTTGATCGGGTTACTTAAAATGACGGATTTTTTTGGAAAGGTTATTTTCAGGAATACACCGATCGCTTTGTTGAAATGTATTTAATTTACTAAAACATTGCTCGACGTTTCGGGTCCAAGTGCGGCCCTTCTTCTTCTGTTTGTCTTTTTTGTTTTAACTTCATATCTAACTTTTTACCGCCGAAAGACGGATTTTTGCACTTGGGTCATATACACTCCAGTTCCTATATTTTGCATATATTTCGTCCGTTCTTTATTTCAAAACTATTAGTACTCTTTTGTGAACATTAGTTCTTCATAATGATGAGTAGAAAATATGTCCATTTTTGTACCAAAAAGAGGCCACATTTTTTCATCTTAAGAAGGACTGATTCACTTCTTTTGCAGTTATCTACAAAACCATTTACTGGACTCAAAAACTAATTACATATTGAATTAGGGGACAAAATGTAGATGCGGTTTAATCCTACATACAAGATTTAACGTGCACATCTAAATTATCTATATCATCTCTTCTTCCTGGACGTTCAAATTAACCATTTTCACGTGATTTAAAATTTTCAGCGGGTACCTTGAGACACCAAAATTAATAATTTTAGTTTTAGCAGTTAGTCCATAATTTAATTATAGTATCCTAGGTACCTAGGTGCCTTCACAAAACACAACAAAACCAGCGGTCAGTTGAGAAATATTCTTCTTACTTCTCCACAACTAACACAGCCGAGACTTTTGTCAAGTGGAAAAGAGAGTTTGGTACTTTTCAATACAAATTCGCCGAGTTACAGAATTCCGAGTGGATAGTTAAGTGTTAAAAGAGCTCTCATCTTCACAACTCCACAACTCTCCGTGTTAGTGAATCCAAGCCGTGGTGGCCGACCATGGTTCCAAAGAGTTATATTGATTCAGGTGTTTTGTCTTGGCTTTGTTCGCGAAAGCTATTTATGAGCGTTGGCTAGCATACATTTTGTTGTTGGAAATTTACTTGAAAATTTTTCTTTAGAATTTTTATACAGAATTTTTACGGCAAAACTATAAAAATAAAATCCATTCGCTTTCCTCTGCGGTAGTTGGCGTTGCTTTGCTTGTGCTTTGCTTGTACTTTCGTATTAATTCAAGTAGTGTTGTTTAATTTAACTTCACGTTTACTTTTAATTTGTAGAAGAAAGATAAACTTGCTATATCAGTTAGCGATGGAAGTAGAAATAGTAGCGAAAGTGTAAAGCGGAAGACTGATAAGAGCATTGACAAAATTTTTCAGAAGAAAGCAAGATCAGCTAACTTCCCATCAGCAGAAGAAATAGTCAGTAACATATCATGCACTTCTACTCCTATTCCTTTGAATGTGTATCAAGGTGCAAGCTCTCACTCTCAGTCAATTATTTCACCCGTGACAGAATCGCTTACGTCAGCAGCTATTTGTACAATATCTGCACGAGAAGGCGTATCTGGTTATGAGTCCTTAATCTCCACCCTGAGATCGACATTGATGTGGATGATATTATCGATAGAGTTACAAATCAAACCGAAAATTGGATGTTGTGATATAACGTAAATATAATTAAAAAAAATTTAAAAGCGACTTCTTCCGACCTTTCCTCCCCATCGAACGTTTTACTAGTGACCCCCCCTAGGCTGCAGGTCTGGATACGCGGCTGATCTGATTGTATCTGAAATTAGTTCATATAAATATACATATACATATATTATACGTTATTATATTATATATTAATATATGTATTATATATAAATCATATGGTGAGTTACGTATTTAAATATACAAGTGTTCGTCGTTAACGTTTCCAGAAAAATTGAATTAATGTCTAGTTATGTACACATGATCTGTACAATTTAAAATTTTGTTCAATAAAAATTTAGGATTAAATCCTTATTCCTTTTTTTTATTTCAATTTAAATTATAGTACCTATACTTATTTGCTAAATAAAAAATTGTTTGTATGATGACTAAGCTCATCTATTGACTGAGCAAACTTTGCATATACAATTTTCCAACTCTTACTATTTCGGTTCATTTACTATAGCTTTGTGCTTTGTTTAGTAACCTTTTTAAAATGAATCTAGTATTTCTTTAATTTTTGCAAGTTCCTCCACCAATTGGAGACACTGCAACTCAACCAACACTTTCCCCATGTCCGCATCAGAAATGACTTTCAAGAACAAACCTTTTTCGATTTTACTGCACCAAGGAGCGATTTTGCAGAAATCATGTACAATTTTATTTATACCGGCGTAAATTTATGATCGGAATAGCAGTTTTACTACACCGTCCTTAAATTTCTAGAAATTGTGTGTATTTTACGCCTTTCTTTGAATTGTAGGAATTAAATGTGTGCATTTACACATTTATGAAAATTACACAGAAGAATTTGTATTATATTAAGAATGTTTCTAAATTTGCTTTTGTAGTATGTAAAATTTTACTTCTTTAAGAATAGAAATTCCAAATTTTTTTTTTCTGTGTTGTTTATGCATTTTTCAATTTCCGATGTAAAATGCGATATGTAAATTTACATAATGCTGTGGAACTAAGTTACATATAAGTTTAATATAATTTTACATTATTTATGAATTCTTCAATTCCGTATGTAAATTTACCAAAAGTTATGTAATTTATTTCAATTGCCAATATAATGTTTCGTACAGAAATTAATAAATTACATACATAAACAAGTAAAAAAAACTAGAATTGGTCTAAGACCAATTCTTATGACCATGGCACTAATATGTAAGTATAAATTAACAATCAACACGTAAAAGACGTAATTCTGGTTTCAATGCTAACAGCTAGGTAAGAAATTTTAAATTTTAAAAATCAAAAAATATTTGTAGGTATATGCATCATTGAGTTTTTTTTTAGCGAAATTCAATTATAAAAATACTGCGTACCTAAAAATATGTTTTGATTTTTAAACCTGTTTTTAAGGTAACGCTTAGGATCGAACCTAGTAACATTTCTTTACATATTTTATGATTATTAATCTATAACCAACTCACTCCAGAAAATCAAACTATACACTGACCGCCGACCGCATTCTGATATAATTTCCCGTATAATGATTCATAGCAACGCATCCTGAGAAACGTATGAGCAGGGTATTGTATGTAATTTTACGCAAATTTACCAAATGACACAAATGTTTTGTGTAAAATCACAGTAGTGTATGTAATTTTACACAAATTTACAGTACGATACAAAATGTTTATGTAATTAAATGTAAAATCACATGAAATATCTAAAAAATACTTACTTTACTTATTTTTGCAATTAAAAGTAGGAAGTTTGTAGATTGCGTAAAAAGTATTTAATTTCTTAACGATTATGTGTATATACATAATATTTAAAGCGGTAGTGACTATTGTAACCATAGCAATTTTCCACTAAGCTAGTACATGATTTTTTATGGTGTAGGTACAAATAAAAAGCCGATTTTTCCAAATTTTGTCTGATGTTTTATGTAGTTCCTCTTAATACCTCTACCTACACCGCGCTCTTGTTACAGGATTATGCTACTGGCGTGCCTGGCTGAGTGCCGAACTGTGTCGACAGAGGCCCTTGAGGTCTTAATGGTCGCAGCCCCACTTTATCTTGTAGCGATAGGCAAGAACTTTTCTTACAGGATCAAGAAGGGAAATACCCTGAGAGAACATGACCGAGTGTCGAATAGGAGAATGGAAGGGCTCAGTAAGAAAGAAAAAAAAGGGACTAAAGCAGTGCATTATGGATAAATGACAAGTCAGATGGAGTAAGAGTGATAAAGGAAGAGTTGAGTATTGACTGGACATGGCTTACTAAATGCATTCCTGCACAAAAGGGGTCTAAATAAAAACGAAGAATGTATGTATGGAGATAGCTGCGACGGCTGGGTGCATACAATGTGTGAATGTTCAATATATCAGGGTGTCAAGGATTTAAATGGCATGGGTGTAGAAAGAGCTGGTAAAGGGTATGATCAAAGATGACGTAATAAGAAGTACCTACATTGTGTTTTTATAGTAATAACAAATAAAATTTCAAAAATGTACTAAATCGGGCAACCCCTACTTGGTGCTGCCATATAAAAAATTAGGTCTTTTACATATGCCGTGAAAACGATGATCAGTCTAAGACATTTTTATTGTACTAAAAACTTTTTGAGAATACGAAAACCTATAAAATTGGTTATAATAAATTTTTCTGTCCGACGAACCGTTCTAGAGATATATGCGAGAATATATACGGGCATTCATCTAGGGTATCATAAGAATTGGTCTTACAATTAGACCAATTCTAGCTTTTTTACTTGTTATAGCCAACCCGCCGTTGCGCCTCTTTGCCACAGCGAAACAAACTTGGTTTCATGACATCGACAAACAAAACATGTGGCTTCAACAAGATCATCCAGTAAGGACATACAGAAAAAAAAGATAATTAGATTCGACGGGCGAGAAATTTATGGGGAAGGGGGTAGCTGTGGTAGCCAAAATTGTTAATTTACTCGGAAACCACAAGAGGCGCTGATATCAACAGAAACAAAAGTTGTCAGAAAAAATAATGATGATGTAATGTTGTGAAATTCACTTTGCTCCGCTTCGAGTATCATCAATGAGCCATTTTGTATTCGCGGTAAGGAAGTAATAGAGAGATTTTTTTCTATATTAAAATTCTTTTTTAGTAGCGTAACTAAAGTAGCTTGAGGAAGCATATAAAAACCTAAACATTCTAAACAGCCGGAGCCATCTTTTGAAAACGGACCGAACTAATTTGTACTACCAATATTTTAATCAATATCCATCATATCTCCATATTCTTCAATCGAGTTATAAAATATATCCCCATATGAAATCACTCCATCAATTCATCCTGGGTGCAAGTCTATCTTATCCATCAACATCCATACATTCCATCCATCCATCCTTCCATTTCATCCATCCCTTCATCCAATCCATTCTTTATTGCATCAATTTATTCGTCTTTTTTTTTTTTATATATATTAATAAGCCAAGCTCAGGGGATACCCTATGATGCAAAGCACAGCATGGCAGGAAGGAGATAGGGAAAGGATTAGGGGATATGAGGAGAGTGGCGAAGGTGCCGATGTATGTTGCTCTTAAACTTCCGCAGATGGTATGCCGGAGGAAAAACAGAAGATGGTAAACTGTTCCACATTCGCACTGTTCGGGATAAAAAAGCATCACGGAATTTTACTGAACGGGCGAAAGTAATTTGAAGGGTTAAAGGATGTGCGGTTTACAGCGCGAGTATTGCGTGCAGGAATCAGAACATTGACCATGCATATAGCGATAAAGGAGTGAAAGGCGTCCAGCATTACGGCGGTGCTCGAGTGAGTCGATATGACACGTTATTACCAAATCGCTAATGAACTTGAACGCTCTCTTTTGGACAATATTCAATGAAGCTAAGGCTGTGCGACCAGCCCCGGCCCATATATGGGAGTTATATTCCATTCTATGTCTAATGTAGGACTTGTAGAGGAGCGCTAGATTTGACGGGCTGAAATATTTCTTACACCTTTTCAGAAATCCAAGACATTTCGATGCTTCTTTGGCAACAGAGAAGATGTGATCTGTCCAGTTTAACTTACTGGAAATATTAATGCCAAGAATGCTTAGTGACGGTGAATCAGAAATTAATACTCCATCAAAAGAAACGGGTGAGGTTAAGTTATGATCTTGTTTTAATGAGATCAGACAGCTTTGGGTCTTATAGATGCATTGAATTCGACACGATTTGATTTGCTCCAAACGAGGATATTGTTAAGATCCTTATTCAATGATCTAATCATGCAATCTCGTTTAACACATGCGGCATTCCCCTGGAGTCCGTAAGAGTGTCAAAGGAGTAAGCGAAATCAAGAGAACTGCCATCTGCGAAACTATGGATGGGATTGAAAGTAAGGGAAAGCAGATCATTAATGAAAATTAAAAAGAGATTTGGAGATATAACAGAACCTTGAGGCACACCGGCATTTATGGGATGCGGTTCAGATGTAACGCCATCCAATACAACACGTATTTGGCGACTATATAGGAAACTTTCAATTCATAATAGAAGAGGAGGAGAGACACCAAGTGCTTTAAATTTGGCTAAAAGGGCTGGATGCCAGACTCTATCAAAGGCCTTTGAAATATCTAGGGCAACGATTTTAGACTTACCAAAATTGTGAAGACTACGGTTCCAACGTTCCGTAAGAAAGGTCAGCAAATCTCCAGATGAGTTTCCAGCTCGGAAGTAATATTGGCGATCGTTGATGAGATGATTAGTTTCTAGATACTTCATTTATTTTGAGTTAATGATAGATTCAAAAACCTTTGAAAGAATCGAAGTGATCGCAATTGGTCGATAATTTGAGGGATCGCTACCCTCTCCTTTCTTGGGAATAAGCTGAACGTGAGCTAGTTTCCAAGCAGTTGGGAATTTTCCTGTCGAATAAGACAAGCAGAGTAGTTTGCGCAGAGGTTTAGCCAAGGATGAAGCACAGCTTTTAATTAACAGGGGCGAAAAATCATCAGGACTTGCGGCTATGGAGACGTTGATCCCCTGACCCTGAACACATCTTTCGTACGAATGTGTATTGGCTCTTGTACACATAAAACAATGTTATACAACTTAATTACCACAAGCTAAATATCAATTTTATCCATCCATCCATTCAACTCATATACATACGAATAAGCCATTTTTCTAGCTGACATCGACATCCCATCCATTCAATCCATCCATACATCTTACGCATCAATCGAGCCATCAAATCAATCAATTAGTATAGAAAATTACGGAAATCCACGTAATATAATTAAATTGAATTGAGGTGTTTTTTTTTAAATTCTATATCACCGTTTGAAGGAAACATGCAAAAACTGTTGATTGTTTGAAAGTTACACAACCATTGTTAATCGAACCCCTTCGCTAACTTCAAGTCCCTCTGTATTATTTAAAAACAATAATAATAATTTTATCACGAACCATTTAGATGAAATAAAACTAAAGAAAACAATCACATTCCATAAATCACAGTGGTTATAAAGCAGTGACAACTTCTTCGTTAATGACGGCTATTTATTATCATTAGATGCCAAATGTTATTAAGATGTCTAAACGGAATGTAAGTATATGACCCCGCTGACTGCAACAATTTCGCAGTGTTAAAATTCTTATAATTGTTGCCACCACCAGTATCGCCACTCCACACTTATTTCAGTTTTACAAAAGATCTTAAAAAAAACATGTCCTGAGATTTATCACAGCGGCCTATATTTGGCACGTGAAAGCGATCTTTCCCGTGTTTTTTTTGCTGCAGGAAAAATGTGAACAAACTTTGTGTGCATTGCTCAATTTTCAGTCAAAAAGTGCTGTGAGACGATTTTTTAATTATGTTATGCCTAAGGAATTTTAATATGTGAAATAGGATTTGAATCAACAGAATTCGATAAAAAAAAACCGGGAAACAATACCATTACCCAGCGGTGGCGGCACCAACCGGACCAACCGGACCAACCGGACCAACCGGACCGACCAGCCAACATAACAAAAGAGAAACAAACGTCAAGTACCCGATGATGATGATGATGATGCATTCTGAGATTTAATGGGATTTTTGGCAGCCACCCGGACACATGTCCCATTTGGTATTTCTTGCTTCTTAATGTCTTATGTTGTGAGACCTGTCTGTGAAAAGTTAAATATGTTTTAAGAAAATTCAGTTGAGATGATATACCTACATATAATTTCTCGATAGCGGCTAGAGTAAATAGGACATAGTCGACCAAAGTATAACAATAGAATTCAGCTGAATATGAGTCAGTCCCCCTCCGGATAAATTGAGATTTAGTCAAACTGAGATTTATATAGGAATGGCAAAAAAAAAGAAAATTATTTCAAAGTGACTAAAAAATTTTAGTGGTTAAGTCAAAGAAATAAGTTCACATTGATTACTGAAAATCAGAGGGATGTTTTCACTACACTTAGGTATCACCTGCAGATCATTATTTCAATTTAATCTCATGGTCCCAAAAAAAAAAAACGATATTGATTGGTTGGCTTAGGTGTTTAGCTCAGATTAGATACAGCTCAAATTTTTACTATAAGTAAATTTATTTTGCTACCACAAATTATCTTACCCATCAGCAATACGGAAATTTGTGGAAACGAATCCTATCTGGCTAGTTCGAATGACGATTTGTTTCTCCTTTTTTTTTTCTATACTCTGTAACCCAATGAAAAATGACAATATCGATACGGTTTCCCAATATTACGAGCTTGACGCAATATTGTCACACCAATTTCAAGGATACACCTATAATATCCGAGATGAGCGCTGTAAAATGTAGAAAACGCCATATTTGATTTTGTACTGACCGATGATATTTTGAGGACGCCTTCTGCATTCATGTCAACTATGAAGTCAACATGTTGAAATATTTATTTCTCTATTAAATACAAAAAATTTCGTCATTTTTAAGCCCTGCTTTATAAGGTACTTTCACTCGGATTACTCGAATTGTATAGGCTCACTTGAGAGTTGTGAGGAAACAGTCAAGCTCTTATTAGACTCTCTCAATCCGTAGCAAAAATCTAGTAAATTTCAAGAGCAATTTTTTTTAACTAAAAAAGCGAATTTAATCAAATATATATCTTCCAATCTGTTCAATGACTTTCTGCCATCTATCCACAAACTTCATTATCCTTCGTTTCTAGAAGTCCTGAGATTATTGTGCTAAGAAAGAGGAAACACCCTGTATAGCAGGGAAGCGGGGGGCTAGTAGTAACAGCTTAATTACTCAGCACGTTGCGAATATTTTGTTTTCAATTTACACTTAATCTGCTCCTTATAACAGGGCCTACGACGTAAGCCAGTGTGGCGCAGGAGTGCGCTATGAGTTGTTGTGAGCAGGCGCACTATTTTTGCCAGGTAACATAGCAAAATTAAGTTCGTAAAGTTTGATTCTAAGTTAAATACTGCAATGTCTTTTTGAAATGAGTATCTATTAATTTGCGTAGACAATATACTAAGCTATCATATGTAACTACTTTCATTTGACAATAACATAAACTTTTATTGCAATAAACAAAAATATTCAAAATTTTTTCATGGGGATAGTTGTAACGAAACTCCGGGGAACATTGTAACATGTTACAACTTGCCCCTTCATGTTTTTATGTGAGTGCCTATGTTTTTCATTAACTCTTTGTAATGAGCAGAAAAGAGCAGAAAACCATGTTTAATGAATTCAGAGCACTGCTATAAAGTACTCCAAAGTGAACTGAACTGTGCTCAGTGAGTCTGTTCTAAAGTGAATTGGAGTAACCTAGAGCAAGATTTTCTGCTCTACCTTTTTCGAAGGAGTAACTTAGAGCAGGCATTTAATAACTGCAAATTGTGTTAGTTGTTCTGATAACAAATCAATTAATTGCATTTTTTGTGGATAAAATAAAATCTGGACTATTCTAGTGGAATAATTTAAATAATAATTGTGTTTTTGTAAGTGAAAATAAGGTTTCATTGCATTAATCATGCATTAATTCAAATAATTGTTCTTTTTGGTGACAGATATCAGAAAATTTGTGAGCTGCCTGCACCTTTCTGTTCTTTTTCGCTCTATTTTTAATTTGACAGTTAACCTAATATACATATAGGTAGGTACACAATAGATTTTTTTTTAAATAGCATTATAATATTCCACTGCTGACCAAATGCCTTACCAAATACCTGCTACAGAAACCGTCGTACAAAAAGCTAATTCGATACAAAGTGAAGGAGACTTGACATTGATCTCGAAGACCCCGAATTGATACAATCTGCTCGGCAGTTGGACATAAGCGTCACTGCTGTTATTAACCAGCTGACAGGTGAAAAATCTAGTGAACCAGTTCCAGAACCGTCAGGAATTCAAAATAGATCAATAGATTCTTCACCCTCAAAAATCAGACCACTACCTAAAGCTCCACCTAGGAAAGAATCTATCAGAGGTGGACGCAAGCGAAAATCCGCTATATTGACTGATACTCTAGAAAAAGAAGCCTTAGAAAAAGAATTCGAAGAGAAAATGAAAGTGAAACAGAAGCAAGAAGATGAGGAAAAAAACAACGGAAAAGGTAAGAGAAATGGTAAAGGAGGAATGGCAACAGGAAAATCGACCGAAAATCAAAAGATTTATAAAGTGAAGAAAAGGGTTTTGAATGACGAATCAGATTCAAAAACAGAAGAGTGGTTCTGTTTGATTTGCGGAGAAGAATACAGCAGATCTGACGGAGAAGAGTGGCTCGAATGTTTGATTTGCAAATTGCGGTCACACGTTAAATGTGTAAAAGGCGATCCTGTTTCATACGTTTGTGTGAACTGTGATTCTGATTAAGACTGAATTTAGAGAAACCATTTGATTTAGGTATATTTTCAAAGTATACAAGTTCAATGACCAAAATTTATGTTAATCTTTGAATTATTATTTTGTTTTTTTTTTTTATAGAAATGTTATTTTTTTTAAAAGACTAAGCGACATTAAAGGATCTCTAAATGTTAACCTTATTATAAATACTGTTGCAAAAATTTCACCTGGCCGAGCGGTCACCACGGTGAGGATATTTTTCTGCCTGCCAAGTCGACGCGCCAGCGCAATTCGACGACTTTTCCTTTTGCTATTAAAGACTTCTTGGTGAGGTAAAGAAAATAAACGCCGTTTGACTTGGACCCGATGGCCAATAAATTTGATTTTTATTGATTTTTTTTTCTTTGTTTTACAATTTCTTTTTTTGACGTATCCCACAAGTCACCGCTTCAAAAAGTGCAACAAACCACCTTCCTTACAATATGGCCGCTTCATATTCATTTCATTTCGTTACTTACTTCACTCTTGAATTAGGTGTAGTGACCTCTATCTTCAAAAGCCAACATTACTTAAAGGTTATTTTAATTTTCTATAAGTTTCTATTTATCTTTAGTTTCTATTTAACATTTGTTTCAAAATTCATTTTAGTTTTTTTACAAGTTTGATCTAGCTTCATTTGACATTTGTTTTAAAATTCATTGTGACTTTTTACAAGTTTGACATTTGTTTTGAAATTCATTTTAGTTTTTTACAAGTTTGCTCTAGTTTCATTTGACATTTGTTTTAAAATTGCTAAGTTCATTTTAATAGTTTTTAATTGTTTATATTAGTTCAAGAAATGTCAGATGGTTCAGTGAATTTTATTTGCTAATTTTTATTTGCGATTTTAATTCAATAAGTCTCGATCTGGGCACGAGTCCAGCAAAGTGCTTCGTGCTGCTACGTGTGGGTTAACTCTTTATTTGCGCAGTTTATTTGGGACGAACTAAGTGTCGCGCGCAGTTGTTGAAATATTTCTCTACCGCACAAAAGCTGAATGAAATGTCATAATTATTGAAATGTATAATTATTAAAGAGGTAAGTCGTTCTGTAACAATATGTTATAAGTAATATTTTTCACATTGATTGACAATAAATGGCTAAAAATCATACAAATATTTTGTTTTATTATGTTGTTACTACTTGCCCCACGCCAGTTACAACTTGCCCCGAGAACGGGATAAGTTGTAACATGCTACTACTTTCACAAGCATTTGTTATTAATTTAAGCCCAATTATCATTCTAATTGATACCTGAATAGACGTCCTCTCATCGTGTAAATACTCAATATTTTGACTTCCACATTGAAAAAACTAAAAATTGTTACAACTAGCCCCCCGCTCCCCTACGTAAAATTTCCGAAATGTTAAGCTTTCTCGAATTAAAGGAAGAGAACATTCAATAAATTAGGTATTATTCTACATTTGGAAGTACCTACATGTTAGGGATTAAAACATATTCTACTTTTTCCAAGGTGGAGTTCTCCCTAATCTTATTAAAATAATATGTAAGCTTAGTGGCACAAATTATTGCCACTCACTTTAGTGAAAAAAATTTTACTGTCCATGTGCGAGCGAAACAAGTAACTGCGAGCGACATCTCTCGGTTTTTCCTACGGACTTATACATATACCCAATACCTCCAGACCCAGTTGAGGTGGCCAATTACAGAAGCAACAGCCTTGGGGGAAGAATCAAATTTAGTAGGCCATTGGGACATTTAAACCCTTTAAATCTGCTGGAGATGATGGCATCTTCCAAGCCTTACTACAGCAGGGTATTGAAGAACTACTTCTTCCAGTTCCAAGAGTTTTTCGAGTCAGTTACGTTCTACGATACTTTCCCCAATGTTGGAGAAACGTCAGGGTGGTGTTTATACCCAAAACAGTGAAACGAACTAGATTTCTAGACAAATCGTTCCGACCTCATTTCTACTTAAGTCTGTGACGACGCATTCGTTTCAGACCGTGCAGCCGATAGTTGCTAAAACCGCTGTAAACGGTGTAAGAAATTGTAAATAAAAATCGCGTTGAAACATTTTGGTTGATGACAGAAGGTAGATTAGTTAGGTATAGGCGATTACTTTAAAGTAATGTAAAAAACAAAAATGTAAACAGTGTTAGAAAGTTTTTCATATCAGAGACATATAAAGAATAAAAAAAGAAATATGTAAAATTATAATACCAAACAACTACAAAAGAATAACAAAAAAATTCAAGCAAGGAAAAACCGATTCCGCTGCATAAGAAGGATGAATGTTTCCTTTTATATTAATTCCAGGGAATAGATAATCTTTTCTTTTTTAGTTCTCACTCCAGCAATTCAGCACCATCGAACCGCCTTGCTTACGACTTCGTTAACAAGATGACTCGGTACTAGAGAAATACTATTCTGGGGACGGCGCTAATTGTGCTATACTTTGATCGATTACTAGAAGACCTTCAACAACTGTATCCATCTAAAGTCTGACGTTATCCTTGAAGACACCCTGTAATACCCAAACCCCTCGACTTCCATCGAGTCGACATAGCTACGACTTGAACTACGTTACTCCATTGATGGTGTACAAGTCAACTATACCGATACGAAAAAGTTCTCCAACGGTTTGTCATAGGGACAGGCCATTTCAGTTAACATAAGTAATTTTCGAACGGTCTGCCATAGGTGCAGACCGATCACTGGAAGGCAAATAATTCTTCAGTTCTGAACACATTCGTTCCAGGAAGATAGATAGATCCCTCAAGCCTCTGGCGAATTCCTAAGCTGAGCTCTAGTTTCGACCAGAACTAGCAACTCAAGAACAATTCTCCAGGTCTCTGTCGAAGTCATCAGCTGTGCTCTAGTTTCGAACAGAGCTACTAATTCTAGAACGATCCTTCAGTTCTCTGCCGAAAATATTAGCTGCGCTCCGACTTCAGCTCGAATTGCTACTGCAAGAACAATTTCCCACTGAAACCACAACTTCCAAAACTATACTTTTCTGTATCAGAAGACGCTACTCTTATAGTCTCTCTGCCGCTTCGGGAGTTCGGCATAAATAATAAAATATACCCCCAAAAGTCCATGGAAAAAATCCTAGACATATACATTCGAGGTGAAATTTTGATTAAATCACAACAATCTGAGAAGTTTGCTTATCAAACTGCGACAAGTGTACTGAGACTGACATTCACACATTAGTCAAAGACCTTGAAAAAGTTCTTAAAGCAAAAGTGGTGGCCTTATGTGCATTTGCAGACATAGAAAGAGTCTTCGATAAAACCTACTTCGATGCGCAATTAAAGTAGCCGCTGAGGATAAGGTCCTTGAGCCCTCCACGATTAACTGGATAGATTTTGTATTTAGAAGCAGAAGAATAACGCCACTCTAGGTAACTGTCTAACGACGATCATGGAAGCTAAAAGCTGCCTAAAAGGAGGATGTCCTTTTTCAACTCTTATGGTCGATTGTAATTGATAATCTCCTAGTGAAATTGACCTGTTCGGAATTTAATGTACAAGACTACGTGGATGATCAGGTGGTCACTGTACGAGCAAGTATGGGCAGGTCATATCCGACCTCATGCAAAAAAAAAACCCTCTCCAAAGATCGCACGTGCGGTGTTTGAATAAAGGTCTTAGCATAAACCCCAGCAAAACGCTTGTTGTTCCGTTCACGAGGAGAACAAAGCTTTCACTAAGAACGGCTCCACTTTGTATCGAAGGAGTGTAAATACTCCATCGATAAGGCTCCACTTTTGTTGTTCCGTTGTTAGTGAAAGCTTAATTTACACCTTCTGGCATGTGGTATACAAACGGTTCAAAAACGAACAGTGAAATCGGACTGAGCGTACACGGCTCCAGATGGCATGTCTCAAAGACGCTCTACCCCTACCATATTTTAAGCTGACTTATTAGCCATAAATTAATGCACCTATATTAAATGAACCATAAATGGATCAACTATCAACATCCTCTCGGATAGTCAAACCGCTCTCAAGGCCTTAAAGACCTTCGCTATTAAGTCAAGAATAGTCTAGGAGTGGTTGCAAGCCCTTAAAAATTTATTGAGAAGAAACAAAGTTATGTTGGACCAAAGCTACCCTAAATAGCTGAGAGAACAAACAAAAATCCCTTTACTGGGAAAGACTACAAGGACTTCGTCGGGTAAAAAGTTTATCGACACCTCTGGCGAAAAACAAAAGAACTCCTCCTACTTGTGAGAACAGAGCTTAAAATGATCAAATAGCTCTACCCAGGCTACTGATCTTTACGGTATCACGTAATCAAGATGGGTTTGGCTGAGATTTCGTCCTGCCGCTTCTGTCAGGATGCTCATGAAACCTCAGAGCACTTGTTCTACAATTGTCAAGCCTTTTCCAGGCGGAGATTACTCCACCTCGAACATGTTTTTCCTCTACCAAACTGCATGTGGAATCTCAATCCCAGAATGGTTCTAGACTTTATGAATAGCCTAAACCTAGAAAGTTAAAAACAAAATTTTTTTAAACATCAAAAAATTCTGCTTCAAATGATTCACACATATAATTTAAATGTCGTAGTAAGCATCAGCTCGATCGATGAGGAATTGCGAGAAGTTCATTAAACAGCCAATGCAGTTTAGACTTTTTACGATAAAAGCTCAAGGATGGGTATGGGCTGAGACAACTTACATCTAAATGTGCAAAACCTCACAAAAACACGGTCCAAATAAAACGAGCTAATGGCCCTCTAATAGAAAGCTCTACACATTCTCTCTCTCTCTCTTGCTGTAGTATGCCACATTAATTCTTCGCAATGATAGCTTTCTTTGGTTGAATAAAAAGTTAAAGAGCTTTTAAAAAGTGATCCGGGTTCAAATGGAGATTTTCATATCTAGAAGAGAGTACCATAAAAAATCATATCATCCGAAGAACATAGTCTCAAAAAGTGATCTCAGAAATGTGTGACCAACTCAATTAACGCCGATTTTAACCGGAATGATTCTGTTGCAACTGTAGATATTGGGCCTAGCAGCACCCACCTATATGTTGCTTATGCTGGAACCCTGCTAGTTCTCGACCCAACTTGACAAGACAGAGTAAATAATAGTACTGACGTAGCTGCATCATCAAAGAACTTGCCAGTAGTAGGATATCCATGTACTACGCCAACATAACTCAATCAAGACACTTGATGCTTACTCTTGTTTTGATATATAGTCTGTCTAACAAAAATAAACTTTACTTATTGACATGGACAGTCTACCTCAATAGATGAACCTGTAGGCGCTGACGTTCGATATGTAAACACATGTTCCACTATCGACTTCCTAAATTCTGAAAATCTTGAGTACATTTATACGGTCATTGCGCTCTGAACCTAATTCATTTTGAAATTTTATGATTTCCAAGCTTAAGGTTTTTGAAACGTGAAAAGTAGTCCTTTTGTTGACTTTTGTAGAACCGCGTTTTCGAAGATTTTTATCAATAACCGAAATTTTTTGCATTCCTCTTTCGATATGACGAGAAAACACATGTAAAATTCATTTCGGTCTTGTCTTTGAAATCTTCTGTAGTCTTCAAAGTTATTTCATCTATTCGTGGAGTGTGTTCCGTAGATTATGGAGCAATTCTCTTATCATTCCCTTGCACAAGGGAAGGAAGGGGAAGTACTTTTCTGTCTTATATCTGGTGCTTCTGTTTGTAACTCTAGTTTACGACGCTCTAACTGTTAACTGCAAGCCCCTTTATATGATTCTTTCAGCATGGCGTTGCAAAAATTATATTATCACTACAAATCTAAGAGAATACTGCAATTGCAGTATTCCTGCCATTAAGGATGGCAGATAAGGAGATGAAAAGTTATAGATCGTGGAAAGCATCTATCTCCAAAAAACAATTTCAGAGTGTACTGTTCACAATTTTTATGGTGATTTATAAAATTTTGAATTTTTTTTTTATCCCGTTTCTACCTTAAGCACCCCCCCCCCCTACTTCCACCCGTACATCATATACACCATTCTTGTCATTTCTGCAAAACATCTACGGTTATTATGAACACATAGTATATGATGGTAATTACCGTCAACTCCCGAGCAGAAACAAATGTTATCAAAGTATTATAAAAAAAATAGCATGGGCGCATGTGTAGAACCTTGTGGTACTCACCGATTTGAAAGAAGCACATCACAAAATTTTAAATATTTTGAATTAATTGGCAGAAAAGTTTAGCATTTCATACACGAGGTGTGTCACAAAAGTCTTGATATAAATTTTTTTGCCGCACCCCTAGTGGTCGCAACGTCTTCGGACCGGTTGGGTAAGGTGTGGGAGACGTAAGCTTTACAGCGCACTAACGCTCAATCTGCTGCGAGCGTTAATAGAATCAGGATCAGTGCACCCTTGCTTCGAAGCTACGTCATGACGCGCGACTGCAAACAACGTTAAACGATCACATTTAATACAAAACTCGACAAAAAAAACTTTCGAAACTCACGAATTGCTTAAGCAAGGTGACTCTAAGTATATGCGTCGTGTGTGCAAATTTCAAGATGGGTTTAGAAGTTCAAAGAGGGCCAGGAAGGGGTGAACGATGATCTCCGCTCTGGACGGCCAACAATAAGCAAAGCCGATGAAAATGCGACTCGTGTACATGATTTGCTGAATTCTGATCGTCGAATGAGTGTTCGGCCTTTAACTGACGCTCTGAACATGCCGAAAACTGTTGTACGTCGCATCGTTATGAACGAATTGAACATGCGAAAAGTAGTGCGCCACCCAAAACTGTTGACGTTGATTTTTTTGGACAATGTTATTACCGGTGATGAAAACTGGGCTTTTGAGTATGACCCAGATACGAAGCACCAGAGTGCCGAATGACACACCTCAGCGCAAATCCAAAGTGAAAACAATGTTGATTGTCCTTTTCGACGCAAATGGTGTGGTCCACAAAGAGTTTGTACCTCAAACACAGACCGTCAACACTGCCTACTACGTGAATGTTCTGGAAAAATTGAGGAAAGGAATCATCCATGTGCGAAAAAACATCGCCACTACCTTTGGGTGCTGCATCATGACAATGCGCCCAAACATACATCTCTGCTCGTCTTTGAGTTCCTGGTAAAGTACAGCGTAGCACAACTACCGCAGCCACCCTACAGTCTCGACCTAGCTCCGGCCGACTTTTTTTTATTCTCCAGGGTTAAAACCACACTCAAAGGACGCCATTTTGACAGCATTGACGTTATCTAGCGGCCATGACGACAACTCTGAAGAAGGTTCCCATCGAGGCCTTCGAGAGGGCGTACCGGACAGAGATTCGGTGGATAAAATGTGTAGATGTTCATGGAGAGTACTTTGAAGTATATGTATTAATAATATGTACCGGTATTGTTAACAAAGCTTTTTTTAAAAAATATATTTCATAACTTTTGGGACACACCCTGTATAGGGGAAATTCCAATCATGTTTTTATATAATATGGATATACGAGTATGTATGCGAAGAATTGACAAAGAAATGTAACAATGCCCTTAGAGGCCAGTCTAGACCTTGTGTTACAACTCTGATTTGATTAAGCTCATAGATATAAAAACTAAAATAATGATTATTATAAGCCGAATAAATTCATGTAGTGCAGAGGAAAAAGTTGCATAATAATTCTCCTTTTAAAAGCAGCTTTTTCTCAACTGACACTTCTTCCGTTTCCCAAAGCCATGAAAACTAGACTTAAAAAATTTGAAATATGTAAGTAGTCTTGACATTTTTTTGTAACCAGAATATGTTTTATAACACTACCCCCCCCCCCCCCGTCCCTTGTTTTCTTTCACATACCATCCTTCAGCCTACATACACACAGATATAATCTACGTATTTCATTCTATGCTAGTAGAAAAGTCTGAAAAAAGTTAAGCGTAATGATAGCAAGAAAATCATAAGCTTATAATGCCAATCATCAAAATCTCATCCAACAAAGGATTAAGATTTTTCCTCTTTTCATTTATATTATGGAAAAATGCAATCTTTCAAATTATAAGCAGCATCAAGAAGTTGGTCTCACTACTATTCATAATTTGTCATCAACTTTTGTCATATGAAATTCGCAATGTTCAAAACCATTGGAGGCATATGACATGTTACTGTAGTTGTTGTAGTTGTTAAAGTGCATCAATTCAAGTTAGAAGTCAATAAACAAAAAAACCCTTGACATCAAGCCATAATTTGTAAATATATATGGCAACACGTAGATATGTATGTGTACATTCGTTTCTATATCAAAATTCATTCATAGTAAAAGATTCTTCTTTGCGGAGGAAGAACATTGAGCAACAGATCGAGACCTAGAAAAGAGATTCAGACTTTTTGGTTTCATTCTCCTCGCACTTGAACACTATACAAAAAAAAAAAATTTATTTATTGCAAAAGTTCCCATCTACTGTAAGCTGTACTAACCCGCATTCATACGAGTATATGCGAAAAAGTATCTCTCTGAATAGCGAAAATAAATAGCGGTGCATTCAGAATAAGGAAACTGGTCCTGCTGGATATATTCACCCCCACTCCCTACCGTTTCAAGGTTGACAGAATAAAAGGCAAACCAAACATACACGATGAAAGAAAAAGCGGATTTCCACCCTCTGCCTTTAAAACCTGCTGTGGTTTTCTGAAAAGAGTTTTAAGTTCTTAGCTAGATTCTGTGTGGTAATCAGGCCACGTACTTAATAAAGAATCAAATAGTACCATGGATAGATAGGAGGTACATAGGTAGCTAGCTTCCCTGCTGGGGTTGTTGTAGCACCTTATTCAGTTTCAATTTTCAACTTTTGCACCAATCTTAATTAAGTGTGTGTTGTGTACGGGATCTTGACACTTAAGAATAAAATGTGCAGATCTTAGATACCATGATATATAGGTAGGTACTTGCCAATTGCCATACACAGTAAGTTGTTTATGGTATACAGGTGTAGCAGGTACCTACTACATATAGAATCAACCCATAATGGTTTCAGCCCACTTGAGAAAACGTGACCGGCTTTCGCAACCTTCAATTAATTAAGAAATTGTTGGAGGAAATAAGTTTAGGAAAGTATGACGACAGCGAATTTAACCTAATTAGAAAACTGTATAGAGACACTTGAGGAGTTATATTGCATGTGCAGACACTTAAAAACTACTATGGAGAGTGGATTTTCTATATTTAAAGCCTATTTAGTGATAATATTATCGTTACATCTCTCGCTCTTCCCTCTCGCGCTCTAATTCTCGCTCGCTCGCTCTCTCTCTCTCTCTCTCTCTCTCTCTCCTCTCTCTCTCTCTCTCTCTCTCTCTCTCTCTCTCTCTCTCTCTCTCTCTCTCTCATCTCTCTCTCTCTCTCTCTCTCTCTCTCTCTCTCTCTCTCTCTCTCTCTCTCTCTCTCTCTATCAATCTCTCTTCCTCTCTAAGGAGAGGGCCCATATTTCACGCTAGTTAATTTACCAATAAATGAAAACATTTCTTTTTACAGCTCTAGGGAATTTTCAATCGGAAAAAAATTTTCCATGAAAATTGAATTAAAATTTAAAAAAAAAAAAACAAGCCTTAGGGGATATCAGTGGAAACTGTTCACTGTTTATTGGTAGCAAAATTTCTATCAGAAAATAATGACAATATTGGCTGGAGGGAAATTGCTTTTATGAGCGTAAAGCTTACCGTGATTAAGGTGAATGAGACCTTTTGACCATTCTGGCTTCAAATAATTGAATCTGTTGGTTTTAGGTTGAAATATATATAGAGAACGTGCAGTCCTGTCAGCCGACCGACCAAAGTCCAAAGTCAGCTCACCTTGTGACAATTATCAGTTGGCTGGCATGGTTACTGCTAGGCTAGCTGACATTGGGAGGTATTGAAATGGGTCAAAGATGGTAGAAACGCACGAAAAAAAATGTGTCCCGTAGAAATGGGTACGGAAAGGTTAGAATGAATGACGAAAGGATGTGGAAAACTGGAGGAAGAATTGGTTGTTAATATTGATTTACTTGGCTGTGTTTTTGGGTGTACCTGGTAGAAATGGTAAGCGGTGGCCTATCGTTTGAATATATGGATGATGCCCCCTATCGCAATCGAATAGAAAATATAAAGAAGTAAAAAGTAGTGAGCAAAAGCCTGAAGTTTATTCTAACTAGCCTGCTCTTACAATAAAACCTAAGCATTTAATCTCAATTCTTGTTGCACTATATCCGAAATATTTCAGACTTAAGTTGATTTCGAGCGAGGACGCACATTTGAAATAAACAGAAGACAATTTGAAACATGTTACATGCACAGGCAATAAGCGATAAGTATTTACCATATTTGAAAAAAAAACCTTGCAACCTTGCATAGCAGGAAGATCAGGAGCGGATAGATGCAATTCTATTTTACATATTTTGGGCAGTGTATATGTAGTATATATCGAGTTTTAGATTTAACTAATACCATAGATGGCACAAGAACTAGATGTCGCATGGCATACTACAGCAGAGTATACAAATTGTAAAATGGGTAGTGCATTCTGGAATGGGCCACAACACGGTTTAGAGTATGTCGAGAGCAAATGTTTTTTTAACAGCAGTTTTATATTCGTTTGATCGACCTCCTCAATATTTCAGATACGAAAAAATATGAATCGCTCGACGTACACATCAGTTCAAATGTTGTGGTCCATTCCGGAATGGACCACCCAGCCATATAAATTTTGTATACTTTTTTGGTATTGCATGCGACATCTAGTTCTTGTGCCATCTATGCTAATACATAGTAAGTGAATCAAAGGGAACCCGGACTGTTCCTGTCGTTTCATACTGTCGAATGGTCGAATCTTTCTGTGTATTGGGTATCATCAAAATCTTTGCATCCAGAACATTTTTATCCTTTTAAATAGGATCGCAGAAAAATTTAAGAGAATTTTACTCACGAATTGTCACGGCAGATGTGACGTAAGTTTATCAGCACCTACTACCAAAAAAGCAAAATTCAATCCATGAAGCGGTTGCTAAGAGGATAAAAAAAATTAAAGTTGAAAAATTGATTGACCCATAAAGTGATGGTAACTGTTTTCTCAGAGATTGCAATTTTCGCAGATTACTATAACGCGATCTACGACATTCTTCAAGGCAAATTGAAAAATTTTCGGGGAGATTTCGCTGAAAACTTTTGATTAATCCACCCTCCTAAATCTGGGCCTGCATTTTTTTTTATTTCCTAAATTCAAGGTAGCTGATTAATGGAACTTTTTCACAGAAGCTATGAATGCTCTTCTAACAGGGTTCAGGATCAAGTATCCAGCATTTTATAGAGGACGTTCGGCGAAAAAGTGACGACATCGCATGCAAAATTATCTCGATATAGACGGTACATAATAATGTAGAAAAAAAAACTATTTAAAAAAGTTAGAAAGGAGACTGCCATTTTAAGGCCGGCACCTCCAGACATGAGAGATGTCTTATTGTTAGACGATGCATTATAATACTCTGAAGATTTTGTATTAACAAAGTTTATTTCTATCTAGCGGGGCAAGTTATAGGGAGGGAGTCAAAGTTTGATCTAGTACATTTTGGAAAATCAACAACAGAACCGAATTCCTTAGGTCCTGAGAAGGAGTTTGAGTACCGACACTGCTATACTCGGAGGCTTAAATAGCTATTTATAGCCATCGCAATACTCACTTTTTTAGTATTTCCCCTCTTTTTATTCGAACTGAGGTACTAGATTTTTCACACTTTAGATCGCCTCTAACTTGGTAGGGTTATGTCCGATCGGAAAACGGGTTTTATCGCTCGCCTCATCATTACCAGCTACAATTCATAGAAGAAACTTTTTCTCTGCAATCTTTTACGGTAGGAGGGGCGGGGGGTAATTCCAAAACAACACATTTTGCATACCGAATTACGGGTCTCGCCAAGTACAATCGGGTGGTGTATATTTTTCCCGATTCAGAAAACTTTCTCGGGACTTTTTTCCGCCGGGAAACCCATTTTCATGTACTTGGGTACATACACCCCAGCTGCTACATTTCGCATATATTTTTGTACTTCTTCCTTCATGATGAACATTTTTGTCATTGCAAGTGATTTTGCTCGACCCAGCAATTCCGCGCAATCACGTAGAAAAGTCCACTTTTTCACTCAAGAAAGTCGCTCAAGCTACATCCAATCTCCAAAGCCTTCCTGCGTTGAATTGAAATAGACATTGTTAATAAAATATGATCAGAGTATCATTATGCATCGTTTATGACATATCTCATGTCTGGAGCTGTCGGGCCCAAAGCTGTATTGAAATTGGGCATTTGCCTTTTTCTTTTAATTAGTTATTTTTTTGGCACATTTTTTCATTCACTCTTATTAAAAGAGCAAACAAAACTACACTTTTTTTTTTGAAAACCACTCTCTTTCCTTCAGAAAATTAAGAAGAAGGAGTTAAAGTTTTCCTTGTGGGCTACATAGTTCTTCATTCGGGATTATTGTGCCTCTAACTTTTGAAAAAAAGTTTTCAATGACGGACGTGCCGTTAAATATTTAATAACCAAATTATAAAACCTACAGGAACACTGGTCACGTTTATTTTCACTCAAAGGACTTACAGGGGTAGAGGCGGTTATGTGTGTCTTTCTATTATCCCCCCCCCCTCCCCCTAAGTCAGGTTTTTTTTTCAATTCCATTAATTATGTTGGCTTTAAGTGATTTAGTTTAATTTGGGGAATAAACAATTCCCCAGACGAGCTATTTGGACAAACTAGGAGCTTTGAAACACATTTTTATTAAAATGGGGAATTAATAGTTCTCTGCTTCCCAAGAGCGATTGCCGTGAGTTTAAAAAAGAACATAAGCAAACAATCCATTCTTCGAGCACACACCTAATATAGCCTACTGTAACTTAGAGAGCCATAAGTGAAATGCGAGAGTAGTAGTCTTTACGAGCGTCATTCTGTTGTTCTTGGGCAGCACATCAGCAGATAACCATATAGTAACTTTAATCCTCCAATTTGGTTTATTATTATTCCTAGATCTTTTATCTGGTAAATGGTAAAGGAAAGCCATCAACAAAGACTGATGGCAGCTGAGAAGCATCAAAGCTTGCATTATTCAGAATAAATGCTTCTAATTTGGCTGGGTATGGGCCATCCCAGACGAGTATTCTGGATACAGTATGCATATCCGCTTAAGAACAAAGTATGTGCCTCAGACGGGTATTTTGCTGCAGGCTTTCACTCATAAGGAATAGAGGACTGAATGTATGCGTGCATTATTTCATTTCGAGTTGAGAACTAGGACGTGAATTTTCGGACCCCTTTAAACAAGAATTTTTTTTGTTTCAGCTGTATTAGTGCGGCACAACAACTGAACACTGTTTGATTTTTGATGCAAAATTTCTCTCCAAAGTGCAGCACAATTGTAGAGATTTCTCTCTGCTTCTTTTACCTTCTTCCTAGAAAACCCGTATGCATACTGCATCAAGAATCCCTATAACGGGAGCTCATTACTCTAAGACCAATCAGAAGTGTTTCGTAGATCAGCTTTGATATATTCAATACAGTTATCCATTTGTCTAGTTTTGGTATTTAAATCTATTTGAGGGTCAACTGCATACAAATGAGCATTTACATGATGTGTAAACTTGAAGTAGATCATTTATGTAAATACTGAAAAGCAGATGGTCGAGAACTGAGCCCTGCGTAGTTCCTTTGTTAAGAACAGCCGAATACAAAAAAATAAACTGCGTCGAATGGTCTGTGTCTCATATATCTACGATGAAAACACAATCATTCACGCCAGTGAAAACGTCTGTACTTTTTCCATTAACTTAGATTTGATTTGCAGTAATAGGATCAAAATCCACTACCTTTTAAGTAAATATCGCTTAAAGCAAAAGAGGATTTGAACAGTTTTAAGCGACTTACATACAGCTCCCGCGATTTGACTTCTATTATTAACTCTCGACACTGTTCGAAGTCTCTACATTTTCAAAGAATTTTTGTCTATGAAAAATAGCTTCTAATTCATGAGAGATGCAGTCACTCTATTCTTTTTAACTTATAGATAATTCAGAATACGATGTTCCTACGTTAAAAAAATTTTAAATAAAGACTTATAATAGCTATACAACCTTTTATTTAAACCACCTGTTTTGTTCTGTGCTATTGCACATCAAAAGTTAAATCTTCTTTTAAGCATAGAACTTGGATACAGCTCACATATACAAATAAATAAGATATGTTTGATACAGCAAGTTTTTTAACAATAATTTCGTTCCAAATTTCTGTAAGTGGCAAAAAGTATAATTTTACTAACTTTAGCGTAATTTTGCTTATTGCAAATTGTGGATAGAATTTTTAGAAAAGAGCTTTCCAAAAATAGTTGAGAATTTACTTGATTTTTTTTTACTGATTTTCAAAAAGTTCTTGGGTCACAGCGCAAAATTTACATTTAAAAGGTTACAGGAATTATGTTTCCAGTGTCGATATACGGAAATATTTGCTTTATGAATCGTGGAAGGATTTTATCTGGTCCCATCCCAACAGATTTTATGCTAAAGATTGATTTCTTAGTTCATTAGCCTCATATCTACAGACCTATATGAAAAATTATTACCTGAAGTACCACCACTAAAAATGACTGAAAAGTGATATCTTCGGGTAACTTTCGTTACTCTCCGAATTAATAGGACTAGCATTGTAAGCAGTGATTGGGGCTTTTCATCTCAAAACGGGGAATTTTTTCTCTTTACAGGGGAATTGTGTGGGAAAATTTACGTTATTTTTGCTTTGGAAGTAAATTTATAGCATAGGGGGGAAATGGGGGAAATATTGATTCAATGTTATTTTTTAAAAACATTCACTGAAGAAAAATCTATTATATTATCCAAAAATCCATGACAAGCAAGACCAAATCTATGTTTTTAGGTATCAAATATCTGAGCACTTTGATCATATGAATTCCTTGTGCCGTTGGCAGTCAGATTTTGGCCCTATACATAGCTGTGAGACAGCTCTTTTTAAAATCACTACAGACATTAGAACTGCTTTGCATGATAATCACATTGTGCTCTTTGTCCTTCTCGACTTCAGGGAAACTTCGATAGCATCGATAACATGCAACTCCCAGCTAAAGAGCAGCGTGTTAAAATGAATGAAATTATTTCCTCTAGGATTTCTTTGACTATCGGTGTACCACAAGGATCAATATTAGGACCTCTGATCTTCAATTTTTGTATTAATGATTTGTCAACTGTTGTACGCTAATTATGTGCAAATATATGTATGTAGATCGTCCTATTGGTCTCTTAGAGGACTGTGTCAGCAGAACTAATGAAGATCTTCAATACATTTTAAAATGGTCAATCAATAATACTTTGATACACAACCCAGAAAAATTTCAAGCTCAAGTGGTATGCAGAAGAAGTTATGACCTTACCTATTTTCCCCCGATTGGACTCAATCGCTCTACTATACCATATGTATAGAAAGTTAAAAACTTTAGCATTATATTAAATACTAAAATAGGTTGTTGTGACCATTTTAAAATGAAAGGTAAGATTTATGGGGTTCTTCACCGACTTTGATTGTATGCTAATCTGCTCTCCACCGAACTGGGTATAAGATCAGGACACTGATAATGTCGGATCTATTACATGATTCTATGATTTTCCCTAGATTTGACTGATGTTGTAAGCGAAACTTGAAGTATCCTAGAATGATACATACAATTAGGTACGCGATCAGGCTTCGTAGATATAATCGAATATATGTATAGGTCACGTCCCCATAAGATTGCCTTTTTTTTCATATATTCAAAAGCTTCATTAAAAATCCCAGACGCAGACTCAGCTAATTTATTCCTCCACTGGAAAATACTTTTCATTAAATTCTAAAAAACAAAAATATCACATATCATTTTTAATTATTCTCACACGCGCGTTTTGCAGAAGCAAGCATTTCTACTTACTCGAAGAAGAAAAACCTTAAACCTAATGAAAAGTTCAAAGTAATAAAAAAAGCAGTGTCTTAAAATTATATATGAGTCGGTCGTAGTCGCGGAATTTTTATTTTAATAAACGTTTAAAGTTAAAGTTGTGTTTTTTTTCTCCTATTTTTTCATTATCTTGTTAAAAAGGTAAAATTCTAAAAGTGGCGCAGTCGGTAGGATATTCACGAAAGGACATCCAGTCCAAAAAAAAATATATAATAGAAATAATTTTTTTTATTCAGCGCAAATCCTATTAAAATAATTCTGAAAATTGCTAATAAAATTTGTTAATACTTGCCATCCTTTCGGAGTACGTGTAAAGTGGAAGTGAAAATTCCAATAATAAAACACGGTTAATTTTAATTATTTAACTCCACGAACCTGAAAGAAAAGAAAGAAAAACGTTTTATAATAAAACAAAATAAATTAATTAAACAAATAAATAAAATTAATTAATTGATTGGTTGCTAAATTCTGAAATCGAAAGTAAATAGTCAAAAATTTACAAAAGTGGAGAATAACAAGTAAAAAAGCTAGAATTTGTCGAAGACCAATTCTTATGATACCCTAAATGAATGCTCGTATAAAATTTCGTATGATCACCGATCTATGCAAGTTTGATTTTTGAAGTGGTTTTTCGCATATATTGCTAGAACGGTTTGTCGGACAGAAAAAATTATTATAACCAATTTTATAGGATTTCGTATTCTGACGAAGTTTTTGGTACAATGAAAATGTCTTGGACTAATCGTTTACACAATATACGTTAAAATCCTAAATTTTTATATGGCAACACCAAGAAGGAGTTGCCCGATTTAGTCCATTTTTGAAATTTTATTTGCTAGTACAAAGAAAACACCATGTACCAAATTTCAGCCCTCTATATCGATGCGTTCTCAGGCAGTGTCCAAATATATAGTGGAAAACGAAAGTTTTGTATGGCAACCCCACGAAGGAGTTGCCCGATTTGTCTCATTTTCGAATTTAATTTTACATTTTTTTTTTGAAGTCCGTGTACAAAATTTCAGCTCTCTAAGTATATGCGTTCTCGAGTTATCGTGCGCACAGACGGACGGACGTACATGCAAAAATCAAAATCACTTTTAATATTAAGCATGGGTGTCCAATTCATTTTGCTCTACCATCATTATTTCGAGGTGTTACAAACGGAATGACAAACTTAGTATACCCCTATAGATTTCATCTAGGGTATAAAAATCAGGAAAAATAAAACAAAAGACCATCGACATCGACTAATGAACAACTCAACAGGCCTTTGCCACCAGTGGAAGAGAATTCACAGGATCAAGTAAAACCAGAGGACAGGTGCAATATCCATCGATAATCAGCAACAATCAATAATTTATTCCCAAATCAGCAGCAACCTACTAAACACCGGTCAATTAACTCTCAATGCATACGGAGGAGAAATCAACATAATAAACACGATGACAGAAGTAAGCCTAGTAATTCTCCCGAATCGTTGGCTTCGCCGTACTTTTCATCCCGAAAATTGTTGTCATTTTCTCTCTCCATTCCTTGAACTATTTGCTCCTCTATTTGCGGATCAACTATTTTACCTATGTCGAATGATGAGTAGTGTTCTTCATCCCGACCAATCTCTTTTTGGAACTCTGTGATGTCGTATTCATTAAAATTCACATCTCGCGCTATTATTACTTTTCCAGAACTTTTATCGAATAATCTATATGTTGAGATATGGTTTCAATAATCCGATGTTTCTAGATAAAGACACGACGATGAAGAAAAAGGTAAAAGACCGTATCTGACTTTATAATATATATATTCAAGTCTAGTATAAAAAAAGGTGTACATAAAAAATGAAGTGTCAAAAAGAATCTAAAAGAACTACATAGAGTGAAGCTAGGCTCAATTCAATAAAAGCATTAAATTAAAGTATACAGACAACATATGAACTCAAGTAGTACATTTAGTGACTAACAGATGACTTGATGTTGTTTCTTCAATAATATATTTCCTTTTTAACATGCCTCCTCAACATCTAGACATCTTCTCCATTGTCCAATCCAAACTTGTCACAGCAAAAATGGTGTTGTCTTTTAGCTAAGGCTTTAGTAGGCTGTGGGTAAGTATCGAAGCGTGACCACACCCTTTTCAACTGCATCGCGGATGTAATGATAACGATAATCAATGTGCTTTGTCCTGGAATATCGTCCTTCACATCTCACAAGGCATTGCGCACTTTGACTGTCATTGAATTGTATTGTTGCCTCACTTGAACCCAGGTTCAATTCTTCAAGCAAGTACCCAAAGTAATACGCCTCCTTTGCAGCACTAGTCAAAGCAATATATTCCACGAGCACTTTCCGAATGGAACGCAAGTTTGTGTTGGCAAGAGTAAAATATAAACTCTAATTTCAAACATTTCTGTTATGTTTCTGTTATATTAAGTTTCTTATGAAAATAGTTAGAATTATTAACTATATTACTCAAATTAGGAAATTTAAGGATAAAAATTCGTCTCCGTTCGGTATTTATTATATTAAAAGTTATTACCGTATTTATTTTCATAACGATAATATATAAATTTGATTAATTCTTCTGTTCTCGATGAGTTAATTGTGTCTTTATAAACATTTTCTATCAAATTTCATCTATCTGACATTTCAATAACCACTTAGCATCCAAATCCACCTAGCGGAAAATTCTTGCGAAACTGCTCAGCACATCTACTCGCGGACAAGAGCATGAGTAGTTGCGATTGCGAGTAGGTAGAAGTACTTGGGAGTACTTTACACAGCCCAATGGAACACAGCTATTGATGTCTTCGGTCCAACTCGCATCAACGCAGTGTTGGGAACTTGTGGGAAACATCCCATTTTGTGGGAATTTCTGCCCTCTAAAAGGGAAAACATTTTTACAGTAGAAGAATTTGTGGGAAAATTCCTTACCAAAATTTTCCTAGAAGAGTTTTATATTAAAAGGTCTGAGTTGGTCCGTTGGATTTTTAGAAATTCTTAGAAGAGTACAGTAAAACAATTTGTGGGAAAATTCGTCACCAAAATTTTCCTAGAAGAGTTTTATACTAAAAGGTCTGAGTTGGTCTGTTGGACTTTTAAAAATTGTTAGAATTGTTTTATCTATTTGTTTGTTGACGGGGATAGTCTGGTGTGAGATCTTCTGCTTATACATTCTCCACATTTTTACAGTAGTACATTAAAATGTATCATTTTTTATTTAAATTTAAACTAATAAGTATTTACATATGTAGGGATATGGTGGGATTTTTGTGGTAATTTCAGCTTTCGAACTGTGGGAAATGTGGGAAAAATTTGGGCAATATGTGGGATTTTCGAGATTGAAAAGTTCCCAACACTGCATCAACGTATCCATGTAGAGAGTCTCCGGTCTTACGGTAAACTAATTTCCGGTTTTCAGTTTCCTTCAAATATCCGAGAACTGCAAGAGCTGCTTTCCAATGATGGTCTCTTGGACTTTGGTTAAACTGAGCTAATGTGCTAACACTGAATGCAATATTTGGTCAAGAATGAACAGTTAGGTATATTAGTGACCCAATTAACTCCTGATATTTAGTAACATCAACTGCTGTCCCTTCATCTCCTTTGAATTTAAGCTTTGGTTGCAGAGGTAACTGATGAGCATCGGAAGATTTGACGTTATACATATTTTTTTGATAGATTCCTAATGTATGCACGTTGTGAGATTTCTATAGTTCAGGTTTGTTTATTTCGTTCCATCTCCATTCCAACAACCAGTTTGGGTTCACCTAAGTCCCACATCTTAAATTCTTGGCTCAACTGCTTCTTCAAATTTACTACAAAGTCATCATCGTTTGTGACCAGGATCATATCGTCTACATATACCGCAATAATAGAAAATTTATTTCCACTTTTGTAGAAATAAATGCATTTCTCATAATTAAATTTAGAAAAACCAATTTCTTTAAGGTTTTTGTCCAGCTTTAAATTCCATTGCTTTCCAGCTTGTTTCAAGCCATATAATGCCTTTTTCAGTTTACATACTTTATTACAATTATTCTCTGCTATAAATCCTTCAGGTTATTCCATGAAAACTTCTTCCATTAAATCTCCATGAAGAAAGGCAGTTGTAACATCCATTTGGTGTAACTTTAAATTTTTTTCAGCAGCAATAGCAAAGAGTAGTCTTATTGAACTTTGTCGGACAAGCGGAGAGAAGGTTTCATTATAATCTATGGCAAATTCTTGCGAATATCCTTTCGCTACCAATCTAGCTTTACGACGTGATATATTAGACCGTCTGAATCATATTTAGTTTTAAAAACCCATTTACATCCAATTATATTTCGATGGATTGGCCTGTCCACCAACTCCCAAGTTCCATTTTCTATCAACGAGTTATACTCATCCTTCATTGCTGACATCCATTCCTTGTGATCAGGGGATTCTCTAACCTCGTGATAATTTTTAGGATCTAGATCGTACGTGGCATGATTTGCCTTTTGATTTTTATAAGACTTTTCGAATGCTTTACGGCGCTTTACATCTTCATCAGCCGCTTCACGCCTTGGTCGATTCATTTCAGGCGGTTTCCCCTTACCATTTTCTCTTGATACCACATTATTATCCTGACTAGGTTCCTCTATATTTATAACCTCGCACTCATTGTTCACTTCATTGTTTTCTTCTAGGATATTTTCTTCAGTTTCAGTAGTTTTATAATTTAGATCGTTTTCTTCTTCAGTCTGATTTGATTCAACTTCTTTTGTTGCAGTTTGCGATTCTAATGTTGCTTGTGTATCAATAACTTTTTAATAACTTCCGGATCCTTTTCGATAAATCGCACATTTCTGCCTTTTATCAATAAACGTGATCCCTTTTTCCAAAGACGATATGCCTTTGCCTCATCTGAATATCCGATTAATATAAACTCTTCACTTTTTGGCGCAAATTTACCCTTCCTAGGTCCTTCACTTAGAACAAACGCAGTACTATCAATGATTCGTAAATGATTTACTTCTGGCTTCCTTCCTGTCCATAATTCTTCAGGTGTTTATTTTGGTTCAAATTGGTTGGGCAGCGATTACGTAAATAGGCTGCTGTGTGTATCATTTCTGCCCATAAGAACTCTGGAAAATTGGATTCAATTAAAAAACACCTGGCCATTTCGGTTAATGTTCGGTTTACCCGTTCAGCTACCCCATTCTGTTGTGGTGTGTACTCGACTGTTAATTGATGTTTTATTCCATTATCTTCTAAATAAAAAGATTACTTTCTTGGACTTTTTACCGGGTTAAACTTAATTTTGTTCAAGAAAGAATTTTTTGGGATTCTCCGGTATATAGCAAAAGCTAAAAAATGTTCTAATTTGTTATTTCATCACACAACCAATTAATTTTTTGGTGACAAGTTTCAAGTCTTGGTTTGACTCATCAACAGATCCCAAATAGCGAAATTGGGTGATTTGAAAAACAAATGAAAAAAATGAGAAAAAAAGAAGAAAGAAATGAAAAGTTTGAGAAAAATTGAAAAAAACACTTTTTTTTCTGGATTTAAGACAAGAGCTAATGAGTGCGCATAACGTCGATATTTCCTCCTCAGTCATCCGACGAAGACTCATTCAAGAAGGAATAAACGGTCGTCGATCGGTGTAAAAGCCCTTTTTAACAGCTTGAGTGAAACAATTACGTCTCCAGTGGACGCGCGAACACCGTTCATGGACAGAGGATATGTGGAATAGAGTAATTTCTTCAGACGAATCCAAATTCAACCTGCACTCTTCTGATGGAAGGCTGTACGTGCGGAGAAGGAAAGGAGAGCGACTTCTGCCTAGATGTGTACAAGTAGTACCAGCTTGGGATTGCGGAGTTATGGTTTGGGCATGTTTTTGTTCATGCGGACGTGGACATCTCATCATCTTGTTAGCCGAAGAATAAATGCCAATGCCTACATTGATGTTCTGGAGAATCATTTGAAGCTCTCCGCCTTAGAGCTGTTTGCAGAAAAGCAGGAGGAGTGCCTTTTCCAATACGACGAGAATTTGTGATCTATTCTAAAATTACGTGTTAGGAGACAACGTCCAAAAACACAAAGGGAATTGGAGAGTGCAATTGCAGAAGTCTGGGATGAAATTTCTGAAGATGTTATTAAAAATCTTGCAGGAAGTATGAAAGACCGCTGTATAGAGGTGATCAAGGCCCGTGGTGGGCCAATAGCTTATTAAATAATAAAACTAAATTAGATGCAATAAAAATGTTTACCATAATAATTAGTTTTGAAGTAACTTAGGAGAATTACCTCAAGAAATGTGCTCTTTGAATATATTGTAGCTTAACTACATATTTTTGTTTTTGTAAAATATTAACAATAAAAGAAAAAATAATTACTGTAAAGTAAAGTAAAGTGTAAATATATCCAGTAAATCAAATATATTCTTTAAAATTCGAGTGCTGCGTTTTTTTTTTTTGCACACCAGTGTATATACTGTTATAATAAAAAGGAATATAAATATATTTTTGTGAAGAAAATTTCTTTTCATTTTTGCTCCACACTATTTTGGGGGAATTTTTCAGACAAAATTAACATTTTAAGAGGTTTTTGAGAATTTTGTGTATGGGGGGACTTTCCAACACTGATTGGAAGGAAGCAGAAAAAGCACAAAATATATCCATTAAATTCGTCCTGCCTAGAACCATAGTTACGATCAGTGTTGGGCGTAATCAACTACATTTGTAATCAGATTAATAATCATGAATAAATCAATCATGATTACATCAATCATGATTACCCATCAATCATTAATCATGATTACTTCGAGTAATCTGTGGAAAATGTAACCGTAATCACGATTACATGATTACATTTATTTTGATTACAAATGAAACTTATCAAGAGATTTCTAAGAAAACAAACAATCTGCGATCGTAAGTAAGAATTTTTATTGTAGGAAACTCCAAGGCACTGTTGAATTATGTATTAATTGGAGTCAGTATAAAGAATGTAAGTGGTTCGATTGATAGAAACACGCACATATCTGATCATCAACTTAAATTCAAGGATCTTGATTATGTGGAAAAAAAGGTAACCAAAAAGATTAGATTTCTGGGGCATATTAGAGAGTCGTTGAGCACGCAAAATACAATAATGCCTTTTAACGCTTTGATTTTGCCACACTTTTCATATTGCTCCAAATTGTTATATGCTAGTTCGAATGAATCCAAAGGCAAATTGCAACTGTTGTAGAATAAGACAAAGTGAGCTATTCTGAAATGCAGCATATATACACCAGTTATAAGCATGCTCGAACCGCTACAATGGGTAAATATTATGACATGACAGCAAAAGTGAGGATGATAGATTAGATTTACTAACCACTACCTAACAAAACTATACAGTATTGTTTTTGATATCAGAATAGTCTAACTCTACCTCCCTTTCTTAATTACTAATAATTGGTAAACTCAATCCACAGATATCAGATATTCCATTACCATTCCACTACAGATATGTGCTTACAAACATTAGTTTATGTGCCAACCGATTTCGGAATAGAAGTATAACAATGTTTGTTTTCTTTTAACTAGAATTTTAAAACTCTTGCAAATTTGTAATCAAAAAATGTAACCATGTAATCACGATTACGGTTACGATTGATCAATCATTAATCGCCAAAAATGATTACTTTTCTGATTAATATTATCAATCTGTAATCATGATTACAGATTACAGATTGTAATCGTAATCATTAATCATCAATCAGATTGCATTTTGCCCAACACTGGTTACGATTATGTTTTGAAGGTATGTAGAAAAAAATTCTCAAGATTTTTTCACAAAATCGAGGGATTTAAGTTAGGAGAAAGTTTTGTAATATATTAAGTACTCACGCTATGCCTTACGGATAGCAGATATCACCTATTTTCTTTCGCATGCGTTTATATCTGAACTGAAACCTTCTGTTTAAGTAGACTGGTGACGGACTGGTATGGTATAGTTAAGTTACTAATAAATAGATTTAACTAAACTGAACTCAATTTTCATATCCATGAGCACACTATACATATAACTCCAGTTCAACTGCATTACTTTTAATTGATTTGTGTCCGTTAACTTAATTTTACATGACACACTAGGTACCTACACTTTCAACTCATCGAAATCTTGTTGGCATTAATTAAATTCCGGGTAATAATTCCTTTGTGTAAAATATTCCTGTTAATGTAATTTCCTGACCTTATAATTATTTACGATACCCAAACCATAGAAGCTTTCCATGTTAAAGGTCAGAACGGAAATTGGTTTTACGACAAAAATAAAAATTTCACATTTCTCTAGAGGGGGAAATAGAATTAAGTTGGTATTGTCGGGTCAAACAGGAAGTGGTGGGAAATTGTGATTTTTTTTTTATTCTGTCAGCGCACTTAAGAAATTAAGAGACTCAAAAAAGTAGCTAAGTGAGTAGAAGTGACAGCAAATTAATTTTTTTTAAATGGATTTTTTTTTTTTTTTTTGTATAGGTACTCCACTCCCATAAATTTCAACCATTAATGCTTGTCGCTAGCCACTTAAACAGATTTCTAAGGTATAAGGGTACTCTTACAGCTAACAGATTTTAGTAATTATAATAATTCGCCACTTCACATCTATTTAAAAAAAAATGTCTGATTGACGACAACTCAAATATTTATTTTCTTCCAAGAATTTTTAGTTGTTTTTTTGTTTTTGAACATAATATAAACGTGGGTGAGAAAAATAAAACAAAACAAAACAACAAAAGCCACTAAAAACTGATGTTGTGCACATACACTTGTTGTTACAATGTTACAATGGGTGATTACATTCCTGTCCCATTTGTAGAATGCATTTCTCTTCTAATGACTTTTCTTTCCACATGCAAACATTATCATCTTTTGGTAAGATGCATTCAATATGAAACTGTGTAGTTGCTGTAGCAACATCATCCAGCATCCTCGGCGTAGAAATAATATAGTATGTATGTATGTATGTAAGTACGACTTACATAGATGTCGCTTCTTATCGAAATGGAAGGAAGAAACATTTCACGACATTTCATTGCTTCGTAATAATTATTATTGCAGTAGAGGCAATGGAAAGGAGAATTTCGACGACTTTTATACTATCTTAGATGCAAATGACACAGACAAAAAAAGGGAAAAAGAAAATAAACTGTTTTAACAAAAAAAAAAAAAAACTGAAAATGAAATTGTTTTCTTATTTGAACTGGAATTGTTGAGAATGGTTTTTGATGATTGAAATTTTCACATTTATACAAAAAAACAACTTTTTGTTTTACTATAAAAACTTATCAAAAATGTAATTTTAGGATCAAACGTTTAGCAATTTCCATCAAACCATGCTTTCGAAAGTTGTGAGCCTACGACGGAAGAATAGATTCCCAGTCGGACTTTGTAGTTGTAGGTACTTCTTTGAGAAGTGATTCTTTCATCACTTGAAAATATGTACTTCAAACAACATTATAGTTGGCTTTCTCTTTCTAGGACTTATTGAACCAGTTATCTGAGAAGGGAGTAGGTAAGGTGTTCAGTTTATTTACAGCTTGTTTTCCGTATTTAAAAATGAGTCATAAGTACATAAGAATTTTTAGGTTTTCACTCAGCATTTCGAATGAGTCAGTTTTGCGTCATGGTTTTTAGCGAAAGTGAAAAATTAGAAAATATAGAGAAGGAAATAGAAAATATTGGTGAAGATAAAATAATAGGTATTCCCCAAAACAATGTTTCTGTTATTGTAATGAAAAATAATTTTCCATATTTATGTATGTAACTTTGTTGTTAAGAAGTTTTTTTTTTAAATTTGTAGGTTTCCATGATCAAGAAAATTATTAAAACTGGAGGGTTGCAGAAAAACCTAACCAATCTTTTGAACAGGGAAATATTTCTATGTTTTAACTACGACGGCATACATGGAAACCGAGCATTCAAGGAGTTTAAACGCTTCAAGGATGTACTTTTCAGTAAGTATAATAATAAATCAGTTCTTGTTTGAGGCCAGCCCGTCCCTTTAACTCGTACACGAATTTGTCTGTCTATTTATTTAAATATTTCTTTTTTACTATTTTCGACACTCTCGTCATCACAGCGAGCTGAAATTTGGCACAAAGATTCATGTCGCCTGACAATTGAATCTATCAAAATTTGTACCGGAAATTTCCATGGAAAACCCTTAAAATCGGAAAAAATCATTTGAAAATTTGGTACAAATTTGATTAGTTATAACTCCGTTTCAGGAAAAATGCAGAATTTTCCGATTTTTCCGAAAAAAAATTTCCGGAATTTTCCCACTTTTCCGGAAAATTTTCCGGTAAAAAGTTTTCTAAATTATGCAGGATCAAGTTCCCTATCAACTGGCATCATTACTTTCTCTCCGACAATGGTGAAAACTTGCAGAAAAAAAAACGCTTTTCCGGAGTTTCACCGACCAAGGAAGCGTTTGCGCGTTTTGCATAAAGTTGTTTTTGTGGAAAACTCCATGGAAAACCCGGAAAAGCTGGAAAATCATCGCAAAAATTGTCATCGATATCTGTTTCAGGAAAAATGCAGGATTTTCCAATTTTTCTGGACAATTTTCCGACTTTTCCGGAAAATTTTCCGACAAAAAAGTTTTATAAGCTATGCAGAATCATTTTTCCCGTCCTACTGGCATCAATACTTTCTCTTGAAAAATCATGAAAACTTGCATGAAAAATCGAGGAAAATACATGTAAATTTTTAAAAAAAAAATCATAGTAATAGGAAGAGTCTGTGGAAAACATGGAAAATCCGGAAAATTCATGTTATATGGGATCAAGTTGGAATTCTGCTAAAAAGCGCTGTTTAAAACACAATTTGAATTTCAGAAAACCTTTGCAGTACTTCAACGATTTGATACTCGAAAAATTGTTGTTTTCGGCTCGGCACCAAACATGACTTAAAAATTGTTTTAAAATATCTCCATACAGCACGTAATAACAATTTAGTTAACGTGAAAAAGGCAGAAAATAAAATAAGTAAAAAACGAGTTTTCAAACAAAACTCAGGCCAAGCCGCATGAAAAAGTAGAAAATAAACTTTTCTTCAGACACAGAGGTGGACTCAGATTTTATTCGCTGACAATCACCGATATATTTCAGTATGATCAATCAGAGGTAATAAGTGATTTGATTCATGAAGAGAAAGAATATTCAAGAGAAATGTCCCAATCAAAAAATCTGAGTCCACCTCTGTGTGTGAAGAAAAGTTTATTTTCTACTTTTTCATTCGGCTTGGCCGCAGTTTTGTTTGAAAACTCGTTTTTTACTTATTTTTTAAATTATAGATTATATATAATTACGTTACATTTTTACAGAAGTAGTTAGTGAAGAGGGAATTACGAAAGAGAACTTCAAAAAAACTACTGGAACTAATGATGAGTGATTCTTGCAACGAGTAGATGTATTTTTTCAGTGCTCCGTGAACAGTAGCTTTTGTTTTTTTGTCTTTTATTAACTATCCGTTTTGTGTTTTTACTGGTACAGACTTTGTGTTGGAGGTGATTTCAACGTAAATATTTTACACCAAAGCTCAATTTCCGCCAACTTTCAGTCGATGGTACAGTCGCTTTATCTGAATATAAATAAACTCATTACCAACATGTATGAACACAACGAATCCCACTCTGCTAGATCTCTTCCTAACCTCCAATTTAGATCGCATTGGCTTTTACAACCAGATTAGTCCACCAAGTTTCCTTGACCATGACATCCTTTTTGTGACGTATGACATTCCGCTTTTGGCAGCTGAGCTCTCGAATTTTTCATACAGAGATTTTAAGAACATTGATACGTCGACTCTACTTGTCGAATGCAATCTCCTAAATTGGAGTACAATTTATACAAAAACAGCCGTCAACGGACAAGTCCAAAATTTTAACGAGTTTATCAAATACTTATACAACCGCCATGTGTCCATTGTAAATAGGCGAATAAAGGTGTCCGGTTCTCCTTGGTTTACCCCTAATTCCTTAATTTCACAAAGGGAATATTATTATCAACTTCACCGGCGTATTAAATACCAGTATACAAAGTAATTGTTTACGACAACACGTAACCGAGTTACTCTAGCAGTAAGGAAGGCTAAACCAACAATATTTCTCGAACTGGCTTAGATCCAAATCTTCTATCGAAGAAACTCTGGAGTTTTAATTAAGGCTATTCGGTTGATTCACTCCGAATCAGCTGGATCTGATGAAATTTCTCCTCGTTTTCTTACAATCTTATTACCCGTAATTATTAATCATTTAACTTATGTCCTAAATTCGTGTTTAACTCGCTCTATTTTGTCCTGAAAGTGGCTAAAGTATTGGCCTTACCTAAAAAATCATCACCTGTTGATATGAATGATCTTCGGCCAATAAGCATTATGCCTTTCCTGGAAAGACTAATGTATTCCCAGATGCTAACATTTTTTCGAGGACAATCGCTTTTTAACCAGATGGCAATCAAGATTTCGTCCTAAGCACAGCTGTACAGTACTCGACAGGGGATTTATTAGTGTATTGGTTCTGCTTGATTTTTCCAAAGCTTATGATAAAGTTAATCATAACATTCTTCTGGAGGAACTATCCCAGCTAACAAACTCTCCAGAGAAAGACTCTTACAATTTGCAAAAGTATCTCATAAGAGATCTCGTAAAACTCTTAGATAGTTTCATAACATAATTCTTATAATAAGACTTAAATATGTCTCATAGTACTATTATTATGAGAGATTCATGTTACAAGAACTTTTAAAACGTTTACTCATATATTAAGATCATCCTTGTGCTCTTGGTTTGAGTGGCAGAAAAGCTATATTCTTATCGAGTCTTTTTTATGAAATGTTAAATCTCAAAAAAAAATTCCTTATGAGCACTAAAGTATTATGATACTTATATGAAAGCTATTGTAATAGTACAATTATAATACAACTCATAAAGATGCTTTTATGAGTGATAAAATACTAAGGCACCCATAAGAACGCTACTAGTGCAAAAAGATTATTATTCTCATTAAAATTTCCATAGACGTCACTCTTTCATCAATTGCGGTATTGATTTGGCAAAATGGATTGGAAAAAAGTTAAAAGATCTACTAATCTTCGAAGAAAAATAAATAAAATATATCTTGCATTAAATACGCCTAGGAATGCTACAGTAAAAAAACAGTTATTGTGAATTTTAAAAGTCATTCCAATAACACTGCGCAGTGTTCGGTAGTTGTACCTAAAGGTAACTACTATATTAACTATTTCATATAAATGATGTATATTAAAAATTTATTCCTCCAGATTATAACAGAAATATTCCTATTCAAAACATCTCGAAAAAAAATCACGATGCTGCGATTTCTGTTGACAATATTATAACATCATTACAAGTAAGGTTAATTTAAATTAACACGAAAAGAATTAAGATAATAGTTGGATTCCCTTCCAGCAACATGATCATTTAGAAGATAGTGATGATGACGAATTCAAATTAAATGAGTTTACAAAAAATGAAGTTAATTGGTCTGAATTAAAAAATTGGGCAATTCAGTTTAATATAAGACATAAGCATTAAAAGGGTTGTTACAAATATGTAATAAACGAAACCCTAATGCATTGCCAAAAGATCCAAGAACATGTCAATTCGAGTAAGAAACACTCATAATAAATGTTTTATGTTCATTTTGAGAGTTGTCATCTCATAACAAGAGTTAATGAAAACTTTAGTTCTTATAACAAGAGTTACGTAGAACATCACTCTCATAAAAAGGATTGAAGCTCTATACGCAGATTTTTGTTCTCATATAAAGATTAGCACTCTTATATGGCAAGAGAAAAAGTGTGCACCACTTGTAAGGAAAGTTAAACTTCTTATAACAAGAATTTTATTCTAATAAGAAGACTTAGTCAAAAGCGGCCATATTTTCGTTTAACAACGAAGTTTTAGAGTGAAACAAAATTCAACAAATGTAGCTAATTCATACAATTTACCAATTAAAAAGTATAAAAAATACGTTTTTTTTTAGAAAATAAGTGTTTTTATACGGATTTAAACTAAATCATGGAACAGTACTGAAGTTTTTATTTTCTTCCATATTATAAAATAATTCATATAAAATACTAGATTTTGATTAATTATGAGGCGCTTTGCTTTTTTCCGAAGTAAAATGTCTATTATTACCAATAAAATTTCAATTACCATAAAATCTTAGCTTATATATGTCATCGAAAGTGTAATATACTGTTTTTCTAATAAAATAATCCTGATGAAATTTCCTTTACTCTCAAAAAAAAAAAAAACAAGACCGCCGAGGTGTTCTCTCTCTTTCTAAAAGTACTGATAAGGAAAGTGTAGCTCTTATAATAAGATTATACTAATTATTATGATACCCTTATCAGAGTATTATTTAAAATACTCTCATAAAAATTCAAATAGTTTTCCTATAAGACAAACTTAGCTCTTACAAAAAGGGCTAACGTATTTTTATAAGAGAAATATAGCTTGCATAAGTGCGCCATTTAATTCTGACAACATTTTCATTAAGCACTCATAGTACACTACAAGAATGAAATAACAAGGGTACTCAAGTGCATATATTCTCTCATAAGACACTTGTAGACCTTTATGAGATAAAAATTGTTAGTTGGGTAGTAACCTCTTCTGTGTTCTCCTCTTCCGCTGCTCGACTCATTCGTAGCTTCTGGATGGGGAGATATCAACAAGTTAAGATCAGTGAATCCCTGTCAAGATTATTTGCGGTGTTCTTCAGGGATCAATACTTCGCCCACTACTTTTCAGCATCTTTATAAATGATCTTCCTGATGTTTTTTTATGCTTTCATTATTTTCTTTTGATTTTTCTTTTTAGTTATAATAATACTTGGTATTCATTCCATCATGTACTTTATAATTCTATATTTTAATGTATTATACTGTTGTATTTTCCCCCTTCTAAATACTCATTCATTCTTATTATTTTGTTATTATTATTAATAAATACTGTAACTATTTAGTTATCTTGTTAGCACTAGGTATTATAAGATTGTAGATCTTGTGTACTCTTTACATGAAATATATATTATTATATTAAGAGCGTGGCCTTAGTTCGTTATTTAAAACACAATATTTCAGATATCATTAACAAGTTCTTTCTTTATTTAACTGTACTGTTTACTCTCACAAATTCACAAACAATTAAATCAACTCTTTATTTATCGCTAGTATTGTACTTCTAATTATCAGAATCCGTTCATTTCACTGTCTGAAATTAGACTCGCCTCCTGGATGTGAGAGCGCCGTATTTATACTCTACGAATTATCCTAGAACATTCCTGAATATTCCATTCTCCGAACCCAAAGTTTACTAAGATGACACTAACCTAAAGTTATTTCTATTTCTAACAGATGTCGCTTGTGTCGCTTTGTGGGGCGTAACAATATTATTTATTTATTAATTAACTCGCTTTTAAGCAGAACAAAAATAAAGAATATAAAAAAACAAATTTACAAAACAAAAATAATAAACGGCAAAATGCACCAATAAATTTATAGCATTAAGGCATAGATTATGTATGTTTTTTTTTTGTATTTATGTATTATATGCAGCACAATGAAATTCTTACAAAATTAGTTCTTCTGTCATGCGTTCTGCAATGAAATGCAAAAGCACACTTTCTAAAAGGCGATGTAAAATAAGACTTCTTTAAGGATATGTATCTGCAAGAAGCGAGCTGAAAAGTACATATATGCTTGACCTCCAGTCCCGCCGTAATGTAAATATAATGCGGAATGTAATTAAAACAAAAACTAGTCCGATATCCCTTAGAAGGTATGAAAAAAGGAATTAGAGCACCCGGAAATTCAGACTGGCACGAAGCTCTTATAAAATTACTTCTCCTATCACGCGTTCTATAAACATACTATATAAAAGCACCCCTTCCATAAGGCATTATAAAGACATGCCTTCTTTAAGGACATCTTCGAGAAGTGAGCTGGGTAAAGGTAATGCAGGTAATAATTAAGACAAGAAATACTGCCGACTCCCTTAGAAGGTATAAAATAAGACTTTATTATACCTCAAAAGTCCAACTGGGTTTACTCTTTTTTTGCATACATACGAGTAAACCGTTAACTATGCGCTCAGATTCTGTAACAGTTGAGTATTGAGACGTTTGGGAAATGAAAATTGTCGTTTTCTCCGATTAAAACTCCCAAACTCTCTATTCGCAATTCCTCTCTATCATACTTGGGGAGTTAAGGAAAACGTGAGAAGTGTGATAAAGTGCGAATCGTCGAAGACGATAAAGGGTATCAACTTTTGGTGTAGAGGATTGGGGTTTTCTTTTTATATTCAAGGTACACAGGTCTATTTGACGTCGAGATAAATTGAATTTTTTTTAGAAGGGTACTTTTTGAGGAATATAGGAAGGTGGTAGGTTTCTTTGAGTTTTTCTGGAATATCGGCAGAATGGAGAGGAGGAGAGGAATATATATTTTTAAAGTCAAATTTATTATTAGGGTTGAGGTACTATAAGATAACATATCATTTTAGTACAAAGAACGACGGACAAGCTAGTTTACTTAAAACCTTAATCTAAGAACATAATGTAAAATATAAAATGAATATAAAATGTATACATGTGAAATATAATAACATTGAAATTATAAACTAAAATTGGAAAATCTATCTAGCTAGATCATTGCCAGGACCACCCAATACAAAACGGAAACATTTAATTTTAACGGTAGCAATTATACTCCAAAACCTATCTGTTGAGCCCGCACGTTGAGCATCAGCTGGTAAGTTATTCCAGGCACGAATAGCTTGAACAAGGTAAGTGTCCTCCATTATGGAATGTTGAAAGCTAGGTATCAAAAATTTAAAATGTCTGTCAAAGTTTAGAAAAATTCAAGTTGGTTAAAAAAATACCGAATCTTTTTCGAGTGTGTAGTTTTTCGAAGGGATGCAAGAAGCATACGTATTAAATATTCCATCAAAGGACAACCAAATAAATGGTAACCATTCGGCGAAACATAATGAAAGAACACAAACCTCGTACAAGTCATTGAATGCAACTGATAATTTCATTGAACACGCAGAATCCAAGTAAGGAAATATTAGACAGCTACGTATAAGTAGGATAGAAGCGGGGACTTAACTAACATTGATCGAATGTTAAAAGGTAAAATTGCAGGAGGAATGCACAGCCACCGAAGACAACCATAAGCTTTTCCCCAAGGTTTTGCACACGTGCAGTATAAGCTAGAACTTGATTATTTACAAAAACAGTCCGTCGATAAAATGGAATGCATTGAGATTTTTGGGAGTTTTCAGTTGTAAATAATTATTAATCATCCAACTCGGGACATTTCTCAAGCCAGAGTTTAATCGTTCGATACAATCCTCTGCTAGGCCAATGTGGTGACCAATATATACCTGCACATTATCAGCATATATGTGAATTTTGCAGTCCTCTATAACCTCAGGAAGGTCAGTAATTTACGTACTGAAGAGCAAAGAGGCCAAAGTAGACCCCTGAGGCACACCAGAAGTAAGAACTGTCCCCTATTCTTATCCGCTTATATCTGCCCAGACAAAAAAAAACTACCAATAAGGGAAACTACAGTCGAATAAAACCGAAAATTAGTGAAAAACTTAGCAAGTAATTTAGAGTAGGTTACCGAATCGAACGCTTTAGAAAATTCAAGTAGAACCAGAATACATAATTCATACTTATTTAGTGAGCTGCTTATGTATCCGTTGTACCTCTTAAAAGAGCTATTTCGTAACTATGCGATTTGCGGAAACCTGATTGGCCTGGCCTTGGCTAGTTATTAATTTCATGATATTGAACGATTTGCCAGGTCAATAACTTTTCCATCATTTTGGCTATAAAGCATTAAACAAAAACTATTGCGAATTTCCAAACAGAAAGAAACTGAAAAGTAGTAATGCAGATATTAATAACAGGGTGGAGTGTCCAAGGAAAAAGATTTTTTTTATAAATTTAGGAGGGATGCCATCAGGGCCAGCTGCCTCCGACTTAATAGGCCTGACTGCAGCAATAACTTCCACAGCTTGAACACTTCTAAAACAGAAAACTGATTGATAATTAGTATCAGGTCCATGATGTGAGGAATCAAGTGCAATGGAAGAATATGTATTAGAGAAGTGCATATTTAATGCATTGGGATCAAGATTTGAAATGCACTTGTCTTTGCCACAGGCACCAGCCTTTCTTAGATTATCCCATAATCGTCTAGCTAGAAGATAAAGAATTATTAAATCTAAACCAAAAATTTTTCCTCTTACCTGAGCGTATCCTCCAATTTACCCTATTACGCACCATTTTAAATTGATTGTGAATATCAGTAGACCTTAATCTACGACATTTATAATATGTATAAGAAGACACGCTCAGCTATAAGCTTTCCGATTTCAGCCGAGAGCCGCTCTGTCTAAGCAGCCATGTTCGAATAGTGGCATACTTATCGTTGAGGTAATGTATGTACAATTTGTTGTAAAATCTTCACCTTATCTTCCATTAAAATAGGTACATAAAATGATGTATATGGTATCAAAAAGGGATTATTATAGGGGTGAAAAAACTTGGCAAGGAAGGCGTAGAGATAAAATGGGAGCAGATTAACGGAAATATAAAAATACTAAAAATAAAATTCAGGAGTTGAAATAAGGTGTAACCTCAGGGTCTGTTACTTCAATAAAAAACAAACTGAGAAATTACTTTGGTAATTAGGTAAGCATGAGTGTTATAGGCTATAATTTATTTCGATTAACTGCAATTTGCAGCCTTGAGCAGCCTTGGCGGTATTCTTTTTTTTGTTTTTTTTTTAATATTGACGGGCGCCTAACTTGGTCGTGGAGAGTCGTAGAGCAATGGAGTTTTCTCCGATGGATTTAGGGTGTTGAGGAAAAAATATAGGTGCAAAATGTTTGCGGGTGAGGGGTTGTTTAAAATACGTTATGTTTAGTACCAAATTAAAGGGGGAGGAGAAGGTAATTGAGTGGTGTAGTTTATTTTTGATCCTTTAAACTTTATAGCTGACATTTTACTGCCGAAATACGGAGTGTTTCACATTTCTCACCCTTTTTAATTTCTCGTGAAAAGAAAACACAAATTTTTTTCCCGAGACTTCTCGAGATTTCTTGAGAAAATAACTTATTAAAATAATAATCTAATGCACTCTATAATATAAACTGAAATTCATATTTTTATTATACAACAAAATAAAAAATAGTAACGTAAAAATAAATTCTTTAAGTTTTACAAAAATATATAAAAAGGTTTATAAAAATATAATAAATTTATCATTTTTGTTATTTAAAATAATATTTTAAGAAACACAGAGCATCCAAAGTTGAATCTCCTGTCCTTGTTCTTTTTTTGGTAACATAATCTGTTGCAATAGAATAATTGCGCTCATTTTGCGTAGAAGTTGGTTTAATGGTCAGAAGTGCATCCAAAAGATTCTGCAAATTTGAAGTTCTATTCCCATTTGCTTCAAATATTTTAAATTCCTTTGTTAATGATTGAAATTTGTCAGCATTCGGACTTTCATATTCTCTTAAACTTTTTGTAATTGCAAAATTTATTTGCTGCTGTAGACATGCGTCTTCTTCCCGATCTGGACATTCTTCAATATTTTCAGTTTCACCAGTTTCTTCAGTATTATCATTATCACTGTTTTTAGTTTCAAAAATTCTAGATGATATAGATTTAGCCAATTTATAGATCTCTTGCCTTGGTGCCATGTCAAAAAAACGATCATTTTCTTTATGTGACATACAATCAGGATTCTGTAGGAGCCTAATAACAGATACTAAAGTATAATCCTTTTAGACATTTCCTCCCTAACTGGGTTAAGGAGGTCTCGACTTAAATTAGTGTTTAATTTTTCTAAAGTTGTAAACAAAAACCTGGAACTCATTCAACAGATAATAGTGTAGAATTTTCTCGGCTAAGAGTTTCAATTGTAATCCGGAGTGGTTTTAATGTTGGTAATATTATTTTAGCAACCTCAACATAGTCGTCATTCCCCAAACTACCCAAATTTAATTCAATCAATAATGCTTTTTTGATTGGGCCGCTAATTCTTACAAATCTTTCTACCATAGCCTACATTTGATTCCTTCTAGTAGAACAATCTAAGATTACCATTAGCTCTTTTTTCTCCTCTTCCACTACATATTTTTGTAATATAGCATTTTTAACGGGGGAGTTTTTAAACATTTTTGATATTTTTCGAATGGATTTAATAGCTTTTTCGATTTGGAGTTGCAAATAAACATCAACGTCTTCCACAACTTCTATATCAGAATCATCATCAGGGTTATTATTTTTATTTTCTAAATCTTGTATTTCAGATACGTTATCAGATTCCAGTTCCTCGATAAAGCAAAGTTATCAGGATGCCTCTTCTTGGTATAAAATACTTGCAGCCAAATGCAACCCGTGATTGTAACAAAGTTGGTGAAATTGAGAAGATAATCCATCCATCACTCATTGTAGCTACTATATCGTCATTAAATATGATATCAAACTATTTTAATTTTTCTTTTACTAATTCCAATGCTTTTTCAGCAGGGCAACTACCAACGACAGGAACCATCCCTAAATTGTCTGAATCTTTGTTATTATAGTAAAGGTGTACATCCATATATCTTTTATTTTTCATGCTGGTCCATTCATTAATGGATATACTGAATTTTTAACCATTATCTTTGTGTTTAATTATTTTTTTAACCAGCTGTTGTTTTATATCTTCATAAAAGTTCAGCATTAATTGCATCACTTTGATAGAGTTTCGTGGATGTTCTAATGAATTCACTTTTAGTAATTCTGTGAAAAGATATTCCATCAACAGCTGCTAACTTTGAAATTAATTCACCCATAGTTGGTCGTTTTAAGAAAGTTTCAATTACTGAATTATCTCCGTACCTGTATCTTTTGGCATTTTTTGAGGTGCTTTGACCATCATTCTTTTCTTCTCTTTCATACTCATGTACACCTTCAAGATGCCTACGCAGACCAATAGTCGCCGAACCTTTGCATGAAAGTGATTTAAGACATATCTTACATATTGCCAAATCTTTATTCCTTTCACTTTTTTTGAAATGTTCCCAACAGTCCTGGTAAATTTTACTCATTTTGTGGGTAATTGTTGGTTTCTATTTTTTTAATTAAAATTATTTTAAAAACAAAATTTATAATAAAACAACTTCTTACATTAAATTTATTATATAGGTTTATCTTACATATATGGTATTTTCTTTTTTCTTTTAAAAAATATTTTTACATACAAAAATCTTTCACAACGCAATCAGTTATAGCAATTGCTGATAACTGATGAATTATTTATAATATAAATATACTATCGGGAATTCCCCGAATTGTTAAGTATAAAACAACCACAACCACTGAAGTTTGAGACAATTATGAATAACAAAATAGAAAACTAACGGTGTTTTTAAAAAAATTGTATGACAGTAGTGATGAATAAAGCGCTGTTTAGAAACAACGATTTTACATGGATATTGCATCAATATCGAAAGGAAATTGGTGTGTGTAACTAAATTTCTCGAGAATTGTGACTTTATAACTTTTATAATTTTCTCGAGAAGAAACACTCCCAGCTCCTATATTTTGCATATATTTCTTCCGTTCGTTTTTTCACATTCATTAGTACTTTTTTGTGATTTTTTTTTTCACGGGAAATGAATTTCTACGATATAAGAGTTTTTCACAAAGTTCAGTTAAAAATATGTCCATTTTTTTTACTAAAAAACTGCCATTTCTCAATCTTACAAAGGTTTAAAAATTGACCATTGGGACACAAAAACCCATATACATACCTATCTCAAAAAATACGGTGAATGAATTTTTATAGCGGCAACTACTGACGCCATATCCATTTGGAGTTATTCGTCTCATAGCCTGTCTTTGAGAAAAATCTCAACTACAATTCAAGTAAAGAACAAATTTTAATGAGACTGAGATTTACTTACGAAAAATTGACATTTATGGCCTAAATAGATATCACATTCCGTAAGAGTTATTATCTTGATATTTAATGTTCTTAATTTTAAAAAGTGGTAAAAACAAAAGAAAATAGCAAATGGAAGTTGATTTAATCGAAGATTTATGCTTTCTATTAATTCGCAGTACCATTTTAATTCCATTTTAAGTTTTACATTGCACTTTTAATCATTTAATAATAATTTAATTGTTTGACACATCGCGTTCTTACAGAATGAGCAATTATTACCTAACCTTTATTGACTACAATTTGACATTTAAGCTTAACTAAAGTTGCCCTCTGACGCCTTAAAGTTAATTTGTGTACGTCCGTTAAATTTAAAGGGCGCGTTCGTGTTATGTAAACAACATAACTTACGTATACGTAAATTGTGGTTGAGCCTAATATCACAAGTTGTAACATGTCATTCCGCTTCCAAAATAGGTAGAGTGAGGTCATGATTATCGTGACTGTCGTACATCAAGGATTTAGTACAACGTGTTAATATTAAGTTTTGTTTTAAATTGCCAAAGAAGCTCATAAATTGTTAAAATAAATATATGGAGATAATTTGGTGACTCTGGAAGACTGCTTACAAGTGGTATGATCGATTTAAAAGCGGTAATGAGTCGGTTGAAGATGAGCAACGGTCGGAACGTCCTTCGAACTCCAAAACACACGAAAACGTGCATTAAGTGGCAAAACCGACTCTTTCAAACAGCCGATTGAGTATTAGAAAGCTTAGGAAACATCTCGCATGGGTCCGTATAAAGCAAGAAAAAATTTTCAATGGCTTCCTCTTTCATCACTAGAACTCCCCGCGCCACACCTCACTTCTGATCAGCAAGTTTTTTGCTCAAAAAAAAATTCCCTGTCTGTTACATCCACCGTACTCTCCGGATTTAGAACCATTCCACTTCTGGCTATTCCCAAACATAAAAACTACACTAGAGAAAACGTTTTGACACCATTTTCGTCATTTAGGGGACCACGACAGGCCTTCCAAAAATGGCATCAACGTTGGTTAAGTACTTCGCTAGCCAAGGAGAGTACATTGAAAAAGATTTATACAAATTTGATCTAAACTTATTAGATACTTTCTTTCTAATGAAACCATTCACTTTATTTTTTGATCACACCTCGTATCGCCAGAATATGCAGTAAATTCATAATTTATTTTGAAAATTCCTAGGTACGTTCCCAAAACTCAACAAAAACAACAATACTGTCAGTTGAGAACTCTTCTTTTTACTTCTCCAGAACTAAAACAGCCAAGAGTTTTGTCGAGTGTAATAGAAGATTTTGGTACCTAATTTTCAAAACAACTTCCCCTAGTTACAGAATTCCCACTGGAGGAATATATGTCAAAAGAACTATTATCTCCACAACTCTTCAAGTTGCAGAATCCGACTCCTCCAAGTGAAGGATATGATATAGTACTCACGTAGGTAAATAATAAATTTTATGGCAGGGGCGGGCCATCTCAACCGCGTTCAGAGTTGGAGGAAGATTCAGAAAATATGGTAGTTTTTCAGGAAACAGACCTGTGTCTTTAAAAGTACAGGGTGGTGTACGGTCACCGTCACCAAACATTCATTCTTGGCATAATTTTTTCTAGTAAGTTAAGTACAGATCACATCTTCTCTGTTGTCAAAGAAGCATCGAAATGTTTTGGATGTCCGTACAATAACATTCCGTAATGATCTTTTATCGCAAACAGTGCGAATAGGGAACAGTCTTCTATTTTCCTCTGGCTTACAATCTGCGAAGGGCGACCGACATACATCAGCATCTCCCCCACTTTCCTCATTTAATAATAATAATATTTTTATTTACTGGCAAGGTACACAAGATTTAGAATCTAATAAACGTACAAAAATTAATGGAAATATAACTAGCTAATAACTAATAACAAAATTTAGTATTATGTAAAGATAAAAATAATATTAAAAAGAAAAAGAACAAAATATAAAAGGAAACTTGAAAAGAGAAAAGAAAAAAAAAAAAAAGTTAAGAACAAAATTCAGTAAAAAAATTAATGCGAGAAAAAAAATACAAAATAAATACAAAAAGAGGAATCGAAAAACCAAGAAAAGTGATGCGTCACCACACTCACAACACACATTAAAAACAGTGGAAGTTATTACGCTTTAAGGTATGCGAGTCAGAGTCAGAAACCTGTTGAATGCTCCAACGGAACAAGCTCTTTGAGCACTGACTGGTAGACTATTCCATATACGGATAACCTGCACAAAGTAAGATCGCTCTCCGATTTGACTTTGGTAATTAGGTTGTAAGAGGTTTCGATGGCGAGCGGATCTGAGGGAATGAACCAGGTCATTAAGGTACGTTGGTTCTTTAGAGTAGAATAGATTGTATAAAAATTTTAGCCTTCTATGCATAAGATACGTTTCTAACGAGCACCCAAGGAAAGAGTCAATATATGGAGAAACATGAGCAGATCTTGGCAAACCATGGAGAAATCGGATTGTGTCATTGAAAGTGACGGTTATTTTCCGCTGACCATGAGAATCAAGTTTAGGGAAAATCAAGCTCCCAAAGATAAAGTGTGGTAATATTAGTGCTTTGACCAGTCTCAAGCGCATTTGACGAGACAACAAGTTAGCGGATAATCTCAGCTGTCTCAGACAGACATACACCTTCCCAATAGAATTGGAGACATGATTGCAACAAGTTAACTTTCCATTCAGCTCAACGTCCAGATTCCGAACGGAAGTAACATAAGGAATGACGGTATTATTAATCTTGACGGGCGGCAGCTCTTCCTGATCATAGCTCCGCATCATCCGCATAGAGATGAATGGACGAATCCTACACAGACATTGGTAAATCATTTATATATAAAGAGAAGAGCAGCGGACCAAGTATAGAACCCTGAAGTATACCATGACTCAGAGTTAGGGGAGTAGAAAGTCTATCGCAGATCTTGACAGATTGAGCACGACACAGCAAGAAATTTGAAATAAGAGTGACAGCTGTATTAGAGAAATTGAAATATTGACGAAACTTAAGGAAAAGTCGGTCATGGTTGATTGAATCGAATGTCTTGCTGAAATCAAGGAGGGCCAGAATGCACATTCGATCACTGTCAACTGCATCTGTCAGTTCGGATACAACTTTAAGCAAGGCTGATTCACAGCTGTGTCTTGGCCTAAAACCAGACTGCATACCGGACAGCATACGTCCTTGATATAAATAGGTGACGATTTGAGAATGCATAAGCTTTTCCAGTACTTTACTCAAAAAGCAGAGTAAACTGATGGGACGAAAATCTGCCATTTCGGAGCACTTGCGACACTTGGGAAGAGGAATGATAACGGCCTTCTTCCAGAGCGATAGATATTGTGAAGTTGTTAAACATGCATTAAATACATGCAGCAAAACTGGAGAAATAAATGGCGCAATAGTTTTAATAAACCTAGACGGGAAATTATCAGGTCCAATAGCAGACCATTTGACACAATTCATGGCAATGAAATCCTCGGACCAATCAGCACATCTCAACGAAAAGGTCTCCTCGCTGTTTCTCCGAGCTCCACCATATGTAGCTGTTGGGAGATGTCTGTAGGGCATTTATTCGACGTAAAAAAAACTATTTAAGTCATTAGGATCGAAAGCACAATCTGGCGAGTCACTGCCATACACACCCGGCTTTCGCAAGTTACTCCACAATTTTCTAGGAGGAATGCCAGGACCAAGCTTCGAATCGAAATACACTTTTTTAGCTGGACGAATGGTAGAATTTAACCTATTCCGAAAGCCCTTAAAACGGTTTTTATCAGCAGTAAACCCAGAAATTTTATTGCGTCGATACAAAACATCTCTTTCCGCGATTAACCTGCGTATGTCGCTATTAAACCAGGGACACCCCCGGCCACGCTTTTTACAGACTCTGATGGGAACATACTTATCATATAAATATTTAAGATACTCGGTTAGACAATTCGCTTTTTCGTCAATGGTGGGACAGTTATATATATTTTCCCAAGGCAACATCATGCATTCATTACAAAGGCCATCATAGTTCATGTTACCGTAATCGCATTACAAAGGCCATCATAGTTCATGTTACCGTAATCGCGATATGTAAACTCGCTGAAAATCATATGTCATATAGATAAAATCGTGGTTGAAATTATCGGGCGGACTAATTTGATTCACAAGACAGACGGCTTCTCCTAATCCTCTCACTATCTCCTTCAATCCATGTTGTGCTTTGCCTGATAGTGTTGGTTTCTCCTGAGCTTGGCTTAATAATATATACAAAAGAAAAAAGAAGCAAAAGAAGTCCTCAACTCAAGGGTTATAAGATGAATTATGTGTATGCAGGTATTAAAAGAAGAATCTGTAAATATTAAAGGTCCTAGAATCTATCTTTGAGGAACACCATTATTATTATTTTTTGTTTTTTTGTTTCTATATTCGTAATATATTTTTTGGTTTGAGTCTGCCATTATTATAGTTAGCACTATAGCTAGTTTCAGCTGATTGTAAATTCTATATTAATCAATTTGCTCGTCTTAATTCTATATATGTATCTTCCCATATTTCCAACAATAAAGTATCCAATTCAAATATCTTTAAGACCACGTAATTGGTGCACAAACTAAATTTTAACTAAATTTCTGTATTCGTAATATAATATTGATTCTATAGAACTAGGAATAATAATTAACAAAATTTTAGCCATGTATCTGAAACTACAAATTATCTAGCGTATAATTTACACTGATGCTCCCAACCCCTCCCCCCCCCCCCCCCATTTCTGTTAACTTTTGCATTGTAAGTCCTTACGCGTAGGTACTATGTATACTATTTCCCGTTTTAACTCTCATAATTTCACTCCGCCACCGCACCGACCTAATTATTGTATATATTCGATACCATAGAAATGTAAGTTTCCAAAATATCCTCTGCAGAATCATCCAATTTATTCAGAAATACTGGGAATTTCGTGCATCCAATTAACAGTTCATTTCATAATATGCAAACGCAAAGCATCTGGTGATTTGAAACACATGACTAGAATGGTGTTTGCGTTCCTTCCTTTGTATACCGTTATTACCTTGTACCTATATTTGGACATAATACCACAAGATATTCCAATTGCTTGGACCTGATATTATTTAATAAGCTCAGGGTAGAACATCAGGTAAACCATACCGCATCGCCACAATATTGTAAACATGTAAAGAATTCGTTTATTCATGTCTGTCCTGGATCTATGCAATTCAGGTTAATTCTCATTTACTTGTCTATTTAACCAGCGAGAAGGAGGGGGGGGGGGGCAACAATAAATTACAAATTTATGGCAATTTATAGTTCGTTAAGTAAATGTGATTGTAATTAACGAAGAATGCAATATTCCAATGTGCAACAAGATTTCACATTGTTCTCAAATTTAATACAGAATCCTGGTACAATACCAATTGAATGGGAGGATGGGAGGGGGGAGGAGGGCAGGAGTAATTAAGATTAGCTAGATTGGTATACGTATACGCTCCCACCTGTCGGCAAGCTTATGTATGGATGTGTTTGTATTATTTTATTGAGATACAAATTTAGCTAATTGAAAATGACAAACATACCAGGCTTTATGTCATTTCAACTTAATGAATGAAATATTGTTTGATTTGCATGTGTAGATGATGTACGATGAATTATATGCGCCTACTGACATTTGTATTGTCTTGGCAGACAGACAGACATACATGAGCATAATGTAAGTACAGTTGACATATATTATTTGTGAGCTCATCTGTTAACTTATTGGGAGCTTTGTTATCCTTTCATTCCAACTTCTCTAGGTAATTTGTCAGCCGGTTTATACTCAAGCAAAGAAAATGTCTTTTTACTTGGACAATGAGACTTTGAAAAATTGGAAATACATATGTCGTACGTACGTAGGGTGATGATGACGTATCACTTTGCTAAAAATAAAACTGAAAGCATTTTTTATTCAAATTTTTTTTCTTTAATTTTACTTTGATCCTTTCTTTACGTACATACACATATCACCCGGAGATTGTTATCCTAAATACGGTGGATGGGTCTGTTAGTTCAGTACCTTTGAGCAATCTCTTTAGGCGTTTGAATCTGCGGTAAAGTCTGGAAGACATTAAAGGGAAACAGAAAGCTAAAGTATATAGGTTTCACAAGTGAAGTTAATGTATCAAGTAACCTCATCTCCTGTTTGCATGCCATGGAATCTACCAACTTTCATCAGTATGGAAACAAGTTCTACATAGGTATTTAACATGCGTTCCAAAACAGCTGATATTAATTGATCATTTAGAGATCAAAAAGCGTACGTACCAATTGCAGAAAATACGCTTTTCTTGACTATTTCATAGGTTTCACTTTGTTGAAAAGTAGACGTGTGTGGAACTTGTTTCTCCACTGGACAAAGTAGACTCCAAGGGTTATTTTGTAAGTTGTGGTGCCCAACTTAGACAAGAAAAGTTGGTCGGTCAAAATCGGCGAGGATGGTGAACGGATAGCACGTTTTTCAATCCGAATATTTTGCGTTTAGTACATGGAATTAGGAAGGGCATTACTTCGAAACATAACAATACTTGGAGAATAGAAGAATTTTAAGAACTTTTATTTTTAATGATTCTAAATCAAATTATAAATACAACCTGCTCGTCCGGGGTTTGAGACCGGGACGTTCCGCTTTTACTTGTTCAAATATAACGTTAACTTCGACTAAGGGTGTTAGCGGTAGAACTTATAATCGTATTTATTACCTATTAGCGGTCGGGGAACTTTTTTAGCCATTTCCCAAAAATATTATTGTGTTAGTCGATATTACCCCACATTATGAAAAGCAAAAAATAAAGCAAGGTATATTTAGAATTTACATGAAAACTCTTTATAAATAAATAAAAATTCTAAACAACATCATTCCAAACGACTACACGTTTTGGAGAAATGATGTTGTTTCATCTTTGACAGACTATCTTCAAAATTGGGGCTTTTCGAAGTAAGGTCAATTTGAATACAATTATCGGCGCGCGTTCAGTCTATTTCTGTTCTTCGTTTATATGTTCATTAAAGTGGAAAATTCCTGTTGGCAAAAGTATGTCGCTACAAATGGCAGAAACATTTTATCGCCTCCTCTTATGCTATTTTGAAAGTCTTTGCAACTTCTGACATCCAAAAATACGACAGATTTGCTTTGCTCTCAAATTGTATGCAAGCATCATTCTTGCAGCGGAGTTCAAGTAGTGCTTCTGCCAAGCCTTGAGGCTCTTCTGGTATGTCAGTTAGTTCATATTTGAAAGGATCAGCAATCCAACTGACAGTATACAGGTCTAAATATCTGGAAAGTAATCAGAGAACCGCTCTCTGAGTTTGGTAAGATGCCTGATAACTGTATCCTTGACGTCATTAAAACTAATATGGCCAAAATCTTCCAAAAATAAAGCTAACTTTGAAAAAGAAGTTATCTTGTTCTATTCTGCTTTCTGTCTCCAATACAGAAGCTTTGATCCAAATGCTTCTGGCTGAAATGATATTAATATTTTTCCCTTGCAATTCTTTGTTCAACACATTATTATGCTAAAAAATGTCAGCTAAATACTCCAGATATGCAACCCATGAAGAATTGTTAAACTTATCTGCGAAAATATGTTTTTGATCAAGCATTAAAATTTTAAGTTCAGTTTTGAGAGCGCTAACTCGATTCAGAACATTTCCCCGGGAAAGCCACTCACTTCTGTATAATAAAGTAGGTCAGTATATGCAGCGCTTCATTGTCGTGACATAATTCACGAAAGAGCAGCGAGTTTAGTGCATGTCTTTTAACAGCATTAACAATCTTGACGACACCATGCATGAGGGCTTCCAGTGTAGGCTCCAAATGTTTCGCAAGAAGTGCCTGGCAGTGCATACAATGTTTAACTTCAATTTTTGGGTTATTTTTTTTTTACGAAGGCCGAAAAACTATTAATATGACCCAACATAGCTGGTGCTCCATAAACTGACACGGCAATGCAATTTTCCCACTTTATATTAATGCTTGCAGCATTAAAGAATTCATTAACCTTATTAAACACATCAATTCCGCAAGATCTCAACTCTAGAGGAGAACAAAATTGCATGTGCACCTTTGAAGCGAAAATACATCATCAGCTGTGAATTACTACTTACATTTGTAGTCTCATCAAGCTCCACAGCAAAATATTTAGCCTGTTTTAACGAGAAAATAACCTGTTCCTTCACATTTTTTGCTAAGATAGAAATTCTATCTTTTATACTTCTTGCAGACAAGTGCACTGCATTCAGTTTATTCATCTCTTTCTGACCACACATGATCTCTGCCATTTTCATAGCTGCTGGTTTAATCATATTCAAATCTTTACCAATAGTTTACGGTTTTTTGTTTGAGTCAATCAACCAGGCTACTTCAAAGCTAGCCTTTGATGCTGAACGTTGATCGAAGGTACCTGGGAAATTGCTGTTCAGTCTTTGCCTTTTCACAGACGTTTCTAAAGTTACAAAGTATTCCCTTGGCTTGGAAGACAGATGTGAATGCAAACTATCCAAATGTTTTTTCAATTGACGTTTTTTGAAAGATTCTGTAGTCAGCACTTTTAAACATACAAACAACAGGCTAACCACATTCTTTATCTTCTATTGAATTCCTGGAAAAGCTATCTCGTTAGTCGCATGCGTATGCCGAATAGTTTTACAAAAAAAAAATAAAAAATACTATGACAGGTTTATAAAATATTTTTTTTTTAATGGCTTGATTAGCAACAATAATTTCATTTTTACCCCATTTGGGGTAAGTTACCCCGGTTCCCCGACCGCTAATTAGTTTACTGTCAAGAAGCATGAAAAATGCAAGTTTGTTTTTTGCGTCAAATAAATACTTTTAGAAATGGGTTTTAACGTATTTTATTCTTCAAGCAATGTAAAGTAAATTCCAATTATATTTATAAAATAAAATCCAAGATGGCAGCTCCAGCTACCATCAAACAAAGCCGTACATGGCGCTCCACAGCTCTGCAAGTTCATCCGAAACAAATAGGTTTGAAAATTCATTGAACTAGTTATAATTTTGGAGGCCTTATAGATTTTCGTTTTCATAAAAACCTCTGAATAAGGAAATGCCATCCGTTTGATAAAAAAAAAAAAAAAAACATTTCAACGGACGAAAAACTATTTCTAAATATATTTTTGACGCAAATTGAATTTCTCTTCAATTGCACAAAGATTCATTTGAATCGGTTCATCCGTTGAAGCTGTAGAGCAGCGCGCGAGCTGAAAAATGTTGTTCGCAGAAAAACGCATTTAAAATTTAACACTATAAAAACTCTTTGACAACTTACTTCAGCTATTCCTCCAAGAACTGATTGTGCTGACTGAATATGAAGATTAATGGTTTCACGAAATTTATGAGGGTACCTCAGGTAGCGAGAAAAGGTCTCCCCAGCAAGCGCCCTCCGAGAGCCTCGTCTACCTGTTTTCCAGCCGGCCGGCGCTGTGAGACCCATGTGACCCCCCCCCCCCCACCGCTGTATACGCGCCTGAGGAACATCGTCAACATCTTTTGGAGAATGCAGTGAAAAAGCGAAAGGTAAAAAGCCTTTTGGTTTCGAAAAGAAGTCAGGAAATAAGTATAGCTATCCAGATGGCCTTCCTAAAACTGGGAAGAGGAACTCAGCAAAACTGGTCAAGGAAATCTCTCTAACTTCATCTAATATGGGTACTGATATGAAAAAGCTGTGTTAAAGACTAAACGCTGATCCTACATTTGCGGGTATATCTTCTGACGAGGCATTGGCCATGATAATTGATGCCAATTTATCTGCACATCAATACCATATTATTCGGCAAAAGGCCAACAAAATAGTCAGAAATCTCTTTCCGTCATACGATCAGGACAAGAAAAAATTTTATCCTCAGAAATAGAAGTTACTGATGTATCTGCTAAGTGTAAACTTGAGTCTTTGCTTAACCATACTATAGAAAGACTTTGTTTAACTCAGAAGGATGTTTCACTTGCATTGGAGGAACTAAAAAGTTGTGAAAGTCAGTGAAATGGGGATGTGATGGATCTTAACAAAAACAATACAAGCAGACATTTTCATCACAGGGCCAAACGGACGAAAATCTTTTTAGTGTATTAATGGTTTCCATTCAATTATATTTAAATTTTAAATACCAGTGAATGGAAAAAGGTTGTGTGGCAAAACCCAGCTGCATCTTCAACACGATATTGTCGCCCAATTAAGTTGAAGCAAAACCAAAGGAAATGAATAATCCAACAGCATTTTCGAATAAAGCCGTGGATAAACGGTCATTGTCCTTTAGGATATCTCCATTACATTCATGGATACGTTTTATGGAAAGTATATTGCACACAGCGTATAGGCTTGATATAAAAGCTTGGCAAGTTCAAGGATTTGAAAACAAAGCCAAGATAGCGGCTAGGAAAAAAAATATCCAAGAAAGATTCCGCAGTGACATAGTTGGTCGATATGCCTACACAGCAGGCTGGCAATAGCATCAGCAGAGATTGGCGAACCTAAGTACTTGCAGGTGTACAAAACTGTTTCTTGATGTGCCTAATGGGAATATATCCGATTTTATCATGGGGCTCGGAAGGATACAATGTAGAACTGTGGTTGGCAATATCACCGGCTACAGCTCACTTCACGCTCATTTAACAAGGATGGGAGTTGTTGACAGCCCTGAGTGTATGTCCTGCCTGGAGGGAGAGCCAGAGACAATCGAAACACTTATAACATTTTATTATTTTAATAATTTTTAAACAAATATTTCATTAAGTAGGTATTTATCTGAAAAACAATAAAAAAAAAAAAATTTTTTGGAGGAAATTCTAATCTTTTCATATGAAAATTTTGCGAGACGCTAAGAAAAAAAAATTTATTTCCTAAACTAAAAGCTGGACATCTGCAAATTTTTGATATGATATGTATTAATTTTAGAACATTACAACAGTAATATTTTTTAGTGATTGTTTCTTTTCCGGAGGTGGTCAAAAACCAAAAATTCATAATAACTGTTGTTTTTTTTTCAATATGTTTTTATTTAATTAATTTTTTAATTTCTTTCGAAAATTTCATTTAATACCTTTAATTTGAAATATCGTACAAAAGAATCGAGTAGCCCGATCCCAAGTAATGAGCAAATTAAAAAAACACGTCCACATTGAACACATTAAAATTTGAGTCACCCTGTATCCAAGACTTTAGGTCGGCAGGATAAACAAAAATATATGTGTCCAATATTTTTTAATACTTAACTGATTCTGAAAGTTTCATCGAAATCGGAGGGGATCGGGTCTGAAAATTGATAATTCAATCATTATGGTATGGAATTGCTGTAAAAAATTTTTTTAGCGAATATAGTTTTTTTTTTTATATTTAAAACCGATTTATTTATCATTTATTCTAATCCTCAATCACTTTAAATACACAATTTGTGAAACCATCGGCATATAAGCTGATTGGATATTGTTTACAATTTTGTCCTGCTAGATTGGCAAATTCTTACACTGTGGGCGGACGGTTTCACTCTCAAAAGGCTGTAAATTCTAAAAAAAAACTTTAGATATGACAATCGAATTTTTCATCGTCATAAACGGTAACATAACCTTAAAGAAAATCGTTTAAATGCTCTGTAATACAGACAATAAGACAAGACTGGTTTTTCTCATGAATAGAATTGGGCAAAGTTCAGAGCCTAGAGGTACGCCGGAATTTATATTATGAGAATCAATAATGAGATTGGTTTAAAAAAAAAGTGTTCAATCGAAGATACTAACTTAGAGTACAGGCTAAAGTGTTTGAATTTTGTTAAGAGAGTTGTATATCAGATTCAGCTTAATAAGGAGGTGCAAGGAAGGGTAAAGCAACGCAGAAAGCTTCAATATATATTAATTACAATTTTCACTGTGGGCTAGGAAAAGATTTTATTACTCTTAAGATTACTAAAAACTTTACGTTTCATGTTTTGATTAAATAAAAATTGTGGTTGCCGTATAGTAAATTTACAATATACGGATATCCTCTGAATTTTCGTAGTAGTGAAGAATACTTACATTTTGTGCCTGCAAGGACTTTACATTTACCATATTCTTGGTAAACTTCAAAATAGCAGCACTGCCTTACGGTTAATTGATATTAAATTATTTAGTACTCCTTTAATAACAGCTTGGCGAGAAAAAAGCAGAATGGGTGGATATGCATCGGACACTGTTTATTGTGATAATTTTTATCTCAATCTATGATCTTCCTGTAGATGTAGCCTTAGTTGAAATATTTCTCATTCATATTCTTATACCATATGACGTACAAATACCTTGCAGGTTTCAGTATTTTACAGTTGTCGCCTCAAAATGTGTGTGTGGCCACTCCAATTGTATTCCCACCATTTTTGTCGATTAATCTATTCATCTCCCAAATTTTTCGCCCATGAAACGTGGTACTTTAACGAATTTTAAGGATTTAGCGTATCAAAGGTTTTTCATGGGTCGTTTTGCTGCAATATAACAGCACCCTTTTTACGACGTAGGGGTTGAATTCGAATATATAACCAAGATCTATGTCCCAGCTGGAAAAATGGGACAGCCTGACTTAGACAAAGTTTACTGTCAACATTACCTGCAATGGATTAGTAATGAGTACATGAACTCACCTTCCTTTGACCTGGTATAGGAAGGCAGGCGTAATGTGTTGATGAATCATATTTTTGAGTATGGTATGTACCTTTCAGGGATTGCTTATAGAGAGGAAAAGTAATGAATAGATATATTCATTCGTGTTGTTATCGAGAAAAGAGATAGAAATTTATGCAGTTATATCTTTGCAGAAGCTAGTTCGAGGGAGTGCGTGCAGGTCGGAAATGTTTCGTCTTTATTAGACTGAAATTCATTGAAAACAAAATTTCCAGGTTGAAAATGAGTCATATAGTTTCATTGTTTTCTAAGAACAATGAATGAAGGAAATGATGAAAAATATTCTGATTTGTACATTATATTAGAAGAAGTGGATTATTTTCAAAAAAACAAGTACAGAGATACTGTCAGTTTCTGGCCTAAAGTCGAAGACCAAAAATTCTATAAAAAAAAATTTTGAGAGTATAAGTACTGTGTGTAAAGTGTTTCGATCAGCAGTAACAGGGTGATCTCATCAGGACAGCAATGAACCCTTAAACTGCCTGCTGTCTCCGTTACAGAGAACTCAAATGCCAATAAGTTGATGGTGGATATATATAGATTTATTTCACATATAGATTTTTAAATAAGTCTATATACATATATCCACCAGCAACTTATTGGCATCTGAGTTCACTGTAGTGTAGACAGCAGGCAGTTTCAGGGTTCATTGCTGTCCTGATGATATCACCCTGTTACTGCTGATCGAAGCACTTTACACACAGTACCTATACTCCCAAACATTTTTTTTTTTAATTTTTGGTCTTCGGCTTTAGGCCAGAAACTGACAGTACCGCGGTACTTGTTTTTTAATTTTCTTTGCTCATATGCAGTAGATTGAGAATTGCCTGTAGATTCGTATTTTGTACGGGTCTCGAAAGAGTAAAAAACTCATTACCACTTTACAGTGAATTATTTTCATTTAAGTAAGAGATTCGAATAAGTGAAGATGTGTCTATTTTCTGCACCTTTCTAAGAAACTAGGAAAAGTACTTCCATTTACCTTTCAGTGAAAACATCTTCCTGGGAGTATAAATTGAATGGTTCTTTACAATCTTCCGGAAAATTCATGCTTAATGGTTCCGTTTACTATTCTGAAATGGCAGAATGAAAGCTTCCACTGAATTTAAAATAATTACACTTTTCATCTTCCAGAGGATTTAAACGAAATGCTTCTTTTCACCTTCCAAAAAATTAATAAGGAATGCTTCCTTTCAGCTTCCAAAGAATTAATAAGGAAAGCTTCTTTTCACCTCCCTAAGAATTAAAAAATATGGCTTCCTTTCACCATACAGGTCACGCAGAGGTAACGTGTGTTTGCGTTGCTTCCATACCTTTCACAGAATGTTTTCGGAATGCATCCGAAATGGTTCCATCTCCCGCTGGGGTTAGCTTGTCGCCGTCTCGTGAGATACATAAGACCTCGATTATTCGTAAGAGTGTTGGCAGGATGGATGTGTACATGATAAATGAACAATTAATAGTCGATGTACATATATTTTTCCCGATTTTTACAATTGAACGCTATTAATTCTCTCAGCGACAGTAATAGTCAAAAACGGACACCACGGAATTACAAGGCTTTTCAATCAATAAAAAAATTTTATAACTAAGCGGAGAATTTATCAAGGCACTTCTAGTGTCCTAATTGTTAAGGCACATACATAATTGCAAATAAAATGTATGAGTACTCAAATCTCGATCGCTGATAATAATTTTTTTTTTCCACAGAAGATATGTGGTGTCAAAAGTGGGATCACAATGAGTAAGCCAATAAAGAACGACTTTTTATAAAACTGTATGTACTGAAAAACAAAAAAACAATACCATTTTTCATTATACCGCTCTTTACTTATCCGATTTACACTCTCTAAAAGCTACTGAAATCATAAACATATAACAAATTGCTTTTTTGTAAATCATCTGATCTGACAGATATTCAAAAAGCAATCATACATAGCTCACAAGAATTATATTACTTACTTTAAAAAGAGATGCAATCCAACTGTCTCCAAGTATTCAAAAATGTATTTACATAAGAAACTGTCCTCAAGACATTTTGCTATTTCATTTGCGGTTTTGCACATCGTTCTGTCGAAGGACCACATTCGTTTCAATGATATCAGAATATCTACTGTAGGTAGGTAAGTAGGTAGGTAGATAGATAGATAGATAGATATGAAGTAAAAAAGACTAAAACTAATATGAAGGAAAATTTAGAAGAAGATCTGTCGAACGCTGCATTTCTTCCCCGCCCCCCTAGCCAGCAATGGAGAAGACATGCGAGTTTTATATCTATAAATGGTCATACTTGGCTTACTTCTAGTGCTGCTTTATGGTATGTGTCATATGTGAATTCAATATTGGAATTTCTACCATGAAAATAAATTCTTTTGAAAAGTGGCGGTGATAGAACGAAAAATTCAATTTATTCAGGAAAGTTTTTACGCGCGTATGTGTGTTCTTAGTATACAGTGGATTTAAAATGGAAAAATAATATGCAGCATCGTTGTTCTGTTATGTGCTGCATTTCAATATTTGAATCAGCTTTAGTTTTTATTCTTTTTTGTGTAATCTTCCACGCATACAGTTTTCATTGAGATAACTAAACTGAAACAACATTTTTATAAGAAATTCTATTTGAAAGACTTACGTAAAGCTTATGTAGACGGAAGACTTTCTGACTTGGATTGCTTTTCACACTGGTTAAAAACTGTTTACTAAATCCAGAATTCTGATAAAACTAGTGAAAACGTTACGTTTTTGATGAAAATTCTTTCTTTGAAGATGCTTGAATGCTTGTTTTTTTTCGGAAGGCTAACTGATAGTCGGAATAAACTACAATATTTGAAGTAAGATATTTTCGGGGTGCCGATGACAATGCTCCAAGTCCGAGTTCCTAGCTTTAGTTTTCACTGATATTGCTGTGAGCTCAATAAAAGCTCATAGCTCGTTACATCGCGAACTAGAATACAGAGTAGCTTTACACTAGAATAGAAAATGAATCGCTATAGGATGGCCTTAAACGGTACTTGGAAGACGATGGCATAGTTTTCAAGATCTACATATGTCTACTCTAGGGGTAATTTTTTGTTCACTAGGCTTTCGCACCAGCGGTACAGGACATACACATTTTTCCGCACGATCTCCGCAAAAATATGTCCGCTTTGATATTTTTCTCCGATGATTTATAATCAGCTGTGTACAATAAATAAAATTCTGCACAATAGCTTAATCGCATAGGACTCATCTGGAGATATCTTTTCAAGATGAATCTAGATTTGATGAAGATGCAACACCTACTTCTTTTTGTGTATTTATACGAGGTGCTTTTTGAGGATAATCAGAAACGGTCCAAGTAATAGAGGACTACGGCGCATCACCACCCTGAGGCACATTTTCTGAAGCCGGATGATACTTCAGGGAATCATCTAAGGCTTTAGACTTTTTTTTCCCACTATTAAACTACAATACATTGGGCCATCCCACACGAGTATTCGTGGTGCAGTATGCAAACAGGTTTTCTGAGGAAGAAGAAGAGGTGAGATGAAGCAAAGGGATATCTCTCTTTGCTTCCTCTCACCTCTTCCTCAGAAAACCTGTTTGCATACTGCATCAAGGATACTCGTGTGAGACGGCCCATTTCGTTAATTGCTGAAAAATTAACCCTTTACAATTGAGCTAACTATTTTTTTTTTTTTTTTTTTATAGCTATGCAGAGCTATCCTCCTTTCCACCACTCTCTCCATCTCTCTAGTCTGACTAATTGTTTTTTTTTTCTTATAAGAACTATTTGGGCATCTTCTGCTATTAGTGAAGAGCACTTCTCCTGTTCAACAATTCTTTTCTTTTTAGTCACTAGTTATCATTGTTACATAGTAATCAGTTTACACATCATACTATTGCAACATTCTCATGAGCAAATTTCTTTATTAATTTCTTGAACTTGTGCACTTGCTCCGTATTTTTTATTTCCTCTGGTAATTCATTGTATATGGGTACAGCTGTGTGTTTTAGACTCTTGAGTTTTCTTTCTGTTCTAGCGTACGATAGGCGCAGATGTTGGAGTAATCGTGTGCCGTAGTTATGTGTATGACCATGCTCTATTAGGTTTATGTTCGACTTTATCTTCTTTTTTCTTATAGTTTATATCATTTTAGCTTTTTCCACATAAATTAGTTATTTTAATCTCAGAAATTTGTCGATTCATACAGCTCATGCGTTGGTGTGAGGCTATGTAAATTAAATATGGATTTTATTGCTTTGTTTAATACCCTATGCATGCAGGTTAATAAGTGATTGCTACATTGTGACCAGTTAATTATATTGTAAGTAATTATTGGTAGTATAAATGCATTATAAATTAAGATTTTCGTCTGTCGATTAAAAAAGTCTCTTGTCCTCATGATTCCTATAAGTGGTGCAACTTTTTTCCTCACATATGTTCTGTGTTGTTTCCAAGTCAGTTTATCGTCCATTATCATTCCCAGATATTTTATTGAATCTACTCCTTTAATGGGTTCTCGTTCCATTTGCAGTCCAATGTCCAGCTGTTGCTTGCCTCTCTGTTTGAAAACCATGAAGCTTGTTTTCGATGTATTTATTGTAAGTTTATTTCCATATAGCCATCTTGTGTACCGTATTAAGTCCACATTTATTACCCTCTCTAAGTCATCGCCATCCTTCCCAGTATACATGAGCAGGGTATCATCAGCATATATGTAGTATTCCGCGGCCAGTCCAGCCTCCATTAAATTTTGTATGTATAGAGAGTAAAGGAGTGGACCTAGAATTGATCCTTGCGGGACTCCAGTACTCATCGCTTCATTTTCGCTATAGCTGTTTCCCACTTTCGTACAACACTGTCTTGCTTGCAGATAATTACTTAGTAGTTGGTTTGCTTTTCCTCTAATTCCCAATTCAGCTAATATTTCTATTAATACGGTATGATCCACAGTATCAAATGCCTTCTTCAAGTCGACAAATACCCCAATAACATAATTTCCTGCATCGAGTTCTTTATTAATGAACTCCATTACATCAGACATAATAGCCGTCGTGTTGCTTTGCTTTTGGAATCCATATTGCTTTTTATCAAATCCAACATTACTTTGAAGAAATGCTATAAGCTGATTATGAAGTAGTCTCTCATATATTTTACTGAACACATTGAGGAGCGCTATGGGTCGGTAGTTGTTTGGGTCTCTTCTATCTCCTTCTTTGAAGACTGGTACTATGCATGCAGATTTCAAACAGGCTGGAAACTCCGCCTTTTTGATACAATTATTTATTATTCTCGTTAAAGGTTCAGTAATTATATCTTTGATATTCTTATGTCTTTTACTCTTATTCCGTCTAATCCTGGAGCAGTGTCCTCTCTCAACTGAGATAGTACCCCTTCAACATCAGCATCTTTCACAGGTCTGATAAATACACAGTTTGACCTTGTTACGTTTTTAGTTGGTTCACACGGAAACCTGCACTTGTCCTCCAATTTTTTTACTAGTGAGGGGCCCACATTCTTTAAAGTCTTTAAAGTTGTTATCCTCAATTTTTAATTCTTTTATACTGCCTTTTCTGTCATCCGATTTACTATTTGTTAATGTCTCGATGATTGCTTTCCACATCTTTTTGAGTCGCTTCCCGCTTTATGCATTTTTTGTTCCACATAACTCATTTTTGCTTTTCTTATATTCCAGGTGATGTAGTTCTTAATCCTTTTATAGTTTTGTATCAGTTGTGAATTATTTGAGCCCCCTTTTATTTTCTTATATAATTTATTCCTTTGTTTTATTTTGCTTATTATCTCTAATGTGATCCAGTTATTTTCTCGGGATCTAACGAGTTTGATATCAGTTGCTTCTTGTTTCGCTTTTTGTATTATTTCGATAAGCTTATCAAAATTTAGACTATCGCAATCGTCAACAGCAGATCTTACCTTTGTTCTTAATTTTTCAGTATTTATTCTTACTGTTTTCTTGATGGACATTTTTGGTCTCCTCTCTAAAGCCTTTCTAAGCGTGAATATTATGATGCCGTGGTCCAGTTGAGGCCAGTCCTTAAACTCCAATCCAAAGTCGTATCTTTCCACATTAAGAGTAGTTACGACGTGATCAATTATTGAGCAGCTATGTTCCGAAATTCTGGTAGCATACTTTGTGTCAATGTTGCTTAGCACTGTTGCATTATTAGTTGATAGTAGTTCCAAGTATTTCCTATTGTCTTCGTTATCATTAAGCAAGTTTATATTAGTATCCGATATTAGTATACAATTTTTATATTTAGTTAGTATAGATTCTAATGTTTCTAGAAACTGTTCACTATTAGCATTAGGCAGCTTGTAGTATGCGATTATCGTTAATTTTGGAATTATGTCCTCAATCATTATAGGTATCACATTTAGTTGCTCATATACCGGTTCCGTGGTTTGCTCAGTTGAAAATTTCATGGAATCTTTTATATAAATCGCTGTTCCGCCCCCATCTCTTATCAGATTTTCGGCAGTTGAATATCAGGGTTAATCCTTGCAAATTGTAGAAGTGTATTTCATCTTGTTTAATCCAGGTTTCCACTAGTATTACAATGTCCACTTTTCCTACTTCTGTTATCATTAATTCTATTTCCTCTAACTTATTTCTTAAGCTTCTTGTGTTGGCGTATAGTATTTTTAGATACATATTTTTAAATTTGTGTTTCTTGGCGCTTTCCTTTAGTTTCTTAGCGTCTCTGAGCTATAATTAATTCTTTCCCTCAATCTGCCAATTAGGTCCATGTATTTTCCGCAGTTATAACATAGTGCACTATAATTTATATCCTTGTGAAACTTCCATGTAACGCAGTTTATACACCTGAGGATGTTGAAGGAACTTATCTGCGTATGGTGTTCTCCCGCACATTTCGCACAACAGATCTTGTTTATGCAGTTACTTGCTTTATGGCCATACATTTGGCAATTAAAACATCTTATAATGTTTATATCTTCATTTATAAAGTGCGCCCTATATCCCAAATGAATGTGTCTGTTAATAATCTTGTTGAAGGTTTTTCCCGGAACTTCAACGATGATTGTCCATCTTTTTTCTCCTTTTGCCTGATACTCCCTTCTGTGGACAATTCTAAATTCATCCTCATGATTGATGAAGTGGTTCAAAGCCATTAGGTCGAGTTTTAGTTCCAAAATATTTGGGCAGTTCAGATAAAAAAAACAATGAAAACAAATAATAATGACCTATAACTATTCTTCCGCTGCAATAAAAAAAAGGTTAAGTTTATTAGTAAATAGGAAAAAATCTGGCATCAGCATTCAGTTCTTTCCAGAAGTAATAAAATATGTACTCCCTTCAATCGAAAAAAAGATTTCAAAAAATAAGACTATTAACACTTAGCTTTGGTGTAGATAATAGTTGATCAAGCCAGGTATACACTAATTTTCCCAAATTCACACCGATTTATAATATTTTCTAATTAGTATCAAAATTTCAACAATTTTTTTCACAGCCAACAAAAATTTGCACTTGTTCAAGGTACTCTTCTTCTTCTTCTTCTTCTTCTTCTTCTACCTCGTGTAAGGTGGTTTCAATGGACTTTTCTTTGACATAAGCGCATTGGTTATGTGAAAATCTGCTTTTAGTTCAATTCCCAAATGCTTTCTAGGGTTTTGAGGAGGAAGGAAGCCCAGTGTTGAGTGTAAACGCTCTAAAATCTATTTAATTATATTACACTCTATCATTGTTTAGCTCGTGCTTATTATTGTTCACAGTATAGATATTATGATTTTATTTAGACTTGAATTATTATTATGTTTTACTTTATTTTCCTTTTTCTATTTTTAGTTTTGTTTCAGTTAATTTTTTTAGATGATACTATTTTTTCTTTTGTATTGGATTTGCATGTTTATTTATTTTTGTTCTTTCAGTTTGTGGTTGTGAGTATTGTTACGAGCGTGGCCTTAGTTCGTTATTTAAAACACAATATTTCAGATATAATTCAAAAGTTCTTTCTTTATTTAACTTTACTGTTTACTCTCACAAATTCACAAATAATTATCAAATCAACTCTTTTTATCGCTAGTACTGTACTTCTAATTATCGCAATCCAAATAGTTTACTTCGTTCACTTCTCACTTCGCTGTCTGAAATAATACTCCGCCTCCTGATGTGAGAAGCGCCGTATTTATACTCTACGAATTATCCTAGAACTTTCCTGAATATTCCGTTCTCCGAACCCTTAGTTTACTAGGATGTCACTAACCTAAAGTTGTTTCCATTTCCAACAGATGTCGCTTGTGTCACTTTGTGGCACGTAACACTGCCCCCTTCTTAAAATTTGTTCGTCCCGAACAAATGATGATGCACGGTCTTGATGCTCTCCGTATTGACCCAAGCGATCTAGAAGAACGATTTTTCTTTTGCATCTTGTACCGCGCTGATTCTTGTATGGCATGTTATTAATTTTAGTTTTAACTGCATACGGTCCCTCCCAGTGTTGTGATAACTTTGAAGAACGTCTCGTGGCCTCGTGCACATCAGCTAATCGTTGCCTGAGCTTTGGTACGTAGTCTTCTGGTAACTTTTGTTCGCCTTTGGGTATACCAAACTTGAGGTCGCTAGGTAAGCGCATTTCCTTTCCGAATATGACCTTAGATGGGCTTTGTCTGGTCATATTGTAAACAGCTGATATATAAGCCATTAGAAATATAGGAATATGTCGAACCCAATCGCGCTGATTATAGTTGAAGACCTTCCTGAGATGTTTGATTAATGTTCTGTTGAAACACTCTTCCATGCTTTGATTTTTCTCTCGTCTTTTATCTTTGATTCCTTTGTCCTCAAATTTCTTGCCCTTTTGATTGCCGTTGTCATCCTTTTCATTGCCGCCTTTGCGCTTCTTATTATCATCATCGTCAGAACCTTTGCCTTTACCTTTTCCGACCTTCATTATACCCTTATCATCGTCATTATCAGCATTTTTAGACCCTTTACTTTTCGTCTTTTTCTTTCTTTCATTGTCCTCGCTCTTGGATTTCTTTCCTTTCTTCTTTTTAGTTTTATCATCGTAGTCATCATCATCTTTGGATTTCTTTCCTTTCTTCTTTCGACTTTCGTTATCATCATTGTAGTCATCGTCATCTTTTTCTTCCATCCGTCCGCAATGTTGCCATTTAGGATTGCATGCACGTTGTGAAAAAGCTTCTGCATTTCCGTGGATACGTCCTTTGCGGTATGGGATTTCAAAGTCATGAGGTTGCAGTCTAGTCTCTCCACGGAAAGCTTGCTCTCTCGCTCGCCATCTTCTCCATTCTTCTTCTGTTGTTTGCATTCGTCCTCGTTTCCTACAGTCGTTTTGCAGGTGTCGCAGTCTACTACATTTCCAGCATCGAATGACACCACGCGAAGGAGTGGTCTCTGTTGACGGTATTCTGCTGTGAGTCTGCTGCCCAGCTCGATATCTTTGCCCATCTCGATATCTCTGCCCTTCTTCTTGCGCTTCCGTTCGTCGGCGTTTTCTGCAGTCCCTTTGGAGGTGTCCCAGTCTATTACAATTCCAGCATCGCAGAATACCGCGTGAAGAATTGCTCTGTGATGGCTGCATTCTATTACAAGTACATTCCTCCACCGAAATTTCTCTCACTCGTACTGCACTTCGGGAAGCTTGCCTGGCAGATTCATACGCTAGTGCATAGGCTAGTGCTTCCGCTGTTGATTTCTTTCCTGCTAGCCTCAACGCTTGTTGTAAATTTTGATCTGCAATAGCGTTCACAAATGCTTCTGTTGCCACTTCATTAAGGAAATCCGCATTTACGCTAGAGTATGAGAGATAAGCTAATCTTTCCACATCAGCCTGCAGTTGTTGTAGTGATTCGCCATGCTTTTGAATCCTGTTGCGTAGCTGTAGGCGATATACTTGCTGCATGTGTTCATCTCCATAACGTAACTCTATCGCCTGTACTAATGAAGTATAATCACGTTGCCTTTCTATCGGTATAGTTTGTAAAAGCTCTGATGCAGAACCTCGAAGTGCTAATACCAGAGCTGTACCTTTGTCTGCATCATTCCATCCGTTTACTTCGGAAGCAGCCTCGAATTGTCTCTTGAAAATAAGCCACGAATTTTTTCCATCAAATATTGGAGGTTTCATTCTGCCTGCATTGGATATTTCAATTCCTTCGTGCCGTGGTTGTCGATGTCTCATCTTCTCCAAATCTGATTTAAAGTTGTCAAGCTGTTCGGTGACTTTTTGTTGAACTTCCGGCACTTCTTGCTCGATTCCTTCAATTTTTAAATTTTGTTCGTCTAACGAGTTTTTCAGGAAATTCTTTTGTTCCTCTAAGCGATTTTCTAGAAAATTCTCCAGAGAACTCTTTTGTTCCTCCAAACGCGTTTCCAGTGATTTCTTCTGTTCATCTAAATGGGATTCCATAGAATTCTTTTGTTCGTCCAAACGGGTTTCTATAGATTTCTTGTGTTCCTGGAGAGAATTCTTTTGTTCGTCCAAACTGGCTTCTAGAGAATTCTTTTGTTCCTCAAAAGCATTCTTTTGTTCCTCAAGGGCATTTTTCACTTGCAGGGTTGAAAGCTCCATTTTGGTCATTAAAGTACCCAAAAGCTGTTCTATGTTCATCGCAGGCTCTTCTTCAGTTTCTGGTTCTTCCTCGAAAACGTATGTATCAGGATTCTTTTCTTCCTCTATCAACGCTTGTCTAAGTCGCTCGACTAGAACATTCTTTAGACCTGTCGTTTGCAATGACCGCTTCCCTAACTCCACTTTCAATTCCTGTATGCGAAGCTCCTCTAGTTTGCGTCCCATTCTTGCGCGATTTCACAAAATTAATCACTCTTTGAATTTCAAAGTCAAATGCCACCACTTTATTTCGCGATTTTATTTTACTTCTGACACCAGTTGTTACAAGCGTGGCCTTAGTTCGTTATTTAAAACACAATATTTCAGATATAATTCAAAAGTTCTTTCTTTATTTAACTTTACTGTTTACTCTCACAAATTCACAAATAATTATCAAATCAACTCTTTTTATCGCTAGTACTGTACTTCTAATTATCGCAATCCAAATAGTTTACTTCGTTCACTTCTCACTTCGCTGTCTGAAATAATACTCCGCCTCCTGATGTGAGAAGCGCCGTATATATACTCTACGAATTATCCTAGAACTTTCCTGAATATTCCGTTCTCCGAACCCTTAGTTTACTAGGATGTCAATAACCTAAAGTTGTTTCCATTTCCAACAGATGTCGCTTGTGTCACTTTGTGGCACGTAACAGTATTTTCAAGTGGTATGACACATTTTAGTGGTATTGCATGCTTTGACAACATATAAATGAGCAGGAACTGATCTCTGGTTTCATTAGTTCTCATAATAAGAACTTTAATGTCTGTCATATTGATGCTAGGAGTTTGCGATCAACTTTTTCTCTTCCAGCTCGTAAAAAATGGCAACTTAGGCCTAACCAAAAATAATGTCAGTTGTGATATTAATCCTGATCACCTCAACGCAAATTTTATTGGAAATTTTCCGTCTTCCTGCTCTAGTACTATATTGCCTTTTTTCATGCCTGAACTAGTTGACCATGATGTGGATCTCGATAAGCCAACCTTTTCTTTTCATTTTATCTCGATAGTTGATGTTATTATAGCATTTATAAGTGTTAAATCTAATGACATTGGTTTTGATGGTATTGATCCAAGATTCATTAGAATTATTTTGCCATTCATTATAAAACCTGTAACTCATATTTGTAATACTATTTTTACCACTTCCAACTTCCCTTCCTTATGGAAGTCCAGCCGCGTTACTCCTATTCCAAAAGTATGTAGACCTTCTGTGCCTGCCGATTATAGCCCAATTAAATTAGTATTTTACCTTTGTTTTCCAAGGTGCTGGAAAAAATTCTATCAACACAGATTACCAGTTTTATTGAGAAGAACAAACTCCTGTCAGACTTCCAATCTGGTTTTCGGGCAAAACATAGCACTGTATCCTCGCTTTTATACCTTGCTGAAAGAATTCGCCGTGGTATTGAAAATAAAGAAGTAACGATACTTGCACTACTTGACTTCTCGAAAGCTTTTGACTCCGTAGACTTTTCTATACTCTTGAATAAGCTTATTTCTCGTCATCAATTTATAGCTTTGTTGCTGTTAAGTTAATTCATAATTACTTAATAAACCATAATCAGACCGTAGTGCGTGAATCTCTTCGTTCTGCTGCTCTAATGATAATATCAGGCGTTCCACAAGGCTCTATCCTTGGGCCCCTACTTTTCTCCCTATATGTCAATAGCCTACAGACATGTACCTCTGAATGCCATACCCAGCTTTATGCTGATGATGTGCAGATTTCCCTTTCTGTTCCCGTTTCACTTATCACTTTTGGGCATTGAGAAATTAAATATAGATCTTGCAACAATTGGTTATTGGGCTTCATTGAATAAACTTAACTTAAATTCTGCCAAATCTCAAGTCATGGTAGTGTACCATCGTAATATAGACACCTCTGTTCTCCCTCCAGTAATTATCATTAGTACAGTTATTCCCTTTTTCTCTAAGATTAAGAATTTGGGTATCGTATTTAATTCTAGGATTTTAACTGGTAAGGTTTATGCTTCTTTAAAAGCTCTTTGGCGTCACGCAGCATACACGCCTTTCAAAATTCGTCTTAGACTCGTTAAAACGCTTATACTCCCACTGATTATTTATGGTGATGTTATTTATTGTGGTTTGGACAGCCATAGTCGTAGACGTCTTAACGTAGCTTTTAATTCATGTGCTCGGTACATATTTCTTTTGAAAAGATATGATCAAATATCACAGGATGTTCCTTGGATATATATTTACAATATCGTATTTGCTTAATGATCCATAAAGTGATCCATGGCCGATGCCCGGATTACTTATTAAATTATTTTCAGTCTTTATCATCTAGTAGAACCAGATAACTATTGATTCCTACCCACAAGTTACTGCTTAGCTCGAGATCTTTTCCTGTTCTTGGTGTTAGAGTATGGAATGCTTTACCTGTCGATATTCGCCTCATTGTGAATGCTCGCAACTTCAAATCGAAGTGCTACATGTTCTTTCAATCGAATAATATATAATTATGCAAATCTTTATCTTTTTGATTTTACTATTGTTATCATCTCTGTTTTTTTCTTTTTATTTGCTTGGATTTTCTTTCATTTTCTCATATCATTTATAATTTCTTAATTGTCGCTAATATTTTTCTTTTTCTTTTTTACACTGTAAAATTTTGTTTCTTATTTACGAATTTGATAAGGCACACATAAAAGAGTGTTATGTAACTCACTTGTGCTTGTTAGTCTCTACTCTGAATCGACGTCGACAACATCCTCGACCACTCATGGATTTCTTGAGAATATTCCCACTTTCTCTGAAGACAGTAAGGAGCTCCTGGATACAGTAATCACATTGGAGGATATGATTGCTGCGACAAAGGATCTAAGGCGACAGACTTCACCTGGTTATGACGGCTTGACTCCAGAATTCTTCATACGTTTCAGAGATTTATTAATTCCTGACCTTTTGGAAGTCTTCAATTCGGCGGTTGAGACACATTCAGGCTTTCCTTCTAGTTGGAGGAGGTCTGTTATGAGATTGATTCCAAAGAAGGGAGATTTGCAGAGGATGGGGAACTGGAGGCCAGTAACCCTATGCAATGTAGACTCTACAAAATCGTCTGCAAAGCATTAGGGGCAATGCTCCGCTCAGTGATTGCTTCGGTAGTACACCCGGAACAATCCTATTGTGTACCTGGTCGTAGTATCTACGACAACATCGCGGTAGCCAAGCATTTGTTTGCCTACCATGAACAGACAGGTACACGAATGGCCATGATTTCACTTGACCAAAAAAGGCTTTTGATAGTGTCTCGCACGAGTATCTCTTGACTGCTCTCGAGGCATTTGGGCTTCCACCCAAGTGGCTCGATATTATCGGGAAACTGTATAGAGATTCAGCGATTTTGATTAAGCATCAAGGACAACTTCTGGCTCCTATCTCGTTCCATCGAGGTATCAGACAGGGCTGTCCATTATCAGGTATGCTTTATGATCATTCGTTGGAGCCGCTACTGGTGAATCCTCGTCGAATGCTCGGACAGTATTCAGTTCGTTTACCATATACCAATGTGAGGCCACTTATGTTGGCGTATGCGGATGATCTGTCTATTTTCGTGACAGGAGATGAAGCTTTTCTGGTCGCTCGTGCTGTTTTCAAACAGTTCGAACGTATAGCGGGCGCTAAAATTAACCTTAGTAAGAGTCAAGGCTTGTGGTGTGGAAGGTGGGGTGATCGTACAGATACTCCACTGAACGTCCAATGGACTAATACTTGCCTAAAGTATTTCAAAGTAAATCAAAGTAAATCAAATAATAGCCGCATCGCTCTTGAGAAACTCTCTAAAGCTGTAAACTCATGGCGTAGTCGACTGTTTCCATTATCCTTAATGGGTAGGTCAGTCGTGATAAACTATTTGATTACCTCGTCCATCATTCATCTGCTAAAGTCTGAGAAGTTTGATGAAGGCTTCGTAGGTCTTCTTCAAGCAAAAGCGATAGACGCCTTTTAGTGCGGAAGACGATAGGTTGCTGAAAGCACGCTCTGTCTTCCAGTCAAGATAGGTGTATTAGGTCTCACTAACTTGGTTGTGAAATCAAGGTGTCTCCAAGTGCGTGCATTCCAAAGAGTGTGTTGCTAGAGAGACAGCTTGATTTTTCAACTGTGGGTGAATGTACTGGGAGGGATCGGCATAGAGGAGTATTACTACCTGCTCTCTGTTCGACCACCCTATCCTCGTGACTGGCCTCAGGATCTAATCTCAACGATTCAGACCTGAGGCAGAATCAGGCCAGCATTTCACCTTAAGTGGAATGCTTTACGGTACACGCAATTCGCGTCTATTCCAATCAGGTTTAATCCTGAATTAAAAGATTCAGTGTTCAGTAATGCTCGGGGTTTTGAAGCTGACACGCATACACTGACGGTTCTGGTAGATATTATTGATATCTCTGGAAACTGTCGAATAAACGCTAACACTGCACAACTACACGACCTGGCTGCTTCTGCGCGGGAGAGATTTCGCCAACTTGGGACCAGTGACCCTGGCACTAAGTTGGAAGATGCTTTCGTTCTGAACAGACCACCACACACACCTTTCAGCACACTTACAACACGTGTGCTCCGTGACGTGCTTATGTCAATAAGACCTCCGGAGTATACAGGATACAACAGATGGCGAACACACCTCGGGGTGAATTTGGGCGTGATGGGAGGGATAACTTGCAGAGTAGTCTACAGTTATCCTTCTAGTTACAAAGATGCTGATGTAGCATTCAAATTGCTGCATCACAGTCTTATGCATCCTAATCAGTTGTCACATATTGACCGCCGAGCTCAGAGAATTTGCACAGTTTGTGGTGGTGAAGGCACCCTGTTTCACAGATTCTTTGCAAGATCTAATGGAACTCGTGCGCGATATGTGTCAGTTGATCCACCCGAATTTCAGCATTACTAGAACATCGTTTCTATGGGGGCCAAAGGATTGTAGTCGGATGAATTGTTTGATTAGCTTTGTGTTGACACTGGCCAAATCTACAATTTACTTGTACTACATGAGACTCGAAGATGGGAATCAGAACACTGACCCACAACACCACGCACACGCATTTAAGCACCAGTTCGTTGACAGGTTGAAGAGACGTTTACGTCTTGAATATCTGGCTACGAACGCAAGCACATTCAACTGCATATGGCATCCACTATCGCAAGACGGAGCTCTTGTCTTTCGCTGGTGATACCAGGCCACAGCATTTGCAACACTATAGTCTACGGGGCTTCTCCCCGCTTAGGAATCGTTGCAAGTGCTGAGGGAAGGACAAGCACTCTGTCAGAGATACTAAGCTAGAGGGATGATGAGAGCAGTTTGTAGAAGTCTATGATTCTAGAGGCTGCTCTCGCGGGACTATATAACGGTATCGCGTAAATTTTTCGTTAATTCGGCTATTTAGTTTTTTTATTTCGATTTCGGTTTCGGTGCTAAATTTCAAAATTTTATGTTGAAAATTCGTTCGTTTAGGTAATTATTTTTATTAGATTATTTTGAAAATTTGGAACTTCTTGGAACTGCCACTTACCCAATTGTCAAAATTGGGACTACTAAATTTGTTGTCTATCTTTTAGATCCTTTTCAAAATTCTTGTATCCGTTTTTTTAGTCTCTTTTGTGGATTTTGTGTCATTGGTTTTTACATTTTTGTGTCATTTTTGTTACATATTGGTTTTTATTGAATTGTGTTAAATTTTTTTATTTGTCCCTATTGACTATTTACAACATTTAGTTTAACGAGTGTCTTTCTTTCTTGTTACACTTTGTTGAACCTTTTGTCACCTTTTTTTAAGAAATGATGAAAAGAGCCAGAGAGCCACTAAATAAAGAGCTTATTCAAATAAAAAAAAATTATTATTATATACCTTAGCTGTTGAGTACAGGTATAAAAACAAGTCTGACACCTTACATCAACTTTGGCGTGTAACCCATTTTTGGCAAAGACATAAGTTTTTGATTAATAAAATCGCCAAAGTTGGTACTGAAGAATGGCACTGAAAAGGATTGAACTATATCACCGTAAATTTCAAATTAGAACTGATTTGTCGATATCAAAATTCTTCTGCTTTAAAGTCAGATATTGTAAGCAACGTTTGTGATGCTGTTCAACGTGATATTCCATAGGGGGCTATCGAATTTCAACACTTCTAACGAATTGGAGCTTTTCTGTATCGCACTGACACACCCTTACAAAAAAAACATATAAGCAGCAATAGCACGACTGGTATCCAATAGAAACTTATTGAAGTATGAGACATAGGAAAGGAGAGGATATGAAAAGAAACTCAATACACGACACATCAAGATGAAGTCAGTAATCAGATAAATGCACGAATCCCAATCATATGGAAAGCATTACATTTCTGCCTTAATCACCTTATTCAGAATTATAGATGTTAATTAAGCACTAATTGTCACACATGCACTTGTAGATTATAAATAACATTTTTCTTAATCTTAATTTCATAAAGTAAAAATCTTAAACAAATGTTTGTGTGTGTAACAAGTTTCACTAGGCATCTTCATACCTAGTTTCCATAATACGATTATCAATCGATTTATCCGGTATTTAAATGATGGGGGGGGGAACACTAAGAAAAGAAGAACAAGAAAATTTTTTCTTCTTAATGTCCACATTATCGTTATAGTGAAAGCAAAAACGGCACAATTATCTGCCTTCCTAGTAAAATTTAACGATCGATTGCGACGCTGCGTTCACTGCAACGATTTACCTACCTACCTATGTACCTACCAAAGTCTAATGAGATTTTCAATTTCTTGATTGCATGCCCATAAACTAACGAAGTTATGCAGATTGAACCTAATGAAAATGACTTTTATTACTTGTTTCTCTGGCTACGGCGACGGACATACTATAGCTTTGTAAAGGTCCTCCTCTATAACAACATATCATAAAAGAACCCATATAAGTAAGAGAAGAGGTAAGGTACATTAAAAGGTATAGGTCAAAATGGAATTTTACAATTTCCATGGAAAATTTACTTGATGATAGTATAGAGTTCAAGGAGTAGAGGTACACAGGTACATAGTAGGTAGTAGGTAGGTAGGTGTTCAGGTCACATTCAATTAATTTTAAAAGTAGTTTTGATGTGTTTAATGTTAAAGTCAATGATTTTCAGAAAGGGTTAAATAGGTTAGAAATTGAGTTTGTAATATAAATTGTTTATTATTACCAGGGTGTTTTGGATACAGATTGATATTATTATCAAGAAATGATAGTTAACGTCTGCTGACTGGCCCTCTAGGAAAATTATAAAAATTCCTAAAAAACATTTGTCAATTCATAGAATTTTTGGGCCTAATTAAATTGAATCTGATTCTGATTGGAATCGAAAAGACTTTTCTTTAAGAAAATCTTCGAAATATTTTTAAAATTTTTAAAAAACTGTTCTGAGATTGCTCTGATTCCACTGAATTTTGGTAAGGGCGTGAGAAGGTGTATTCCGTAGGAAAAATCATGTGGTACTAAGGACTTGCCCAGAAAGTGCTGCAAGGTTTTGAAATTTTAATAACAAACAAAATAAACTTATTTAAATGTATAAAATTAAATTATATACTCTTATAGTATTTTTTACTCTTTCCTGACAGATGCTCGAATCTTCCGTTTTACTTTTATTTTTGTACAGTACTGTCGTCGTTTTTATTGCTGGCCACTGTCCACATTGTTGCAAAATTTTTAAGCGAAGTGACACTTTTACTTTCCTTTCGTAGAACATTTTTCACAAGAGCCCAATAACGTTCAATTGACATTTTTGGTGCATTGGTCAATTTGTGAACAAAATTTATTTTGTTCTTTTGATACCACGTTATTGTCCTTGTGGCATAGTGACTTGTGGTTAAATCTAGCCAAAATAATATAGGCACTTTGTGTGGGTGTATTTGCGAAGCGCACAACCCATATAAAAACACTTCTCCTAGCGCACAAGCAGGATTTTGTGAAGCGCACACCTATTGTTAAGGGATTACGCATTGTTTTGGAAACGCGCGGCTATGGTTAAGGTCAACCCATTGTTATAGCACGTATCTTTACCTGATCTATGTAAGTTAAATTAAGTTTTTTAATCCACTAATATCAATATGAGGAGTACGCTCCGCGCCAAGCGCAAAGAAACACACACAGGCAGGCAGGCAGGCGAACACACACACACACACACACACACGCACACTCAGGCTGCCAGGGCAGCACACACACTCGCGCTCTCTCTCTCTCTCTCTCTCTCTCTCTCTCTGTGTGGGTGTGTGTGTGTATGTGTGTGTGTGTGTGTGTGTGTGTGTGTGTGTGTGTGTGTGTGTGTGTGTGTGTGTGTGTGTGTGTGTGTGTGTGGGTGTGTGTGTGTGTGTGTGTGTGTGTGTGTGTGTGTGTGTGTGTGTGTGTGTGTGTGTGTGTGTGTGTGTGTGTGTGTGTGTGAGTGTGTGTGTGTGTGTGTGTGTGTGTGTGTGTGTGTGTGTGTTGGTAGGTTGGTGGGCGTGTGTGCGTGTGTGTGCGGGTGTGCCTACCCGCCTGTGTGTGTGTTTCTTTGCGCTTGGCAAATATACCCTAAGTGGGGATATTACTTAGGCCATGTAAAGATACGACCTACAACAATGCGTAATCCCTTGACAATAGGTGAGCTTCCCAAAGTATTTTTGACTAGATTAATTTTGAGTTGTGCGCTTCGCAAATATACCCCATTGTGTGACTTAATAAAAGGCAGCAAACCTTTTTTTAAACATGCATTGATATAAATATCTCTGTATTTATGGATCCTTCAAAAAACAACCCTGGTAGACATATCATGATGAGCTCATCAATGAGCTGCTCATGAGCAATCAGATGAACGTACTGATGAAATTTATTCGCGTTTGAATCAAAGCCGGAAAAAAAACTCATTTATTTACCTACTTATTCTCAGATAGTGTGCTTGATATATTGCAACTCTTTCACTTCTGTAGAAATGCATACTATGCTTCCCTTTTGTGCATTTTACAATATTAGATGAGCGCTTCGATGAGTACATAATGAGCGTCACGATGAGCTTATTAATGAGCATGTCAAGAGGGTCACGATGAGCTTATTAATGAGCATGTCAATAAGTGTCACGCTAAGCTTATTAATGAGCATAGCAATGAGTGTCACGATGAGTCTATTAATGAGCATGTCAATGAGTGTCATGATGAATTCATAAATGATAATCTGAATTTACGATTGATTTTATATATTTTTCAAAATTCAAATTCCGGTTGAAAATCATACTCTAAGACACTGAGGCGTAAAGATTTGGCCATAACGTCTTGTTCAGCATATCGGCGACAGTCTTTCCGCGGAAAACCAATCAAAAAATCAATTCAAAATAAATAATTTAAAAACTTAAATAAATAAATCATAAAATCAATTCAAATTTTCTTAGTAGAAATGTCATCTGACAAGGTGATGACAATAATAAATATTTATTTATTGCTGGTTTAGTATATAGGGAGCAGTTTCATGCTATCCAATGAGCCCTTCGATGAGATTTAATTAATGCTCATCAGGAGGCTCATCGGGACTTAATTTTCTATATGTTTCTTTATGAATTGCAAACACCTTGATACTTTTCATTTAAATTTGTATTGGTTTACATAATAACTGTCCCTTGCGGGGCAGGAGACAAGGTAAAACTGTGAGCAATTTCTACTAGGGAAAGGCTTGCTTCTGCGTCCACATTGACAGATGGGTTGCCAAAACCAGAACCTTGTTGCCGTATTTTTCTTCGAATACGTACTTTTCCGCATCAGACACCTCTTTTTTGTTTTTTCCACTATAATATTGAGGTCCGGGTAGAGTCGAAAAATTATACTTGAAGAGTACGAAACGTCGTCTAAAATTAAAGAGCCACAATTTTCTTCACACAACATCGCGTATAGTTTTCTTGCGCGTGTTTTTGTGATATTTTCCGGACAGTGAAACCGTTTTGCACTTTTTTATTTCCTAAAAGTTTTTAAATTATGTCTTTTCTTAATTCTGTCCACAGTAGATTTCGAAATATTTAATATTTTTGCTACATCCCGCACAGACACCGACTTAATCTTTTCAATGAACTTAAGCACTTTTTTTTCAAAGTTTTCTCTGTTTACCCTTTCGGCCTTCCACATTTTGGTTATTCCGCAATTGTCTCCGTTTCCAATAATATTTTAATTGTTCTTCTAACTGTCCAACGTGTTGTTTTAATTTCTCTTGCAATCTGGGAAAATGATTTTCGTTTTTTTTTCAACCAGTTGTGCAAAATTTCACGGCGCGCGTCTTCACATTTCGAACTCATTTTTAATACTTGCCAATGAAAGCTACTGAACGTATTTTATATTGAAAGTAGCTAGGTGATTTATTAGCCACATTTTAATTTCGAGGATTCAGCTAGCTAAAATGACATTTTATGATTTATTAAAAACTGTGCAGTACTTTCTGGAACAGTCCTTATTTTGACAGTTTGTGCAGAAATTTTAACTGATAACCTTTGATATCAACGAAATTTTGAAAATTTCGTAAAAGTTTGTTTAATTTTCCCGAAAAAAGGTTTTTTAAGCTTTTTCGCTTCCGATTCCAAAGGATTCAATAATAAGACGGATTATCTTTCGAAGGAAGAAATTTTTAGTGCAGAATTATAAAAATCAATAATATTCTTATATTATGAAATAAAAATATTTTAGCAACTTTAGTCACTTGATACTTCGGAAAAAATATGAAATTTGTCTAGAACCTACTCAATTCTCGAAAAGGAAAAGGCAACCGCAGAGAGTAAATGACTTCGTGATTGAGTCCACTGTAGGGAAAAGTAATTTAGTGGATTAGCCATCAGATACAAGGCCTTCCGAATATTGGAAGACACATATACCTACAAGCAAAGTTGTAAATGAGCGGACTCAATTGTCATATCAACTCATTGCTTAACTCAGGATTTGAGTACGCTCAACACTTGAGCGTTGGCTTATCACTCGAAACTTGAACGAACCCACTGGTTGAACGGACACATTGTTTGAGCAGACTCACTGCTTGAGTAGGCTCACAGCTTGAGCGGCTTGAGCGGACTCACTACTTGGGCGGACTCATCATTTGAGTTGAGCGGACCCAAATCATGTTTTCAGGAGAATCTGATTTAAATTCAATTGAAACTGAAATTTCAATCAAATAAGAAAATCTCACAAAAAAGTCATTCATTATATTATGTTATATTAATTGTGCTTTCCTTAATTTTCTTAGCCAATTGGGATTCAGATTGTTAAGATAACCAAAATTAAATGGCGGGTCAGAAATTATTTTTGGAGTATAATTTTTCCACAGACAAAACCTCGAGCGTATTTGAAAACAAACTTTTTTCGGTGATAAAAAGTCTTTTTATCGAATACAACACAGCATTGCCTAGTACTGCTTCCGTAGAAAGATTATTTAGCAAAAGAAAACTAACGTTAACTCCTATTAGATGTCGTCGTCTAAATGACGAAAATTTTGAAATGCAAGTGATGCTACATATCAATGGAAAAAATATAAAGTAAGACCCTGATTCTATGGAAAAATGTAAGTACAATTTCCTTGATTTGAATTATAACATTTTCAAGTATGGTATTTTTTTCCTTACAAGTTTTACAAGTTATTGAATTTGTACATTATATTGAGAGGAAGAGAAATGTTGGCTAAGAAAATTAGCAAAATGACTCTTTTGTGAGCTTTTCTTATTTGATTGAAATTTCAGTTTCAATTTTAATTAAATCAGATTCTGCTTATGTTATTTAAAACATGATTTGAGTCCGCTCAACTCAAATGGTGAGTCCGCTCAAGCAGTCCACTCAAGTCCACTCAAGCAGTGAGTCCGCTCAAATTTCGAGCGATGAATCACCGCTCAACTGTTGAGCGGACTCAATGACTAAGCGGACTCACTGCTTGAGTTGAGTCAAAATTTGAGTCCTTTACATCCCTGCCTACAAGTAATGATGTGCCACGGGCAGAGCTGGGCAAGTACCAACCAAAAAGTACTTAAGTACAAGTACCGAAAGCCTGAGTACATCAGCGTAAGTACAAGTACCGCATATATGAAAAGTACTTGTAACTAAGTACTAAGTCATTAAAAAAAACTGAGTAATTTTTGAAGTACATTTTAAAGTACTTTTTTAGAATCTTTGTACGTTGATATTAATAAATAAATAAAATATAATGAAGTTTATCGAGTTCAGTTAATAGATATTGTTACGAACGTGGCTTTAGTTCGTTATTTAAAACAAAATATCTTAGATATAATTCAATATAATATATATATATAATTCTTTATTTAACTTTACTGTTTACTCTCACAATTCACAAATAATTATCAAATCTACTCTTTATAGTTATCGCAATCCAAATAGTTTACTGCGTTCACTTCACTGTCTGAAATAATACTGCCTCCTGGATGTGAGAAGAGCCGTATTTATACTCAACGAATTATCCTAGAGCCTTCCTGAATATTCCGTTCTGCGAACCCAAAGTTTACTAGGATGTCACTAACCAAAAATTGTTTCTATTCCCAACAGATGGCGCTTGTGTCACTACCAATATTAATAGCTTCCAGGTAGATGTCATTTACACAGATTTTGTCAAAGCCTTTCATCGTGTTAATTTAACTCTTCTTATTAAAAAGCTTGAAGCGTTTGGTTTTATTTCGTCTTTGCTTGATTGGTTGACTTCGTATCTTACTAATCGTATTCAGTATGTTAAAGTAGGATTGCTTTCAGTTGCGAATTTTCCAGGTTTTGTACACCAAACAACTTAGTGACAGAATTGAGAAAATTTAAAAAAAACTTTACTCGGTATGCTTTAAGAAGATTGCATTGGTTGCATGATTTACCCAACTATAAATCTAGATGTATGCTTTTGGGGTTACAACTCAGATTTGCTAATCTTTAAGATTTATGTTCCTGGTTTGGCACTTAGAACAAGATGTTTGTTACATTTGCCTTATCACCAAACCTCTTATGGTCAGCATGAACCTATTTCCAACTGCTCTCGTAATTTTTATGAAATTTATGACAATGACGTGGATCTAGCTATTGAACGCAAACGCACCAAGTTTAAAGACTCAGTAATTTGTAAGTGCTTGTAGTTTTGCTCATATAATTTATTTTAGCGAGTTCCTGTAATCTATAGTGATACTATGTATTACCTCTTCTTTAGTCGCATTTTATATTTTCAATTTGATTTTAATATTATTGTATTCTTGTTTGTGCGAATACTAATGTAAATATTAAGTGGTAATTTATATAAATTAGTTGGCTATATTAGCATAGTCTGTAGGAAATGATCTCTGTAGACTGAATTACATAAGTAAATAAATAAGTACCTTTTGAAAACTAAATATGTATAGTAATCAGTGGCTACTATTTATAGTTTTGTATAGTTTTCGACGCTGCACAAAACTTTCACCTCTCATTGCTACACTCATAAAAACTATTAGAGGTCCGCTCAAGCACCAATTGTCGCATCCAATGATTCATAAAATTTGTAAGGAAAAAATGTCCAGTAAATTTCTAAGAAAAAATTGAAGCTTTCCCTACATCAAGTCGAGGCATCGTTGATCTTATATTGGAGCGAGGCATTGTTTGCTTACCCTTGGTTATGTCATCAAGTCGAGGTATCGTCGACTTTATATTCGAGCGTGACGTTTCTCGTTTTTATTCTACTTGCCCAGTCTTGTTTGTATGTTATTAGTTTGTCTAAGGTTCTTCCTTGACGCACGAGTGCGCCACAAGCCTTGACAGTTCTTTTCAAGCTTTAAAATACAGCAAAATAAAGGAGATGCGCTAGAGATTGTGTTTGCTTTTCTACGAAGAGTTAGATATTTGTAGGTACTAAATAGACTCAGTAGAAATCTTAGCATTTAAGTACAAAACTAAGTCTTAAGTACAAGTAAATAGAAGCAAGTACTTATGTTTCAAGTACTAAGTAGGGCATTTCAAAAGTATTGAGTAATAAGTCTTAAGTAACGAAAATGTACTTTAAGTAGTACTTAAGTCTTTTTTACTTAAATATTGCCCAGCTCTGGCGTCGGAAACTTCCTGTTTGGGGCATATTCCTGAAATATTCCGGTGGGTCGGAAATATTCCCGGAACACTGGAAATTTAAAATAAAAAAAATTATACAAAATGTTTGCTTGTTACCGTAAACTATCCACTTATTACTATGAAAAATATGTAAATGGAGTGAGTAAAGTTTTAAAGGATGGAACTTTCTATTTGAGCAAAATACAAAAACGAAGTGTCCTGGATTAATTTAAAATCGTACATAAAATAGATAAATCTAAAGCGATTCGGCATCACTTGGTTGGTGCATGGGTGTGGGGTAAACATTGAGTCGACATTCGACAAATACAAAAACTTTTTTTGTCATGTAAAAAAAATCCCATTTTAATGTCAATTGTCAGCTGAAATATATTTAAAGAAAATGTTTTTTTTTTGCGAGGAACAAAACAAGTTTTAAAAATAATGAAATTTTTTACAAGAGGAAATAAGTCATGTGTAAAAAAGGCATGAATAAAGCACAAATTACTTTATAAAGTGTTTCCTACAATCATTTCGCTCCTTCCATACTTAAACTCGGTAAGAACAAGAGAGAAAGAACGAATTGTCCTAAAAAAAAAATGGACGCATGTTCGGTCCTTAAATTTTTGGTGAGACTGAAATACGCAATAATTGTTTTCAGTAAAAATTTGAATTTTGAGCGAAATTACTCTTTTTCTAAAATCTGCAAATGAGTAGATACGTGGTAATGACAAAAGTACGATCTGCTTAGATTAAGGGCATTATGATCAATTATGCTAATTTTCTTTGAAAATTAAATGAACGATCACTACTTCTCTCTCTTTCTGTTTGACGTGAAAATCTGTGTTTCTCTAAAAAAAAATTTTAGATAAAAAGCCTGCGGAACTGCTGAAATAGATTTTTAACTCATTTAGGCAGGGACCGAAAGAGTTATAACAAATATTTTAAAAATCTGGTTTTGACACTTTGTTATTGATATTTTATATTTTATCTTCTAATGAAATAGTTAAAAAAAGAATTATATTTTCTTCTGAGTAAATAACAGTCTTATCTTAAGTTTTATATTTCTCTCTCGGTTTAACATTTAAAAATGAGTTTTATTTTTTCTCTCAAAAAATAAAACTCATAATTCGAGTTTTTCATTTTTCTCAGCTTTTAACAGTTAAAAATGAGTTTTAGTTTTTCTCTCAAAAAATAAAACTCATAATTCGAGTTTTTCATTTTTCTCAGCTTTTAACAGTTAAAAATGAGTTTTATTTTTTCCCTCAAGAAATAAACCTGTCCGAGTAAGGTTCTTAGGGAAAGAAAAATTGGAATCGGCAACCTCTTCTTGGTGTTGCTATATATATCTTTGGTTTTTCACTGTAAACGGCCATTTTAAAAAAATGTAAATTTAAGTTCAAAAATAGGACCAATCGGGCAACTGTTTCGTACGGTTGCTATACAAAATTGTTTAAAAAAATTGACAAATTGTATCTTCTAACAAATATATGACAACAAAAATAGAGAACGTCCATTGATAAGTTTTATTTCCCGAGGAAAATATAAAACTCGAATTATGAGTTTTATTTCCTGAGGAAAAAAATAAAACTCATTTTTAATTCTTATAATAGACGAAATATGTAAAACTCTGGCAAAGAGTTTTATATCGCTGTAAAATAATATAAGTATTTTTTTTAACAGTTAAAATTGAAATATAAAAAATATGTCTTACAATAACAGTTAGAATTGGATTTATATATTAAAATCGAAACTTTCTTGATTTCAACGTAGGCAGCTAGTCTAAGTGCTGTACATAGACCCCTTTTGTACTACGCTACTTCCTAGAAAATTATATGAAAGAGTTTTTTCGCTCATAAAAAAATAATAACAGTTATTTTCGGTCCCTGCATTTAGGTTCATATGAGTATCGCGAACTAGTCAATTTTGGTTATATTCATTGCTTTAATGTTCTTCCATAGCTCGCGAGAGTGCAACGATGGGTGTAGTTTTTCCGACAATAGTTACCTTTTTCCCACCTAATTGTGCAGTCGCTTTATTTCTCAAGAAAGTATAGTTTCTCCGGATATATTAGAAGATAAGGTGAAAAAATGTTTAAGTGGCGTCCAATTTCCGAGAGTGATCATGGAATGATATACACCGCAGCAACTTACAGAGCACTTGGTTAAATTTATGATCCGAAAAATCGCCTATTGAAACGTGCTACTCGTCGTGTTATTGAAATTTTCCGCTCCAACTCAAAGCTGCATAAAATCACACCATCAACAAGAATGAAACCAGTGCACTTCGAAGGAAAATATCACAACTGTTGAAAACAGTGTTGTGGAAGACCGTTGTCGATTCGCAGTCCATGCATAATTTAGAAAAAAACAATCGCTAGGAGCTTGGCCAACAAAATCCAATTGGTACAAGAATTGAAGATGCATGAACATCGTTTGCGTTGAATCTCGGATGTTTCCTGAATGGATTCAAAATCAATTGCAAGCTAACCCTTTAATTTATGAAAATATTTTTTTCAGTGGTGAAGCTCATTTCTAACTTAATGGGTACGTAAATAAGCAGAATTGTGATATTTGTTTGATACAATCTATGGCCCAGCGGCATCATGGGGCCATATCTTGTCAAAAATGCAGCGGGACAACGTGTAACTTTCAATAGTGAGTGGTACAAAGTAATCTAATCATAGATTTTATGTTTTGTTTCAAAAGTTTCGGGACATTGATGTTGACGACTTGTGGTTTCAACAGGACGCCATTCTCTATGTGCTCTTACAGCACCGAAACAAATGACAATTTGGCGAAAATCTTATTTCAAGAATTGGACCTCCTAGCAATTGTCCACCAAGATCGAGCAATTTGACATCGCTGAACAATTTTTTATGAGAAGAGTCTCATCGGAATATGCTGATAAATCACCTTCGATTGACGTATGAGACGTGTCATTGCGGATATAAGGCCGTCCCAAATTCTCGAAAAACATATCAAAAATTTGGGCTCATCGGATGCGCTAGGTAAATAACAAAGGCGGTGGTGCTAATATGCCCGAAATTGAATATTTGAAATATTTCTAATAAAACCAAATTTATGGTCATTTGTTCAATTTTTATGTGTTTCAAAAACTTTGTGAGACAAAGCTAGAAAAGTCTCACTATCTCCTATACCTAACGTGTATGCCATGTAAAATGTCAACAGTTATTAAAGAAACTATTTTTCACCGAAAATTTTGTTCATCCTATTTTCATTTTCAAAATTTTAGAGGTCGAATCTATACGCGAATTTTTAGCATTAATTTACACATGACTTCAATTAGTTACCCCTGAACAGTTTGGTTCAAATGCAGATAAACAAAAAGAGAATGTGTGGGCAGGCAGATAGCCCACCTCCTAGCACACATATCTAATTAGTCTGAATTTCTATTCTATGGGTGGGACAGAACTTCTTTAATTACTAAAGACAAATGATTTTCCTCATTTCTACAGATTCTTAAGTGAAATAGTTTCTTTTCGTTTTCGTTTTCGTTTTTTTTTTCTTCAAATATTTATGTGTGCGAAAGAATTTAAAATTGGATTTTAGCCAGCCCAAATAAATATTTCTTGTGCGCATTGAAAACATATTTCACGTTGTTCACAAGAATTTTTCTAATCCAAAACTAAACGCTAAAAATTTTAACGCTACCACCAAGATTTTTACTACATACATACATTAGACGTCAAACTAACTAACTGGGACTAGCAGCAGCACGTTACGGTTACGCGCATTAAATTTTCAAATCTAATAAAATGAGCTTATTTAGCTCAGAAGTGATTCGAATTGCGTTAACTTATTCTGTTCCACTTCGTGAGGACATAAATGTATGTAGTCGGTGCCAATTTGTTACAAAACGTTAAACACAAATCCTCAGACAAAAATCTTTAAGCTGATAGGTATGTAGGTAGGTATAAGTTGGCGCTGGCTTAACAAGAAATTAAAGGAAATGAGGTGTATCCATCTTGTAGTAGTAGTAGTAGTAGTATCTATGTGAAGCAAAAGATACTAAGCCAAAGGCTCTGTAAATTTACTTAGTGCATTTTCAACGTAATTTCTATCTCTCTGTCTGGTTTTTATGCATATTGTCGCAAGATAAATGTGAAATCTCAAGTGTTTCTGTGTCTTCTTCAATATTCAAGGAGGATTTAGCATGGGAGGAAAACTAAATCTATGCAAAATATTTATTGCTTAACTTTTCATGTCTTTATTAGATAAATTCTTCCTTTGGAATTTGATTAGTTTTTCGTTTTATTTTTGTAATTCAATTCAATTTATGCAGGAATGTACCCATAGCGGTCTTTAGGTTGTATGTGCTTTAGTTAATTTCCGCTGACATGTGTAGAACATCAGTAGATCAAAATCTCCCTAGATGGAATTCCTACTAACAAAAACTGCGTTTACATCAGCCCATCGCCGTGGTGGAGTACCTACAGTTATCATTCCTTTTAACTATATATCCATTGGTTTAATAGAAAATTAGTCAGTTCCCTTAGCACATTATAACTAAAGGAAGCGAAATATCGTGTAAAAACCCTATCGGTGTGAGGGAAACTTGGTTATTAGGCAAAGGGGTGGAAAGGCAAGATTTGAACCAAGTTTAACTAAGCTTTAACTAACTGAACTTGACATTAGTCAGTATTGTAAATTTGAATTAAACATCCCAGCAAAAAATTTCTTGAAGTTTTGCATTTACGAAGAATTCTCGTAGAACCCAGCAAACATTTTAGCGAAATTCGTTTTCAGCGAATTATTCTCGAATTCCGAAATTCGAGATTTCTTCGAGAATTCTTCGTTTAGCGATGTGTATTTGTCGGAAATATCCCCGAATTCCGAAAATCGAGATTTCTTCGAGAATTCTTCGTTTAGCGATGTTTAGCTGTCGTCAATCCATTTTTTTTTCCTTTTTACCGTTGCTCAATTCCGAAAAGCAATTAAAATATAGTTTGCTTGTAATTTTATTGCAGATTTATTGTATAATGCCATTTGTGGTCTATATTTATTAATAAAAGTGATAGTCCGTGTATTCAACTTCGTATCTATAATTTCGGTAAGTAGGTACTCAAAAGCATTGTTAAAATAAAATAAAATAAAAAGAAGTTTAATAGATTGGGGAAATGTATCGCTCTAAAAATATACGACAAGAAGCTAAGGCTATTGTCAATTCGGTTTTGAAAGGAAGTAGTGAGTTGCCTGGTATTACTTCTCCTGCGTCATGCTCCCATATTTCGGAAATTCCTGAAAAATATTCTATTCCTTCATGTTTTTCCTATGCTTCCTATAATAAAGATTTAAAACGCGATTCAAATTCTTCAAATTCAAATTCAGAGAATGAATTCGAATGCTCTGTGCTAGGTCTTTCTCAGCCACCAAATGATAACATAAACAAATTATTAAGCGAATATGTTCATATTTATTGAACGTGTACTCATCTAAGATAAAGCAGAATTGGTCTTAGATCAATTATATCGTTTTAAGTCTTTATATTAGTTAATCAATTTTCCCTTTCTTGTTACGATCCTAGAATTTTCCTAGATTATTTTTCCTAAATGTCTGATCCAAACACTTCAACGGAGGATTTTTTATATGTGCCAGCTTTGAAACGAAAATCAGGTATTAATCTTTTTATATAAACGAAAATATTTTTATTATTGGTTTTTAATTTAGACTATTGTGAAGAAGAAATAGAAGGACTTTCAACTAGAAAAAAACATATAACTATTCTTCAGAATGTACCATTGCAGAGTATGGCATTCATTAGTTATAAAATAGATTCTAAATATATCTTGTCCTTTTTTAAAAAATTATTTTAGGAATTGATACATCTGCACAAGGAAGACCTCCATTAATTTGTGCAAATATTACTGCCCCTGCAAGTCCACTAGTTCCACTCAATAAATGCAATTGCTTTGCACAATTTTCACAAGGACTTAATGTCTTCAGAGAGGAAATGAAGCAAATGTTTACAGACCTAACGTATAGTGTAGTCCAGCTACGAAAAGAGGTGCGCTCTCTTAAAGGTACTAGCTCTCAGTTAGATGATGGCATAGTATTTCCTTTTCCAACAAAAGAAGATTTTCTTGAGTTTGAAAAAATATTGAAAGAAAATATTCAAAAATTCGAAGAAATGGTACAAACTTTTCATTTACTTTACGTACACCTATAATTACTAACAAAATAAAATATTTACTGCAGCAACGATCTTTTGTGCAAAACGGATCTTCTGATCTAAAAAAATTTATTAAAGATTCTCTCAAAAAGATATTTACGGATGACATTGCTCAGGAGTTTTGTTGGCTTGGGAAAAAGGACAAGCAGTCAGCGAGGGAGCTCAGGATAGTTACGGCTGTAAAAAGTAAGTGCAAAAAATGCACTAACAGATTGCATTTATAATTGTGCATTTTCTATAGATGCATTTCACGAAAAGTTTCCTGGCCTTCCCGAAGAATTCTTCGAGAAAACAGCAATGCGTTATTTCCATTACGCGAAGGACAGGGTGACAAAAAAAGCTAATTATAAGCCCAAAATATAAATTCTTTTCCGTTTTTTTTCTCTTCTTTTAATTTTTCTCTGAAGAGACTTTATTTAATTTTTGTTTAAAAAATTGTTTTTATTTCCATTAATTTATAGTAAATCAAAGAATATAATCAGTCAGTTATAACATTTTCAATATATTGCAGAAAATTCCTTCCAAATTTGATAAATTTGTAAGACGATATTTATTTTCCAACCCCACAGAAAAGTATTAAATTTATTGGATTTCAAAAGAACTTTCTGCAACATATGAGCAGAGTTTCCATTTACTCCTATTCCCTATTTTACCAATATGATATCATGTGATTGTGAATTTACTGAAATCTTTTAAACCCAACGAATACCCGTCGATTTAAATTTGGGACGATGAAACAGTCTCGAATCGTTATCGAATCGTTATTACGAATCTTTATCGAATCGTCATTACGAATCGTTATCGAATCGTCATTGCGAATCGTTATCGCATCGTCATTACGAATCGTTATCGAATCGTCATTACGAATCGTTATCGAATCGTCATTACGAATCGTTATCGAATCGTTATCACGATTCGATATAGAATGTTCCTTTTAGTCGTGGCCGGATCAAAATCGAATCGAGAACGATATCGAGATCGAAGTCAAACTCCGTTAAAACGAATCGCTTTCGATTCGATTTCGAATCGCAATGTTTGCTTCGAAGTAAAGACTAGGAAAGAAATAGGCAGTTTCGGAAGTAAATAAAATCCATCATTTGAGAATATTTCGCTTTGGCAAGATGAATTCGAAGTTTTGACTTAAAACAATTTGCCTGATCTGATTTTTCGATAATTTTTCGTTTTAACTAAATACACTCGAAGTTTTACTTACTCTGAAGAGTCAAGTAGAAACTGTAAGTTCTGAGAATTTATTCCGTTTCGAAATTCATGCGCATTTTACAAAATTCTGTCATTTTTGACTGGCTCTCGTCAGAAAAAGTCATGCTATCCCCGCCAAAGGCAACAAGAATTTCCTGTAATTTTACTTCAAGAAAATGATAATCGAAATCATTATGAAGGTAATAACTCATTGACCCGTTTCGATATCGATACATTTTTTCGAAGAAAACTCGAATATATAAGGCTATTATATGCCACCAAACTACATTCAAAAAGTTTGAGATAATTTAGATAAAACGACTCGTAATCGAATCGTTTATACGATTCGATATAGCGTTCCTTTTTTTCTTTTTCGGATCGATATCGAATCGAAAGCGATTTCGAGATCGAAGTCTCAGTTCACCTTAACGAATCGTGTTGGATTCGATATAGTATCGTAATGTTTGCTGGAATCAGATTCATGTTTTTGCATCGGGTTTTGTTCTTTGTGTGTAGTCCAGTCATTATACATTTTTGAAAATGCAAGTGAACCGAGCTAGCTGAATTTTGGATATTGTTGGGGGTGGGGAGGGTGGAGGGGCTCAGAAAAGCTTAACTTGAACTTTCGACCAAGATTTCTTATGATCTTTCTCCGCCATCTTGAAAAACGTGGTAAATTTGGTTTTATTGCGATAACTCGGCACACCATCATGATACGAAAATTGTGATTATATACTTTTTTGTTCCTTTTTTTACGCTGTACAATTTCGGTGGTATGAAATTTTTACCTAGCGTTGATCGTTGTAGAGATATCGGACGAAGAAGTAAAAAATGAAGAGGCTATAACTTGTGTTTTGCCGTTTTCTTCGGTCTCGTGATACATATCGAAAAAATTTCCATTTTCAAACTTGTAGGGCATGTTAATACCTACAATGTCATGTTTTGATTTCTTTTCTTAGACAAAAATGACGACAGTTAGCTCGCCATAATGTGAGGTGGTCAGAAAATAAAACTTTAAGACACTGTAAAAGAAGCACGTAGACCAGGGCGGCCCATTGTGCTGACCTGCTAGAAACTCCATCATCAAAACCTTCCTGTCCTCTTAATGGAGCGCATCAGATCTTGGTCAGGTAAAATTTTCAGCTCATCCACAGATAGGAGGGCAGACCCAAGCATGTCCAGCCTGCTCCGCGCAAAGGCCAAACAAGCACACAAAACGAGTTCGGTTGTCTCAGGTTCTCGTTCCAATAACTGTCAATAACTCCCATCTTTGTTAGATGGGCGTGAAGCAAGCTGTGGCTGATGATAATGCTAACCACAGTTCTACATTGTTTTCTTACGACCCCAAGAAAAAGTTAGAGAAATTTCTATTAGGGGCATCAAGAAAAAGTTTTATACACCTACAAGTACTTAGGTTCACCCATCGCTGCTCCAACATCTACTTTAATGAAACACCTAATCACCGAGGTGGCCACGTCTGCAGCGCGTTTCTGTCCAAGGAAGAAAAACATAGAGCCGTACTTGGCTAGCAAGTCAGACCACCCATTCCGTCGTCATGCTTACCTTGAATCGCCAGCTTAAAATGATAACCAAAAAACTATGTGGCATTCGAATCATACCAAAGGCTTTTTCGGAAAAAGTGGGGTTAGAATCCAAAATTACCTTATCGATCTTTTAGGATATAATCAATGGGGCAAACAACTGGTAGCCTAAAACCATGCAGACAACTAGAAAGAAGACCTTTGATAAAGTGCAAAGGATGGCCTGTTTAGGTCTTCATATCATGTCCCCAACAAGTACTTTAAGTCGTTCTTGATTTATAGCCATTCTATACCTCTTTATCCAGAGGGAAGCAGCAGCTAGTGAGCTGCGAAGGAAAAGATCAGATTATCACATTTCTACCGGCGTGGGACATCTAGACATCCTCGAGCAGGTCGACATTAAACGCGTAGAAGCTCCAACGGATGTTATGGCCACAACATTTACGGTCGAAAAAGGTTACCAGATAACCATTAACGAGAGAAGCCAGATATTAGACAGAGGAATCCAGTTCCCGTATACTGACGGATACAGAAAGGATGATAAAACAGAGACAGGAGTCCAGAAGTGGAACTCCCCATACCACTTGGTGCCCAACCTTCCATTTTTCAATTACTAAAGTACAATATAAATAAATAAAACAATAAAATTATGAATCACACGCATGAAATTTATTAGTAAATGATTATTTTTGTGTTTTATAAGATGGAAATGCATGGAGGTCCGTTTTTAATATCTATACTCTTCTTCATTTCGACGGTCCTGTTTCACAGTCTTCCTGCTCGGAATACTCATCGAATTGTGGAGATTCTTCAACCACATGATGAATGGCCGAATCAGTCTCATCATCCTCGTTGAGTATGATATCGACTTTGGTGACGTTGTTGCATATTTGCCCACTGCAATTGAGGCAATTAATGGAACAAGCAATCTTAGCTTTTCTACAACCACAGGCAGCTTAAAATATTTATAGGTTTTTCTTGCTTATTGCCGTCATATAGGTCTCGTACAGACGAGAAAGCTAGTATTTCTCCGATACAGGACTAATTGGTTGAGATGATGAAGGAACACGTAGCCAAAATCACAGCCACCCAAACGCAATTGTTCAAGAACTAACAAATTTTCCTCATTTACCCACTAACAAATATCAATCGCCTTTTTATATATTAAGAAAGTATTACCTCGAAGGAATTTTTACTTTTTCAGGGTGAAAGGAGACAGCTACCGGGGCTATAGGCTCAAACCTGTACCACATTTCAGCTCTCTACGTCTATGTTTTCTTGGGCAGTGCCCTAATGTATAGCGAAAAACGAAATTTTTGTATGGAAACCCTACGAAGGAGTTGCCCGATTGGTCCCATTTTCGAAACTAAATTTACTTTTTTTTTCTAAAAAAACAACCGCGTGCAAGATTTCTGCACTCTAAGTGGAAGCGATCTTGCGTTATCGTGGAATGACGTAAGTTATACACCACCATATTATGTATGGCAGACACATTTACCATTGATCATGAAATATAATTCTCATCTGCCACACCAAAAATCAGCCTTTATGAAATGACGTAAGTTAACCGGTTTTTTATGGCCTTCGAGGCCATCTCGTAGCACCCTCCACCACCTCCACCACTGGAATCCAGGCAGACTTCCCAATAAGTTATCAACAATGTTAAGAGAGTATGATAAGATGAAAAATTTTGTTTATGAAATGACGTAAGTATTTTTGTCGCCAGCTCTTCGTCGACTAGGAGAGGAGGAAGGAATGTGGGCTGCAGCCTTCAGGACAGGCTTTAGGTTTTTAGAAAATATTTTTAATTAATTATAACTACGTAGCGCTAGCCGTAGCTTAGAAGTAAGTTGTTTCGTAAGTTAGTAATTCATATATTTAGAAAATAAGATAAATCAGCTAGATTAATTGAACTCAGGGCCAAAGAAAAGTCCGTTGGTATTATAATCAGGGATTATAGGTTTAGGTAGTAAAATGATAAGTGTAAATTGAAACTTGAATAAAAAACTAACAAAGAAGCGGCATATCGAGTAAAAACTTAAGGCACTCGCTGACAGAAAGTTGAAATGTATTATACAAAACACTAAAATTGAATGAACATATACACTTCAAGCTTTAGAAATAACGCTGTTTCAAATTTGTTATGTTTATTAATAATAATAAACTTGAAGAAGTCGCTGAACTCCCGGAACTGTGAAATGTTTGCTTTCAGAAACGTTAAAGCAAGTCCAATTAAGTTCAATCCGACTGTCAGTGAGTAGCTTATTTACGTACACTGAGTTTGCTTGGTATCCCGCTTTTTTTAGGCCAGCCCGTCCCTCTAACTCGTACACGAATTTGTCTGTCTATATATTTCTTTTTTACTATTTTCGACACTCTCGTAGACCCACTTTTCGTCATCATAGCGAGCTGAAATTTGGCACACAGGTTCATGTCGCGTGACAATTGAATCTATCAAAATTTGAGCCGGAAATTTCCATGGAAAACCCGGAAAATCGGGAAAAATCATTTGAAATTTGGTACAAATTTGATTAGTGATAAATCCGTTTCAGGAAAAGCGCAGAGTATTCCGGAAAAAAATCCCGGAATTTTCCGAATTTTCCGGAAAATTTTCCGATAAAAAACTTTTCTAAATTATGCAGGATCAAGTTCCCTATCAACTGGCATCAGTACTTTCTCTCCGACAATGGTGAAAACTTGCACAAAAAATCGAAGAAAATTCATGTAAAACGCTCTTCCGGAGTTTTTCCGACCAAGGAAGCGTTTGAGCGTTTTGCAACCTAAGACAAAGTTGTAGAGCGAAATGAGTTGCATAAAGTTGCTTTTGTGGAAAACTACATGGAAAACCCGGAAAAGCGGGAAAATCATCGGAAAAATTTTCATCGATATGATTAGTGATAAATCTGTTTCAGAAAAATGCAGAATTTTCCAATTCTTCTGGAAAATTTTTCGAAAATTCGGTTTTTCGGAAAATTTTCCGACAGAAAAGTTATATAAGCTATGCGGAATCATTTTTTTCCGTCCTACTGACATCAATACTTTCTCTTCAACAATCATGAAAACTTGCATGAAAAATCGAGGAAAATTCATGTAAATTTTTAAAAAAAAATCATAGTAATAGGAAAAGTCTGTGGAAAACATGGAAAATCGGGAAAATTCATGTTATATGGCATCAAGTTGGAATACAGCTAAAAAGCGCTGTTTAAAACATAATTTGAATTTCAGAAAACCGTTGCAGTACTTCAACGATTTGATACTCGAAAAATTTTTGTTTTCGGATCGGCACCAAACATGACTTAAAAATTGTTTTAAAATTTCTCCACGCAGCACGTAATAACAATTTAGTTAACGTGAAAAAGGCAGAAAATAAAATAAGTAAAAAACAAGTTTTCAAACAAAACTGAGGCCAAGCCGCATGAAAAAGTAGAAAATAAACTTTTCTTCACACACAGAAGTGGACTCAGATTTTATTCGCTGACAGTCACCGATATATTTCAGTATGATCAATCAGAGGTAATAAGTGATTTGATTCATGAAGAGAAAAAATATTCAAGAGAAATGTCCCAATCAAAAAATCCGAGTCCACCTCTGTGTGTGAAGAAAAGTTTATTTTCTACTTTTTCATGCGGCTTGGCCTCAGTTTTGTTTGAAAACTCGTTCTTTACTTATTTTTAGTTAGTTATTTATTCAATGATAACATAACGGAGTTTCAATGTAATATTTAAATTTTATTTATTTTTAAATAAATACTCTCAGCGTCGAACCTATCTTAACTGTTTATTTTTCGTTTCTCTTGTGGGTTTTTTTTTAACTTCGTGACAAGCAACAATCAGTTAACATTCAGCAAAAAAAAAATTTCACAGGTCGTAGAACTACAATGTGAACTAAGCCTTATCTAAACCTTAAGACTGAGTCGTCGATAGTCTACCTAATGCATAACACACATTGTGATTTTATTATTCTGCTGTTCTGGCTGTAAGATACTCTCTAAACAAACATTAAGACGATGCGATATAAGAGATATTTCAGTCGATTGTTCAGATTCGTCCACAAATTGTAGGTCCTATTACAAGAATCAAATAAATTCGCCCATCTAACTTGTTGTTTGTTGTTGTGTTGATTAAACCGTTTTACTTCTTCCACCACACCATAACAGAATCAATTTTCTTACTTCAACCTGGACAGGTTAATTTGCCGAAGTACTGAAAGTGGTGCAGTTGCTCCCAATGTTGAACCGTTCCGATTCATACAGCTTGCGAGAATATTAGCCGTTTTGGTGACACTCTTATCTACACAGTGTCAGTGGGTTTAAAATAGAGTAAAACGCATTCGTAAATCCCTTCTGCTTTCCAATCTCTGGGGAAAATGACTAGTTATGTATATTAGCCAGCTGTTCCTTAATTAATTGGTAGTACTGCTACCTTCTGGTATAAGATCATGCAAAACGTTAAATACATTCACGACTCTATCCCGACACACCTATTTTTATACTTATCAGATCTATAGCTTCTACGGGAATAATACTTAGATTCCACTTTAAGCATAATACGGATTCCTTGTTGAAATCCAATTCAAAGCAACGGCAACCAACATTTTAATTGTGTTTCTAACCGGATTTAGTTCTTTCCTAATTTGAAATGAACTTATTTCGCGCATTTATAGCTTACCTGAAAATTCAATCAATCAAACACAAACTGCTAAAAACTAAAAAAACTAAAACCAATCCTTAATACAATTTTAAAATACGAGCGCTATCAAAGTTACACTCTTTCGCTATTATTTCTAACACCACACCCATACTCGTCTAATCCTTAGCCGTTTCGTTCTAGTCACGTTTATATCACGTTCCTAGTCGAAAGTAATTATTAAAACCCATCGGGAGATTAGTAAATTACGCTTTCAATTTATCTATGTATAGGTATGTGCCTTCAGCAGCTGCGAGCGAGACTTTTATCAGTTTTTGATGGTATATTACGTTTTAATCTGAAGGATTTATAAAGGTTTAACTTTGATATAAAATGAAAGGATGTATGTGTGTGTTTTTGTGTGCTTGTGTGTGTTTATGAATCTCATGATCTCGTTAAATGATGAAAATTGAGTTTTGGCAACAACAGTGATGAATACGCAATTAGAGAGCTTCCAAATGTGGTGATTCCTTTTCACTGTGTGTTGTGTTGTTATGGCTCTGGAGAGGATTAATTTTTAGGGAAATATTTATTTTTTATGATTTTTATAACATTTACGACAAATCCATTAAATTTTAGTCAGTGGTGTGGGAAAGTATAGAAAAGCTTTAGGCTCCCTAGAGATTCAAATAAGGAGCAACACAAGAAAGAAGATATTTCTACAGAGGTTTGAAAAACTGTTCACTTGCGGTTCGCTAGGACGTTATGGCATATGGACCCCCTTCACCTTTTTAAAAGGATTATCTTTATTCTCCTTATCGTTTGTCTCTTAAGGCAATACATTGTTGCCTAATTAAAGTCTGCAGTCTTCGAGACACTGAAGAAAAATACCAGACACAATTAGATCACCATAATTTTCACACTGTTGAAAATATGATGTTTCGTTTAAGTCTACATACCTAAATGCCAATATCTTGCGTGAATTAACTCCAAATGGATGTTTAGATCTGCTAAATCTCATTTTACTACACCAATGATTTTTTTGTAAGGCTGGGGGATGAGAGATCTTAAGCACGTAGACCAGGGCGGCTCATTGTGCTGACCTGCCAGAAACTCCATCATCAAAACCTTCCTGTCCTCTTAATGGAGCGCATCAGATATTGGTGAGGTAAAATTTTCAGCTCATCCACAGATAGGAGGGCAGACCCAAGCATGTCCAGCCTACTCCGCGCAAAGGCCGAACAAGCACACAAAACGAGTTCGGTTGTCTCAGGTTCTCGTTCCAGGCAGGACAGTTACTCAGGGCTGTCAATAACTCCCATCTTTGTTAGATGGGCGTGAAGCAAGCTGTGGCTGATGATAATGCTAACCACAGTTCTACATTGTTTTCTTACGACCCCAAGAAAAAGTTAGAGAAATTTCTATTAGGGGCATCAAGAAAAAGTTTTATACACCTACAAGTACTTAGGTTCACCCATCGCTGCTCCAACATCTACTTTGATGAAACACCTAATCACCGAGGTGGCCACGTCTGCAGCGGGTTTCTGTCCAAGGAAGAAAAAGCTAGAGCCGTACTTGGCTAGCAAGTCAGACCCCTCATTCCTTGTTATTACATATATTATATATATATTCAAAAACGTCATACTTACCTTGAATCGCCAGCTTAAAATGATAACCAAAAAAACTATGTGGGCATTCGAATCATACCAAAGGCTTTTTCGGAAAAAGTGGGGTTAGAATCTGGCTAAAACCGGAGTCGGCAGTCCATTACTGATACCTACCCAACATTTGGTCACCCAAAAAAGCATTTTAGGGGGCGCTTCAAAAATTTTAAAACAGCAACTGGATCTGTAGCATAACGCGACCGGTATAATACTAGTGAAGGCATTCTTCACCCCCCTCTTATACATATGCGGTAATTGGTATTAGTAGCATTTTTTTTTTGTAAGGAGATAGACAAATCCAACAGCGAACTGTATAGACTGTCTGAAAATGAAGTAGAAACCTTCAAGTATATCCTAAACGAGTGTCTAGCTTTTTATTTATTTTTCCCGCGGACGGGAATCGAACCTACATTTGTTAGAATCGGTCAATGATGGAGACTGCTCTTACCACTGACCTAACGAGACAGATGATTTTCCCTCTTGCATTTATCAAATTTGTAACTAGCCTACTAAGTCACGTTTGCTTTCAGCTGGCATTAACCAGTAACGATGAAAGCGCACAAATAAGTTCTTCAAAATTCTTCATTCTCCATCATTGACCGATTCTAACAAGTGTAGGTTCGATTCCCGTCCGTGGGAAAAATAAATAAAAAATTGAAATTACAATTTATTTGTGCACTTTCATCGTTACTGGTTAATGCCAGTGGCTTAGTAGGCTAGTTACAAATTTGATAAATGCAAGAGGGAAAATAATCTGTCTCGTTAGCTCAGTGGTAAGAGCAGTCGCCCGGCAAGATGAAGGTCCCGGTTTCAAATCCCGGACGAGGCGGTTGTTTTTTCTTCTCGTATTTATAAATTTGATTTAGAATCATTAAAAAATAAAAGAGTCTCTAGCGCTTGCAGCTTTAAGGTTTCAAATCACTGGAGAAGCGCTTATCTCTTCCAATAAGGGTTGCAATATAATCCGAAAGGCAAGAAACGAGCTCGTAAAAAGGCTTGATTTAGGCTAATCACTTTAAAGGAGAACATAATAGACCAACTCTGGTTGTAGTATCCACAGGGTTCTATAGTGACCCAGTCACCGCCCCTACTCCCTAACCAATCAGTTGAAACTTAACTTTGTGGGAAAATTGCTGGCTGAAAATGATAGTTTATCGACGAGACCGACACATCTGATTGTGGATAGTCCTCTTTGAGTACTTGGTGATATTTATCCCGCATGAGCTTCCATGAATATTTGTCGATTTTGTTAAGGTTAGGCTATCTGGAGTATATATGTATGTGTTGTTTATAGGCTTTCACAGAAGAATGTGCCTCCATGTTCACCATCTAATACATTTAATTCGCTGGTGACGTGCTCGATAGAGTTATTGCATTTTTCTATTAGCTTCAACATGTGATATCTTTTATTAACCACCCTCTTTTTTCAGCACACATAATGGGACTGGTATCCTCTATCGTTGAAATTTGGCAACAGAGACAATGCTAATCCCTTAGAAACTGACCTTTTTAAAACTACTTACTGAGATATTATGATATTAGTCCTGATGACTTTATCCACATATTTCTACCAAAGCTTCCGCTGTCTTCTCGTCAAATTAAGACGAAGCATCTGTCGCATAAGCCGGTCTTTCTAATTATTCCCACATGACTCGCGAATATCGCCGAAAGTTTTAAACGAATATTCAGTGCATCTCGTTTTCGTGCATCTCCTACACGTGCGACGTATTGGTGTTCTCGCCTTCACTCGGTGAATATTCTGTGATATGCGCAAGTCGTGTGGGACCGGCTTTAAGTATATTTCGGATACGGCTAATAGTTTTTCGAGCGGTCCTAATGGTTTTGCGTTTTTTGTTAAATTCATCTTCACTCTAGGATGTTTTTCCGAAACAGCAACAGCTTTAACTATTCCTTTATTCAAGAAAGCCAAGAAGTGTGATATTTCTAAATATACAGACCTAGCGCAAATTTGAGCTTTATTGCTAAGGGTATCTGCACAACGCGGCGAGGCGAAGAGAAGCTACAACAAGAGTAAAGATATAAAATGATTTCTCGGTAATTCCATGAGAATGTTCGTAACAAAGCTGTGGCAGCGCGGAATGTATCTTCACCTCGCTTCGCTCAACTCTTGATATAGCCTCACCTCGCCTCGCTTTGTCACGATGTGCACGTACCCTTATGTATTTGAAGTCCTGGTTTTTAATGTTCTGGTCTTCTACTGCGCAAACCTTCCTTGTGCATTTTTCATTATGCCTTTAAGTAAGATAAAAATCAACAACGACTAATCTATTTGGGTTTACCAATTTCTGCATACCTAGTATGGAAAACAAATCGATTTCATTTTTGGTAATAAGTCATTGGTTGGCGGCTGTTTTCAAATATTTTTATAATTTATGTTTGTGGAGACTATTGTTTTGTGGTCATTTTGCAGTCTTTTTTCAGGTAGGTACTATTGGAAAGATCATAACCGGCCAACTATACGTATGTAGACTTGCGCGATTTAACTAACGAGGGGGCAGAGGGGCAGAAAGATGGTTTAATATTTTTCTATTAATCTCTCTCTGAATTGAATTTCGAATTTTAACATTTTTCGAACAAAGTTTTCGATTTTTCGAAAATAGAGTGCTTATTACCATGTTTAGATGCAGGGTTGAACCATGGTTCAACTCGGGTTCAACTCCATGTATACGCGGCTCGAGTTGAATTTGGGTCGTTCCGACTTCCGACCGCGTTTGTATGGCGTAGTCGAGTCGAACTGGTGTCCTATAAAGGCGAATTGAGTGGTCGAGTTGGCAGCTAACAGTTGAGATTGCATATTTATTGTGAGTTTATTTTGTTTATTATTTCTACTTTTTCATGCGGCTTGGCCTCAGTTTTGTTTGAAAACTCGTTTTTTACTTATTTTATTTTCTGCCTTTTTCACGTTAGCTAAATTGTTATTACGTGCTGCATGAAGATATTTTAAAACAATTTTATGACGGCTGAAAGGACACTGATTTACTGACTTTTCCCGATTTTACATGTTTTCCACAGAACTTTCCTATTACTATGAAATTTTTTTTAAAAATTTACATGAATTTTCCTTGATTTTTCATGCAAGTTTTCATGATTGTTGAAGAGAAAGTATTGATGCCAGTAGGACGGAAAGAAATTGAATCCGCATAGCTTATAAAACTTTTTTGTCGGAAAATTTTCCGGAAAAGTCGGAAAATTCCGGAAATTCCAGAAAAATTGGAAAATTCTGCACTTTTCCTGAAACAGATTTGTCACTAATCATATCGATGAAAATTTTTCCGATGATTTTTCCGCTTTTCCGGGTTTTCCATAAAAGCAACTTTATGCAACTCATTTCGCTCTACTACTTTGTCTTAGGTTGCAAAACGCTCAAACGCTTCCTTGGTCGGAAAAACTCCGGAAAAGCGTTTTACATGAATTTTCCTCGATTTTTTCTGCAAGTTTTCACCATTGTCGGATAGAAAGTAATGACGCCAGTTGATAGGGAACTTGATCCTGCATAATTTAGAAAACTTTTCTACCGGAAAATTTTCCGGAAAAGTCGGAAAATTCCGGAAAAAATTTCGGAAAAATCGGAAAACTCTTCCTTTTTCCTGAAACGGATTTATCACTAATCAAATTTGTACCAAATTTTCAAATGATTTTTTCCGATTTTCCGGGTTTTCCATGGAAATTTCCGGTTCAAATTTTGATAGATTCAATTGTGTGCCAAATTTCAGCTCGCTGTGATGACGAAAAGTGGGTCTACGAGAGTGTCGAAAATAGTAATAAAGAAATATACAGACAAATTCGTGTACGAGTTACAAATGAATGGCCTCAAAAAGGAGTGTTTGTGTGGAACTCTAATGGAATAGAACGTCGAGAAAAGCGGTTCGTTACATTCTGACATCAAAGGATATGACTAGGTGTTAGTAATATTTTTTTATACTTTCTTAGTTGATTGTATTATTTTAACTGTCTAATTTTCCAAAAAAAATTATTTCGAATATCATGAACACAGGCGTTTGGTTATACGGGTGTCCCGTATGTGGTCTGGCACCCGAAGGCTACGGATAGGTCATGTTTAGACAAACAAAAAATGTATGGGTGGGGGGGGGAAATCTAAACGGTTTCCGAGATAACTGGACTTTAGGATATTTTGGTATGTTTTTATAGATCACCCTGTAACTTCTGAAAGTTATACCCTATGATGATGATTTAAACTTTGGTAAATAGATAATCGTTGGACCTTTCTAATGGTCTATAAATTCGTTCCCTCAACCTTTCGTTTGGCTCAACAAAGTTAACATTTCGGAATTTTTACCCTTTTTTTTTATTTAACTACTATTTTTATCAAAAAACACGTCATCAATACCAATTTTTCATATTGGACTTACGAAGCCCAAAACCTTAGCTGTAAAATGATCTATCACACTCTGCATCCAAAATGTAACCGTTTCTGTGGTTTTTGCACTTTTTCTTAAGCATCTCCAGCGAAAATGGCTGAAAAAGGTCATTTCCAAAAAAATAACTTTCTGCCACTTATTGAACTTTTCCAGCCATTTTCGCAGGATTTGCTTAAGAATAAGTGCAAACACGCAGAAAGGGGTACATTTTCGGTACAGAGTGTGATAAGTAGAGATCGCAATCCCGGGATCCCGAATCCCGGGATCCCGGGATCCCGGGAATATATTCAATCCCGAAATCCCGGGATTCAGGATCCCAAATCCCGATCCCGGAAAAATCATTCTAATTATTAACTAATTTCTAAAAAAAATGAAAAATCATTTATATTGTATATTTTTAAGCATTTTGAATTTTGGCCGTTTTCTATTTAAATAATATTTAGTGTAAGCAGGCTTTGCTTTTCGATTGCCATGGGAATTGTGATTTTTCAGAGTAGGTTTTGCCTTTCTGTTAAAATTGGAATTGCAGTCGGTTAAATTTTTTATGTGCGATTAATGTATTTATGATTTTGTGCTGTTATTTAAGTGAACTTAAAAATTTAATTTTTATTTTGCTAGAAAAGAATATTTATTTTACCATTTTAAGTGTTTTTAAATAAAATAAGGTAAGCAGTTATCAGAAAATTTAAGAAAAACCATATTTTGCTACATATAATATTTTTAATTCAAAGTTTATTAATTTATTTCTTACTTTATCACAGATTTAGCGATGACAAATAAGGCAGAAGTTTGGAAATTTTACGACAGATCAGAAACAGAAGCATCTGCTAAATGCAAACGCTGTCCACAAATTATTAAGACGACAGGAGGATCTACTAAGGGACTTCATACACATTTAAAAAGTATTCATAATATTGATACGCGAAATAAGGATGGACATGATGATGCAACTACATCTCAATCCCAAAGTATTTCTACATGCAAGAAACGAAAACTAACAGACTATTTTGCTAATAAAGACGATAAATCACTTGAAGCCACAGTTTCGAGAATGGTAGCACGAGATGGATTTCCATTTTTAGTATTTGTTACTTCCAATGATCTAAGAAGTGCACTGACGGCAAAAGGATTTGAGTTACCAAAATCTGAACACAGTTTCCGAAAAATGACTTTGGACTATGCTATGAAAATTCGATCATATAATATGAAAGAAATTGAGTACGAAATTAAGGAAGGACGGAAGTTTAGTGTTTCATTTGATGAGTGGACATCTAATCGAGGTCGCAGGTACATGAATGTCAATGTTCATGGTAACTCTTCAAAATTCTGGAATCTGGGCCTTGTCCGTGTGCTTGGATCAATGACAGCCGAAGTATGTCTAGAGCTACTAAGTAAGAGGCTGGATAAATATAATTTGTCTCTCACTAATGATATTATATGCATTGTTACTGACGGTGCCAGTGTTATGGTAAAAGTTGGTAAACTTATCGCTCCAGAAAAACAACTGTGTCTTGTTCATGGCATACAGCTTGCAGTTTTGGACGTTTCAGATTATGAAGAAGATATTTGTTTTCAAGAAGAAGGTGGAGTTACTGTTGTAAATAGAGACACCGAGGCAGATCTGCTAGCCAATATTTCTCCAGTAATTGATAAAGTGCGAAGGACTGTTCGGATGTTCAAGCGATCCCCAACTAAAAATGACATTCTGCAGAAGTACATTTTAGAAGATCACTGAAAAGAACTAAAGCTCCTTTTGGATTGTAAAACAAGATGGAGCAGTTTATTCATTATGCTGGAACTTTTTAATTTTCTCAAGATTTCTATTCAGAAATGTCTTATAGATTTGAAATCTCCTATTTATTTCTCAAATGAAGAACTTAAGAGTATCCTCGATATTATTTCGGCCCTGGAGCCCGTGAAGTTGACAGTAGAAGTATTGTGTCGTAAGGACTCAAATTTACTAACCGCAACACCAGCACTACAATTCATGCTACAAAAACTTGACAATAACGGATCACCAATATGTAAACAAATGTCACAAGCGCTTAAATTACGCATTAAAGAACGACTTAGTCCAGAACTCTCTGGTGTCTTACAATATTTACACAAGTCTAGCAGCATTGATGAAGATTTCGGTGTGTTTAAGATGCCATTCAAAATTGCCATTCGGAAATTTGTTCAGAATACTCTAGAAAGGCTGTCTGTTTCAACCACAGAAGCCAGAAGAGCCGAATCTCCAATTTTGAATGATACACCAGAAACTAATACGGCAATACCAATGCAAGATCAGCTACAATTAGCAATTGAGAAAGGATTAGCAAAATCACCAATGCCATCTGGATCATCAGCAAATAACTTAAATCTAGTTTTAAAAAGAGAAATGGCACTTTATGAAAGTGGAGGTGCTCTCGGTGTTAATTTAAATATGGTGTATAATTTTTTGTTAACCATTCCACCTACAAGTGTAGATTCGGAGCGAGCTTTTTCAGCTGCTGGAATTTTATGCACTAAGTTTCGTTCACGTTTAAATGACGATACTGTCGATTCATTGTGTTTCCTTCGAGGATTTTTTCATCAACAGTCAAAAAGAAACTAATTTAAAATAAACATTTTATAAGTCAGTAAAAAACATATTTTTTTCTTACCATATTTTCTATATCTATAATATAATAATAATAATAATAATGAATTTTATGAATTTAATATGTAATATTTTATTTTTCTTTTTTTCTATATCTATAATAAATAATAATAAATAATTAATTTTGTGAATTTAATATGTAGTTTTCTTTTTCTTTTTTTCTAAATAAAAAAAAAACTTTTATAATTAAATTTTGTACAATGTTTTCAGTTTTTCCAAATAAATAATAACAAAATTCTACTAGGTTAATCCCGGCGGGATCCCGGGATCCCGGGATCAACAAAAACCAATCCCGAAATCCCGGGATTGAAAAAAGGCTCCGGGATTGCGATCCCTAGTGATAAGTCATTTTAAAGCTAAGCCTTTGGGCTTTTTAAATTCAATATGAAAAATTGATATTGATGACGTGTTTTTTGATAAAAATAGTAGTTAAATAAAAAAAAACGAGTAAAAATTCAGAAATTTTAAATTTCGTTGACCCTTAACTTCAAAACGGAAAGGGTGACCATTGGAAAGGTCCAACGATTATTTATGTACCAAAAGTTTAAACCATCATCATGGCATGTAACGTTCAGAAGTTACAGGGTGATCTATAAAGACATACCCAAATATTTTAAAGTCCAGTTATCTCGAAAATCGTTACGATTTCCCTCCCCCCACCCATACAATTTTTTGTTTGTCTAAGCATGACCTATCCGTAACCTTCAGGTGCCAGACCACATACGGGTCACCCTGTATACTACAATTTAAAAATATCTGTGCTCCTGTTTGTTTCGTCTAGTCCAGTCTGTGGTTATTTTTGTTTTGATTAGATACATTCATACATAAAAATTTCATTAAAAAGCCTTAAGGAACGTTAAATTTCATAACATATTTATAAAATTCCCTCACAATTCATCACATATAAATATGCAATAGGGAAAGAGCACATAAGAGACAACCACCCTCGTGAAACACACAGATTTCAATATTAGGTTGTCAATAAATGTCAGCATAAATCACTTATACTAATACATCTCTTTCTCGTTGCATTTTGGCAAAGGATCTGACTGCACTAAATGAATTTAACAGAGAGTTTACGTACAGAAACGCTTGAATAGATTCACATCATGGTTTATTGTAAAATGCAAATTTGCCCTTCACTAAGGCTTAGTTATATGTACCATACCACACCAGATTTCCAATGCTGCAAAAGAAGGGCGGTTGATGGCTGAGTGCATGCAGCAACATGGATATCTTCTTATGACATAAACTTGACATATTCTCGGATATCAAATGTCTCTCATATCAATTTCTAAGAAAATTCTGTATGGCGCTAAACTGATTATGGAATGGTATTTTCATGTGAATATTTCTATTTGCGAAAGTGTATTATTTGTGCATAGCTATAGACTGCCCAGTTCTATTTCAGTTCTGGAAATTAGAGCAACAGATCCATTTTACATATGGATTTAAATATCAAAATGTCAAGTTCTTCTGATAGTATCGATATACACATACATATACGTAGTAGAAAATGAAATTTAACTGGAAAATATCTAGCAGACATTAAGGAAATATGAATAATTGTTCGAAAGACATAGAGCGGTAATGTGGTTTTCCATATTACAAAATCCTATTTTACGTGGTGATTTTGTGCTCACTTCAAGATTTCATAATTGTACATCTGAGGAATATATGCCATTATTTTGGCAGTACCTGCATTTGAGAGCGAGATCCATTCTGCGACGAAGACTATAGTGCCTTTCCATTATTTCTGTCTTCTAATCTGGTATTTCACGTCTCGCGATACTCTGAGTAATGCTCAATTATTAGTAATTAAAAGTAAAACTACTTTTTCAATTATATGTACTGGTAATTTTATAAAACAAAAATTACAATTACTTCACATCAATTTATAAGTAATGGGAATAAAAATTTGTAATTGCTAGGTAATGTACTTAAAAAAAATTCAATTACCTAATGAAAAAGAGGTGGACGTTCATTCTTGATGTTGATTTTTTTTTTTTAATTCTCTGTATGGCCGCCATCCAACCATCCAAGCAAGAGAAGATACCAACATAAATCAGATTTTCGGATTAATAATTGTTATTTGATACATGCAGCATGCAATGATATCTTATTTCGCAAAGCTTAGGTCGACAGTAATTCTAACTCTGAGAATATGCTCGAAGATATGAGTGCGATCAACGAAACGTTATTATTTACCGGCGTTATTTTGGATAAATTATAGACGACAGTGAGATGCGTCATGCCTTGTGCATTACCGTGATAACTTAAAAAGGCGTTTATGTGGACAGAACTCATTATATTTAAAAAATAGGTGGTACTTACGTATGTACAATCTATCAAATAACATCAACTATTTTCTTCTATTACATTCAAATTATTTAAGTAATTTTCTTTTAAATTATCTCATATCCGTTGCGGGTATTTAATTTTAAATTACTATATACATTAATAATTGAAAAGTAATCGGAAAGTATTGGGAGTACAAGGAAAACCGAAGTCTTTTTTTTTATGTGAGCCATTATTGTGGAAAAATGGTTACATAATTTTCAAAATATTGTCCATTGCTAGCCACAACTTTTTCCTATCTTTCTGGCTGCACACGGATTCTGCGTCGAAAAAACTCGTCCTTTGAGTCGATCCTCGAATTGATCCAATTTTTGGCTTCTTTGTAAGAACGGAAGTGATGCTCAGCCAGGCCATGCGTCATCGATCGGAATAGGTGGTAGTCGGAAGGGGTGATGTCTGGAGAATACGGCGGTTAGGGTAAGATGTCCGAGTTCAGTGTTTCCAGATAGGTTTTCATACAACCTGAGAAACATGTGGCCGAGAGTTGTTGTACAGCAAAATTACCTTGTCGTCTCTCTGCTCATATTTCTGCCGTTTTTCTTTCAATGTTCGGCTCAAACGTATTAGTTATATTCGGTAGCGAGCTCCTGTGATAGTTTCACCCGGTTGAAGCAGCTCTAATACATCACGCCAAGCTGGTCCCACCAAATACACAGCATGGATGTTTGCCTTGGCAGTCCATGTTGATGTATGGCCGCGGTATCTCCACGATTTTTTCGCATTAGATTATCATCGCCATTGACAGTGCGATACAAAAAACCACTCCTTTTTTAGCCGTTGGAGCAGCTATTCACATGTGAAAAAAACGCCGATCGACGTTTCTTGACTTCAACTCGTATGGCGCCCAATTTCCTTACTTTTGCATCATTCCCAAGATTTTCGAACGATATGAAATTGATTGTTGAGTCACGCCCAATTAATATGCAAGTTCTTGTTGTGTTGAATATTCGTCTAGTAATGCCTCCAATTCTGCGTCTTCAAATTTGTTCACCGGTCCGAGACGTGCCTTGTCTTCTAGGGCGAAATCACCCATTTTGTAGCGTTGAAACCATTCGCAACACGTTCTTTCAGTAAGAGTAGCCTCACCATAAGTTTCTACAAACATTCGACGCCCCTCAGCCGCATATATTTTTTAATTGAAGGCAAAAAGCAAAACTTTTCGCAAATGACGATTATTTGTCTTAAACTACGACATATTCGCGGACAAAAAAGGATATGATGCCGATAAAAGTTCACAAATCAAATGATGAGGAGTTGTTTACAGATGCTCAACCTTACCGTGTGACATTTCTGATCCGTCATTTACGACCAGCATTTACTGCTGGCGCCATCTATTGTGCAATGGCGGTTTTCCTTTTCTACTCGCAATAATTTACATCTTTTCTCAATAACTAGTAATATAATTACGGTAATTAAATAATTATTATTTTATAGTGATTTTTCTCGCCTTAAGGTATGGCTTACAATCCAGTCCAGATTGTTTCATTTTCGTAGGTGATTAAGAACTTGGCGCAGTAGGAATTGGAGAAATTTCTTTTAGCAATGCATATTTGGATTGTATTATAATCCTGAAGATCAAGGATAGGATTGTCCAAATAATGACCATTCAAAGGATTTGAGAGATTTGCTGTACAACACAAATTTTTGCCACATATTTCTCTGCAGAAATGTGAGATAGCTCGTATTTACAAATCGTAGATAGTCGGAGTTGTTTTTATAACATCTAATGCCGTACAGTCAAAGTATCACGCCCGTATGCTGATTGATTTTTTTCTGTTGTGAAAAACTACATATATTTATTGTGATTTGTGGCCCGTAATCCATGACTACATGTTTTACTATTTGCGTGACGGTTATGCCCGAAAAAATGTCGGATATCAGCGGCAGACATATTTAAGAAAAATAAAAGTGCCTTCTTGCTATACGTCTTTAGACACCGCTTAATCTTAATCTTAGTTTCTATGAGTTGGAGGTAAAAATCAAACCTTACGATCTTAAGAAGTTTTCTTAAAAGTTGACTTGCTTTGAATTGATGTTCGCCTGCAGAACCGACTTCAACTTTTTTGGTTCTGATCAAGAAAATGGCTTTTTGTTTTCAGTCCAACTAATCATCATATTTTTATCCGAACCCTTTCGTGATAGACTGCCTAACATCAATAAAGATTTGGATCACCAAAAATGGTTTACTAATTTCGTGGGTAGACGAGTAAAACAAGGAGGGGGATGTTTATATATCTATTTCTTCTTCGATTCCCATATAAGAGAGAGAACTCGGATATATTTTAGCGGTCTTGTCTTTGATTGAAGAATTAGGTCCCTTTCAAAATCACCACTCGGAGTCAATTCAGTCCACATAATCATTCATGACGCTTAATTCTCGATTTAAGTAGACTCTACGTCATGGATATTACAATGGCTCTACAAATAGATATTAGCATTCTGAAGAGCTTTGGAAAGCTCTTTTATTTACAAGTAAAAGAATAGGAGTCCGACAATTAATCCCTGAGGGACTCCACGTACAAATAATATAAAAATTATGCATGATTAGCTAAAACTAGCATTCTCAGATTTATTTAAACCATTAGCAAATTATTGTAAACCTTAACAAATAAATTTAAACTTTGAACAAATGATTTTAAACCTTAACAAATAAATTTAAACGTTGAGCAAATGGTTTTAAACCCTTAACAAATATATTTAAACCCTTAACAAATGCGTTTCAACTGTTCACAAAAAGATTTAAACCTTTAGTAAATATATTTAAACTCTTAAAAAATTTATATTTAAAATATTTTATTTCAAGTTAAATAGGCAAATTTTCTTCAACGTTTGGGTACATACATATATAATCTATGTATGCATATATTACAATACTTCTGATTTTTCAGTCCAGTGGATGGTCAACCATATCCACTGCCATAGCAATTTTTCGACAGGGTTTAACATAGGCGAGTAAGGAGCAACAACTTTGGTGTTGAATTCGTTTGAGATAACACATTGCGAACTTGTTGTGTTTTGTGTATTCTCGCATATTCATAATTAAAAATGCGTCACTATGCGATGGATTTGTTTCCAATTTTTCAACAATTTCGCGCAGAAATAGAGAAAACCTATCGGAATGGCAAGTAGAATTTGCAAGTTTTGCCTCCTTACTTGCCTATGTTTAACCCTATCGAAAAATCGTTTTCTTAAATGAAGACACATGCACGTTCAGCTTTAGGTGACATAAGTAGAGAACATAATCTGATCTCAGTGATCGCAGATAGGCTGCAATAAATCACACTTAATGACTTTTCCAACTATATTATGGATATGGTTTTACTTACTCCTAAGGCAGTGGATGGTCAACCGTTGCATTGAAAAGTCAAAAGTATTACAGATTATATATGCACCCAAAATTTAAAAAAAAATTATATGAAATGCTTATACCTACTTAAGTTGAAATAAAATATTTTAAATATAAATTTGTTAAGAGTTTAAATATATTTGCTAAAGGTTTAAGTCTTTTTGTTAACAGTTGAAACTCATTCGTTAAGGGTTTAAAATCATTTGTTCAAGGTTTAAATTTATTTGTTAAGGGTTTAAAATTATTTGTTCAAGGTTCCCAATTTATTTGTAAAGGGTTTAAAATAATTTTTTCAAGGTTTAAATTTATTTGTTAAGACTTTAAAATTATTTGTTCAAGGTTCCCAATTTATTTGTTAAGGGTTTAAAATAATTTTTTCAAGGTTTAAATTTATTTGTTAAGAGTTTAAAATAATTTTTTCAAGGTTTAAATGTATTTGTTAAGGGTTTAAAATTATTTGTTCAAGGTTTAAAATTATTTGTTAAGGGTTTAAAATCATTTGTTAATGGTTTAAATAAATCAGAGAATGCTACATATAAAAACATAGAAAAATTCAATAAATAAGTTTCTCGATGGCTTTGCGGAGAAGCAACATAATCTTGATTGGAGTGAAATCATTCATGTATACTGGCGAACTTCTTGTGACTAATGTGAAAATTTCATTATTATTAAGTTAGTCTAATGCTGAAATGCTGTTGGCCACTATACGTCCTTACAATATAAGGTCGTAACCAATCAGCGCTACTTTTTGAAATCTTCAGTTTAGCCCATAACTATAAAACAGCAGTTAAATAAAATAAGTAAAAAACGAGTTTTCAACAAAACTGAGGCCAAGCCGCATGAAAAAGTAGAAAATAAACTTTTCTTCACACACAGAGGTGGACTCAGATTTTTTGATTGGGACATTTCTCTTGAATATTCTTTCTCTTCATGAATCAAATCACTTATTCACCTCTGATTGATTATACTGAAATATATCGGTGATTGTCAGCGAATAAAATCTGAGTCCACCTCTGTGCGTTAACTAAATTGTTATTACGTGCTGCATGAAGATATTTTAAAACAATTTTTAAGTCATGTTTGGAGCCGATCCGAAAACAAAAATTTTTCGAGTATCAAATCGTTGAAGTCCTGCAACGGTTTTCTGATGTTTTAAACAGCGCTTTTTAGCTGTATTCCAACTTGATCCCATATAACATGAATTTTCCCGATTTTCCATGTTTTCCACAGACTTTTCCTATTACTATGAATTTTTTTTAAAAATTTACATGAATTTTCCTCGATTTTTCATGCAAGTTTTCATGATTGTTGAAGAGAACGTATTGATGCCAGTAGGACGAAAAAAAATGATTCCGTATAGCTTATAAAACTTTTCTGTCGGAAAATTTTCCGGAAAAGTCGAAAAATTACGGAAATTTTCGGAAAATTTTCCAGAAAAATTGGAAAATTCTGCATTTTTCCTGAAACAGATTTATCACTAATCATATCGATGAAAATTTGTCCGATGATTTTCCCGCTTTTCCGGGTTTTCGGCGGAGTTTTCCACAAAAGCAACTTTATGCAACTCATTTCGCTCTAGAACTTTGTCTTAGGTTGCAAAACGCTCAAACTGTTCCTTGGTCTGAAAAACTCCGGAAAAGCGTTTTACATGAATTTTCATCGATTTTTTCTGCAAGTTTTCACCATTTTCAGAGAGAAAGTAATGATGCCAGTTGATAGGGAACTTGATCCTGGATAATTTAGATAACTTTCTTACCGGAAAATTTTTTCGGAAAAATCGGAAAACTGCATTTTTCCTGAAACGGATTTACGCGTTTCACATGAATTTTCCTCGATTTTTTCTGCAAGTTTTCACCATTGTCGGAGAGAAAGTAATGATGCCAGTTGATAGGGAACTTGATCCTGCATAATTTAGAAAACTTTTTTACCGGAAAATTTTCCGGAAAAGTCGAAAAATTTCGGAAAATTTTTCGGAAAAATCGGAAAACTGAATTTTTCCTGAAATGCATTTAACACTAATCAAATTTGTACCAAATTTTCAAATGATTTTTACCGATTTTCCGGGTTTTCCATGGAAATTTCCGGTTCAAATTTTGATAGATTCAATTGTCACGCGACATGAACCTGTGTGCCTAATTTCAGCTCGCTGTGATGACGAAAAGTGGGTCTACGAGAGTGTTGAAAATAGTAAAAAAGAAATATATAAATAAATAGACAGACAAATTCGTGTACGAGTTAAAGGGAACGGCCTCAAAAAACAGATTTTTTCTTCGTAGAATCATTTATATATGGTAGTAAGTAGTAACGTATCAACCAACACTTTCCTTGCTAACCGCAAATTATGGGCGTTCACATTTTACATAATATAACGTTTCATTACGTACCGCAGCAAAAACTTTGATGTGTAAAACAAACCTTTGCCATGCCTCTAAATCACAGATATCAAACGAAACATTAAATTTTCGCTAGCGTTAAATCCATTTAATAAATTCATCGGCAAGTGATATCATCTCACCGGATCAACGGTATATTAGCAGTGCCATCATATCGTGTGTGTATGCGTGTGTATATGTATAGATAGCTATAAAGTTTTACCACAAAATAATTAGTTCATCCCTAATTACAAGTAAATTGACTTTCATCTATTCCTCGTTTTACCAGCTTCTTGAGGTTAAGAGACAAACAATCAGCGGCTCTTTCCTCTTCCTAGCTAGACTATACTCATTCTTTTACTCATGCAGCAACCAACACGCCTACGTAGAGTAATAACCTATAGAAACCATACTCTTACCGCACCATAAGCTTTGTCTTAGAGACTGGATAAGTTTATAAGGCTATACGGGGACGATGGCGCACAAATAGAGATGCTATTCAAGTCAGGAGTAAAGGTTTTTAAGACATCTTCTTCAATTACTGATAATTTTATCCGACAGACTCGTTGAACGCTGATACATGGCTCCGTAGAGCTAGGCTAAAGCTATTTGTTAAACATAGTGCAAGGACCCGGAGGGGGGTGGGAGAGAAAGAAAATCATGGTGGGAATGTGATAATCAGGTTTTTCTTGATGAGACTTTTAAAGGGTACCTAGTACAAGATTCCTTTAAATATATCAGCGCTATATCGTTCCAGGGACTGAACTAATTGAATTTACCAGAATCAATATCCTTGAATTGCAATGGAGTTTTTTTTTTTTTTTTGCTATGTTTGTGTTTTTCTTTTTTAACACCTACCACCAGAGGTGCGAATTTAATTTTGTTTCGACACCCTATAGGGATATAATCTGTATTGGCTTTAATGAGTTCTACCTAACATAAATATTGTATGAAGCTGGTTTACAGTAATGAGTGAGTCAATAAAAAATGGTTAAATGTGATATTTTTAGAATGATATCGTGGGAGGACGATAAGAATTCAAAATTGATTAGAGGCTTTTCATTAATTCTATTTATGCAGAAGATGAACTCAGTCAAAATGTCAAATTTAATATAACAAAAAAATGCAGAGTTCTAAAATAAAACTGTTCTGAGATGAAAGGCTTTCGCTCCTGAAGAGATTTAACATTATTTCCTACCGCAAATTTCTTTTATACATAGATATCATTGGCGGTTTATATACATTCGATTTAATAAAAAGCCTATAAGGCACTTGGAGCCAGATATAGATGGCATACACCTGTTTCTTGGCACGAATTGAAGATAATTTTGTCAACATTACGCTCGACCAGGATTTGTTTGCTTTTCTCAATTTTTGCACCGAATACAGATTTTTCTAGAGATATCTAAATGAACTTTTGATATATTGAATTTATGGCTAACGACCAAGAAAAACTTTATAGCAAGACTGGTGTACTTACGAAGAAAGCAGTGATAAATTAATGTTGGGACTTTATGTACGAAAAATATTGTCTAGATTATCACTAGAACTGCAGTCTTTCAACGTTTTAATTTGTCCTTTAACTGGTGCACCGCACCAGTATGATTTAAAATTAAACAGAAAGCTTTAATTGGTCGATAACCTTCATTCTCTGCAATAGAAGTTCTGTGAAATCGGTAATGATAATTAAGAGAAATTATCAATAATCGGCCTCAACCTAGTTACATCTCGCCGAAGAAAAACTGTCGCTCATATCATTATCATTAATCTATCTAAACCCTCGCGAAACATACAACAGAATCTCCATGAAAACTGAGTTCGTACTGTAACCTTCAGCTTACTCCAGGATTCTGGTCATCGATCAAGACCTAGTCGAAGACGCTCTACAGGTCTGCATTTGAAACCAGACTATCTGGCCTTGCAAACTATCGTTCACTTGACTCGAATTGGCAATTCTACATGTACACAAAATTGTGTGGCCTAAACGTAACCGTTTTTGATATATTCCCGTTTCTATATGATTCATAATTTCATTAATTTTGCTACTTCAGATTGTAATCGCGCCTAATATTATGCAATCTCATGCAGTATATTCAGTCATTATACACGAAAATGATCAAAAAGTGCTTGTTTTGGACCCGAGTATCTCCGATTTGGATGAAAATTTCACAGTTTGTATAGAGAATATCAAAATAGCTTACCCATATTTTTTTGTTTTCACCCTACATAGTGTCCGATTTTCTTGAGAGAAAGCTTCAGAGCTTTATAGAAACTTAATGCGACCTTCATATATTACACCTATTTCACAGTTTAATGTTTTCATAATCAAATGTCGGCGCTAAACGGACAAACATATAGACATCACTGCCGTATAAAAAAAACCATGCGAAAAGTCAAACTAAAAGCAAACCGAAAAGCAGTAAATGCAGAAGGATTGCTAAACCCAGGAAGAAAACAGGGCAAATAAAATAAGTAAAAAACGAGTTTTCTAACAAAATAAACTTTTCTGCACACACAGAGGTGGACTCAGATTTTTTGATTGGGACATTTCCCTTGAATATTCTTTCTCTTCATGAATCAAATCACTTATTACCTCTGATTGATCATACTGAAATATATCGGTGATTGTCAGCGAATAAAATCGAGTCCACCTCTGTGCGTGAAGAAAAGTTTATTTTCTACTTTCTCATGCGGCTTGGCCTCAGTTTTTTTTGAAAACTCGTTTTTTACTTATTTTATTTTCTGCCTTTTTCACGTTAACTAAATTGTTATTACGTGTTGCATGAAGATATTTTAAAACAATTTTTAAGTCAAGTTTGGTGCCGATCCGAAAACAAAATTTTTTCTGAAATTCAAATTATGTTTTAAACAGCGCTTTTTAGCTGTATTCCAACTTGATCCCATATAAATGAATTTTCCCGATTTTCCATGCTTTCCACAGACTTTTCCTATTACTATGAATTTTTTTTAAAAATTTACATGAATTTTCCTCGATTTTCCATGCAAGTTTTCATGATTGTTGAAGATTGTTGAACATTGATGCCAGTAGGACCGAAAAAAAAATGATTCCGCATAGCTTATAAAACTTTTTTGTCAGAAAATTTTCCGGAAAAGTCGGAAAATGTTCCAGAAAATTTGGAAAATTCTGCAATTTTCCTGAAACAGATTTATCACTAATAATATCGATGAAAATTTTTCCGATGATTTTCCCGCTTTTCCGGGTTTTCCACGGAGTTTTCCACAAAAGCAACTTTATGCAACTCATTTCGCTCTACAACTTTGTCTTAGGTAGCAAAACGCTCAAACGCTTCCTTGGTCTGAAAAACTCCGGAAAAGCGTTTTACATGAATTTTCCTCGATTTTTTCTGCAAGTTTTCACCATTGTCGGAGAGAAAGTAATGATGCCAGTTGATAGGGAACTTGATCCTGCATAATTTAAAAAACTTTTTTACCGGAAAATTTTCCGGAAAAGTCGGAAAATTCCGGAATTTTTTTTTGGAAAAATCGGAAAACTCTGCATTTTTCCTGAAACGGATTTATCACAAATCAAATTTGTACCAAATTTTCAAATGATTTTTCCCAATTTTTTCCATGGAAATTTCCGGTTCAAATTTTGAGAGATTCACGCGACGTGAACCTGTGTGCCAAATTTCAGCTCGCTGTGATGACGAAAAGTGGGTCTACGAGAGCGTCGAAAATAGTAAAAAAAAATATCTAAATAAATAGACAGACAAATTCGTGTACGAGTTAAAGGGAATGGCCTCAAAAAGAGCAATCAAGTGAGTCATTAAATTTTTAGTTATTTTATTTATTATTAATTTGACTTGCAAAGTACTGCTAAAATAATAGAGGCAGGAAAAATAAAAAATTAAATTAAAGAAAATGAAAAATTAAATTAAAGAAAGGAAACTAAATATAAAAAATTATAGCTAAAATATGCAAAATAAAACATAGGTAAATCGAAAAATGAAAATTATAAAAGTAAGCTACGTCGTGAGAGATAAGAATAATACGAATTAGGGAAGATTAATTAAAAGCGTGAACCTGTATGAGACTTAAGGCTAGATCTCAGGGATAAATTAAACAGGTTGGGGACAATTTGCAAGATGGGGCTAGGCATCATGATTTTTTAATAAATCACAAATTTATTATTGGAATATTTCTTTAAACACCTAAGCCAACAAAATTATGTTTTCTAATATTTAAATTTGTCCCCCAATTTTTATTGAAAATTATTTAAAAATTAAAATTCACTAATTTTTTTTTTTAATTTCTCTGGTTTGCGGAACGGGGCTGCCACAAATTTGTACCAAATTAAATAAATTTTTAACATAAGCTTTTTGAAGTTAATATAAAGAAAATAACGTTTTCCGATTTTTAAATTTCCACATATTTTTGACTAAAATTTGACGTGTTTTACCTGCATTTTACCCATTACGAAAATTTGTGGCAGTCCCGTTCCGTAAACCAGAGAAATTAAAAAAAATCATTGAATTATCATTTTTAAATCATTTCAATAAAAATTGATGGAGAAATTTAAATATTTTGATTTTTGAAGTGGTTTTCCGAATATATTTCTAGAACGGTTTGTCGGACAGAAAAAATTATTAAAACCAATTTTATAGGATTTCGTATTCTGAAGAAGTTTTTAGTACAATAAAAATGTCTTGGACTGATCGTTTTCACAGTATACGTAAAAAACCTAAATTTTTATATGGCAACACCAAGCAGTTGCCCGATTTACTCCATTTTTAAAATTTTATTTGCTAGTGCAATAAAAACACCATGTACCAAATTTCAGCTCTCTACGTCGACGCGCTCTCAGGCAGTGTCCAAATATATAGTGGAAAACGAAAGTTTTGTATGGCAACCCCACGAAGAAGTTGCCCGATTTGTCTCATTTTCGAACTTTTTTTTTTTACTTTTTTTTTTTAAGTCCGTGTACAAAATTAAATCTCTCTAAGTATATTCTTTCTCGAGTTATCGTGCGCACAGACGGACAGACGGACGGACATGCAAAAATCAAAATAACTTTTGATATTATGCGTGGGTGTCCAATCCATTTTGCTCTACCATCATTATTTCGAGGTGTTACAAACGGAATGACAAACTTAGTATACCCTATAGAATCCAGTTTTACCAATTGCCTTCGATCGATCAGAAAGTTAAAAACAGCGATACTAAAATCAAAAGAGCAATTGAGTTTCTGAAGCAAGATCCTAAGCTCAACGCTGTCAAAAGCTTCGAAAATTTGAATAGTGCCAAGCTAACCAAATTGTGCAGTTATTTGCGTATTCATCAGCTTTTCCAATAGTTTCGATAAAAATAATGAGATGCTTATAGGTCTGAACCAAGGTACATAGAAGACAAGGAATTCCCATTAAAATTTTGACACATTGCAGCTGATAGCCTGTGACGTAATTCTGTGACTAATGTATATACATTTTTATAGGAAAGACAGAAAGAGGAGAGAGAGTATTGTCAAAGTTAACCTAATGACAAGTTAGGAAGCTGGCGAGATTTCCGAGTGTTTTACATTTAAAACGCACACGGCAAAATCGAAAAAAAAATCAAACTCTCTTTATGAATAAAGATAAATAATGTGAAAGTGCAAATTGCATGCAACGAAACAGAATGGCAAATGTTTCGTAAATAAATGAGAAGGGGCGGAGTTCTCACGTTTTACTCTCATAAATTGTTCCCGCCTTTTGTGAAAACCGGTTTTTGCTGAAAATTTGAGAGAATCGGCCAATGTTTTTTATAGCATGGCCAATGTTTGTTAGTGTAATTTCTATGCTATTTGAGCAGCACGTGCTTCTGTTTACATTCGTTTTGCTGTGAAGAGATTGAATTGGAGAAATTCTTGCTGGATTCTCTGATATTTTCGGGAAAAATGAGAGTTTCATTCGAGAGGAATTTTACATCTCCTTTCAGCATCTGAGCCAAAGCGAAATTTATCTTTTTCTTAACAATGGGAGGTAGTGTGACCTGATGTACATTATTATGAAAAGTTTGATAGAATTTTGAGGGATTTAATAAGATTTTGTCGTTCGGGTAATCCTACGTTCTCTCGATTTTTGGTTTTAACTCGTTATCTTAGTTGCACTGCAATAGTGCATAGACAAGTCGTTTTCCCCCGACGAAAGTATATGAAATTACTTGTTTCGTTCTAAAAAACACCAGAAATTTTCCACTTTTGCTTAACTTGTCATTAGGTAACTTTGGTATTGTGTTCTCTGTACCGTATTTTCCTATACATTTCACGATATTACGTCACCTAATGGTGGAACATGTTTCGTAATGGGAATACTTTCTATATACCTTGGGTCTGAACTCGGTATGGGGTTGAGGAGACGATTTTTGGGTATTGGCAACACAGCAGCTGGGAAAAGACGAAACCTATAGACATGTGTTCACGATATGCAGGATGTATATGTATATCTATGAGAAGAAGCGACAACTTAAGGGGAGGTTACCGTTCATGACGATGAAAAATTCGATTTTCTTTTTTTACATAATTATCATCTTTAAATTGTTTCGAACACGTGGGTAAAAGGATATTTTCATATCTAAAGTATTTTAGAATTAACAGTCTGTTGAGTGCGGAACGGTCCGCCGTATAGAAAACAAGTAGCTGAGGCGCTCGGAGCGCGCTTGCTTGGGGAACTTTTGTCACTACCTGACGTACCCTCGTAAATTTCGGGAAGCGGTTAACCTTCAGATTCAGCATAATGAGTTCTTGAAGGAAGAACAAGGGCCATTGTGTGGTGCTGGAATAGCTGGAGTAAGCTGTCAATGATATTTTATAACGTTTAACTTTATATGAGTTTTCCTGGGAACAAAATTTTTCAGTGCGCGGATCGCTCTACAGCTTCAACGGATGAACCGATTCACATGAATCTTTGCGCAATTGCGATTTTTGTCAAAAATTTATTTACAAATAGTTTTTTCGTCCGGGCAAAAACTAGGTTTTTTTCAAACGGCTAGCATGTTTTTATTGAGAGGTTTTTTTGAAAACGAAAACCGGTAAGGCCCCCCAAATTTTATCAAGTTAAACCATTATCAACCCTATTTGTTTCGAATGAATTGGGACAACTGTGGAGCGCCCCGATAAGACCAAAACATGCCGTGCACGGTTTTGTTGAATGGGTGCTGGAGCCGCCATTTTGGATTTTTTATAAATAAAATTAGAATTTACTCTCCATTGATAGAAGAATAAAATACGTTAAAACCCATTTCCAAAAGTATTTATTTTATGTTAAAAAAAATTCCTAAGTTTACAAAAATACAAAATTTCATTTATGTGGACTCAAAGGTTTGGGGACGATGATGGTTTTTTTTTTTTTTATATTATTAAGCCAAGCTCAGGGGATGCCCTATGAAGCAAAGTACAGCATAGCAGGAAGGAGATAGGGAAAGGATTAGAGGTTATGAGGAGAGTGACGGAGGTGGTGATGTATGTCGCCCTTAAAATTTCGCAGATTTTATGCCGGAGGAAAAACAGAAAATGGTAGACTGTTACACGTTCGCATAGTTCAGGATTTAAAAAAAAACATCAAGGAATTATATTGTACGGCCGAACGTAATTTGAAGGGAAAAAAGTATGTGCGCGGTTTACAGCGCACGTAATACTCGCAGGAGTTATTCTACTAGAGTTCAGACTAGATATTTCATCAGAACATTGACCATACATGCAGCGATAAAGGAGCAAAAGGCATCCAACATTGTGGCGATGCTCAAGCGAGTCGATATGACAAATAATTGCAACATCGCATCGCCAATGAGCTTAAAAGCTCTTTTCTGGATAATATCTAATCAAGCTAAGGCTGTGCGATGAAGCCATATTTTTCAATAATCGTTTTTGCGATAACCGAAATGGCAAAACATGAGCTAGATGAAAATCATGCTACCAATTAGATCATGAAGATTATTATTATATTTAGAATTATATTACGCTTTTCTAATAGTAATCAAATAAAAGAACTTCTAAGATCGACTTGGGAATCAAAGGAGATCATTGTAGAATTGGTAATCATGGAGACAGAAATCAGGAATTAAATTAAATTTATATTGTCATGCAAGTGTAAAAGTATCCGACACTTGCAGGGACTAAACATTAATTAGACCGATAGATAACTTTTCCTTGACAAAATCCCATATAGTATCTGGGAAGAAGATAATACTGGTATTTCTTAAACTCCATATGATGATAGATACAATGGTTCCATTGTTCCAATCTCTCTCTCGTCCTCTTAGATAATACCATAGTATCAACAATGTGGCATCAAAATTACGGTCCTTGTAGCACTAATTAGAACTCTTGCTAGACAGCTTATGCTCTTCCCGCTAACCAACCAAACCAAAAAAGCATAGTCGCACAACTATTATTTTTTGCAGACAGAATATTTTTCAAAAAAAAAGCTGTGATTTCATTTCTTTTTTCTTTTTTTTTTCAATTTGGTCTTTAAACATTCACCCGCAGCTTTAAAAAAAATAGTCTCGACAAAAATAATTGGTCTCCCTTAAAATTAATTCCAACGTGTCGTCGTTCTTTATTCTCCCATAAAACAAAAAATCCATCAAAATTCCTCCTTTTATTTTTTTAAGTCGTCTTAAGTCATTAATCCAGGCATGTTATCTTTGCCTTGTTTAACTTATTTATGGAAATTTGCATACGAATTGGGAAAACCAAAAACTGCGTAGGTACTTATACTCCTAGCTCTGAAATCATAATTTGTTAGAATTCATATTTTGTAGACGCGCGCAATAATTTTTAATTAAATTAAGAAACTCACATGGATGTATGTCTGTACATATGTATGTATATAAGTACAAGGAAAAATCTAATAGAAAATCTGGGGCTCATTAGATCTAAAGCTTATAAGAAAATATGTAGGCATGTAAAATCCCTTCTTCATCATATCATCATATAAAAAGGGTAGGAGGAGACTATACTGTATCTTATTGGATGAATAAATTTTAGAAGTAATTTCCCTAAAAATGAAGCCCCCGCATTCAAAATTATAACATTGCTGTGCTTACGCACGTACTGTACATATGTAATATGCACATACAACACCCATCTATACAACAGAGAAAGAGACTGAGTAGCTTTTTGCCAATTTTCTTTCAAACCGCCCTAGGTGAGCGTACTTATTTAATTTTCTTTATTTTTCGAATGAGCTCAAATTATAGGGTGTGAAACCTCTTTCCTTCTGAGGTTATTTATATATTCATAAATTACTTAATAGAGCAATCTGCTGCTGGTGTCATTTGAGTCGGAACTGTGTGTTAGGAAAATTACAGACAAAATATTTTTATACAAGGGTGTTTTTCCAAACGACAAACATCAATTAGGGAGTTTTCTTGGTCTAGTTACCTACAACTAGTGAGGCCTACTGTGCTCTTGACGAAGAAGAAGATGGTGAGACGTCCAAAAAGAAGGAAGTGATAGGGGGAAGGCACCTCAGATGTATCGGAGTGATTAAAAAAATGTATGAAAAAATGTATGCTAGTTTTTCACATAACATCCTGTATCTTAAAAAGTGCAGGATCAATACAGTCACCGTTAAAAGTCATTGTATGTAGAAACTCATGGCCTTTCCAACGACTACTCCACGACAATCAGGCTCGTACTTTTCTCCTCTCCGGAGTTATGGCGCTCTAAAAACAATTCGGATTTTTTTCCCCCTTTTTTTTTGTTACTTTGACCTCTTTTTTAAGAAAAAAACAACCTCATTACAAAAACTGTAAACTGTGGAGTCTCCTCTTTCATTTGACCTATGACACCTACATCCTAACTCTAGCCGTGGACATAGGTATGTCAAAAATTAAAGCGAAGAGTCGACAGTTTACAGTTTTGGAGAAAAAAACTGTTATGTTAATTGTTTTGTTTTTTTTTAAGATATAAGTTAAGGCTGAATTACAGTGGACGCAACGGAACGCAACTGAACGATGTGAAATGTCAAATTTACGCAGTAAAACGGACGTCGAGGTTAGCTGCTTACAATTGGCGTATGATTAATTGAAAGTGACAGTGACGTTTGACCCAAAATTTATAAACAAATATGAATAAAATCAAAAAACTCTTTTCATTCCATTTCCTCTCTGCTTATTACACACTTACCGCAGCACAGTTTCACTTTACGGAACAAAATAAACAATCCCACACTAATTTGAGGTTATGTTTATTCGTTCAGTTGCGTTAATTTCAGATTTTATTAAGCTTATTTATTAGCGTACGACTGCGTTTTCGTCCGTCCAGTGTGCGCAGCTCTATTTGAAAAACATACAAAGAAAAGCGGTTTGACATTTCTCTTCGTTCAGTTGCGTTCCGTTGCGTCCATTGTAATTCAGCCTTAACATATTTCTTTAAAAAAAAAAAGGTAAAAAGAGTAGATTTATGGAGGGTGAAATATCTATTGTGAGTCCCCGTTCAATTTGCTCCCTTTCTATGTTTAGACTGTTAATAAAAGGAGTAGGAGTCGTTTTATTTTCCGCTAGAGGTGTCCATAAACCTTTTTGCCTGACCAAGTCCTTGTAGCCTTTCCTAATAAATGAATTTTTGTATGCTATTGCTATTTAGAGTAGCTCTAAGGTAGCACTTGGTTGTGCCACAAAACCGATCTGGTCCGAAAGAGGGAGTTGCCGCTCCTCTTTTGGCTAGACCGTCATCAATTTCATTGCTTTTATGGCCCTCATGCACAGGTACTCATCCACTTGAGGATAATTTTGTTTCTCCTTGATAAATTTTTCAAGGTTTGCAGACACCTCAAATCTATCATTAACTTAATAGTAAGAAACAAAAAGTAAAAAAACTCGAAATTTCTATTTTAAACCACTATAACTCCAGATAGGCATGGGCCTGCTTGAGCAATCCTTGGAAAGGCCATGGGGTTCTACAAACAATGAGGTAAACGTAAACCATGTACGTTTCATGAAAACTAGCATACTTTCTCAATCACCCTGTAACTCTGAAACAGTTAATATACACACCACCTTGACAATTCTTTTTTTTTTTTTTTTGCCTACACTCAGAAAAATTCATTTAATAAGAAATAGTGCTGGGCGATGTTCATTGATGTTTCAAAACATCGATGTTTGGGCTCTCGATGTTCGATATTTTTCCATCGATGTCGACGCACTAAAACATCGACCTACATCGATGTTATCCTTTCGATGTTAGGAAATTACATGCTTCTTTCGAATAAATGCACACTGTAAAAAGCAAATAATATGCAAAAAAAATTATCTATCAATCAAATTTTCGTGGTGAAACGGAAAGAGAAATAGTGAAGTGATTATTCATTTCATTTTCAAAGTATCGTTACAATTGATAATCATTAGTTTTTAAAATGATTTGGGCTGGGGACAGAAAACATTGTTCGGGGGAACCAATCAGAATTCTTTTAAATAGTTGGGAAGAAACAATCAGAGTGATCTTACATCACACTGCTGTCACTGACTCAATGGAGAGCGATACAGGTTTGTTTATTATTTCAGCTAAAGCGGCCCATACACTGCGAACATGTTGCCCATCTTGGTGTGCCACACACGAAAGCTTTGTCTCCACACACTGTCAAACTTACTGTCCAACATTAGGATAGGAACACATTTCAGGAGCTGCTAGAATTATTAATTGCTATCATTTCTTCAATAGACTTCACTCAAGAATGACGAATTGACAAACATCGGCCTGCATGGTTCAATATGTTGTCAAACTCGTAGCCCCGCCACTAAAATTGAACTAATTTGATTTTCGTCCAACCGCTTGACATACGTGTCACACCACAAACAGACCCAAACACGGCCAAATCTGCGTGACAACATCGTTGTCCTACTCGAGTTGGGCAACATGCATAACTGTTTATGGGCCCCTTAAGAAAACGTCTACCAGCAAGTTCTTTCTCAGGCTCAACAAAGTTCAATTTATGTGCCAATCACATCCGCCTGGTAATTGAAAAAACAACAGAAGGAAGTTCGGAATGTAGGCAATCGGAAATAGCCTTTTATTTAAGCGCTCCTTTGGAACCACTTCATATTAATCTTATATATCTTGGCTTATCACGTCTTGCAGCAAAAATGTTGTCCATTGTGGCTACTTCCGTTCCAGCCGAATGTCTGTTCTCTAAGGCAGGCGAGACTATAACTCAAAAGAGAAATAGTTTGTAGGGAAAACGCCTTTGCCAGTTATTGTTTCTTCAGTCTGTAGATAAAAAGTTTTCAGACCTGTAATTTTTCATATTTATTTAATTCATTTAGATGTTATTTTTAGGAAACTTTTAATTTAGAATTGAAGAGGTACTTGTTTCGTTTTGTTTTTGTTATTTTCATTAAGTATTAATAAAGACGAAAGCAAAAAAAAAAAATTCTGAAGTGAAAAACACAGCATTTTTTCTATGATATACTAGTCAGACATTTGTTCAGAGTGTTTAAAATTAATTAACATCGATGTGGTTTGTACATCGATGTTATATGATCGATATTATCGCCACATCGATGCTTGTTAGGCGATGTCATTATCGATGCTGCACATCGATGTTCCGCTCCGATGTCCCAGCTCTAATAAGAACAAAGCAAATGTATATTTAATTTGAAGAAATGAATTTTTAATCAAAATTTTCTTTAAGTGGATGAAATTTTACAAAATGCAAAGGAAAATGAACTCATTCTAAATCATAGAGCCTTCGTCAATACAATGGGAATGGTGTTGAAAATAAGACGAAAATTTAATACCTCCAAAGAAACTAATAGAATTAAAATAATATTATAATGGTTCATATGTAGTATCAAGTTATATTTTCTTTAGAAGAAATTAATGAAGATTTTTATTAAGACCATTTTCTTTTGAAACTATTGCCTTCATTCGCCTTGAATTAAAGGTAAAATTTTCAGAAACAAGTGACTTGTCCCTTTTAAAATAAAGCCAAGAATTTGAAATAAAGACAGAATACTGCGTCATTTCAAAGAAATCTTCCTTTGTTTGCTAAACCATACGAAAGTAGCACAGTCGGATATTAGATTAATGATCATGGTATAAAAACTAGGAAAGATATTTTATCAAAACAAGAAATCGGTCTTTATTTTGGTCAACGTTTTTCTTAAAATCGGTTTTTATTTTGATAAACCTTTTCCTTAAAACAATGAAATCGGTCTTTAATCTAATAAATGATTAGTCAGTTCAGTTAAGCGGAAAGTATTACATTCAGTGTTATTCAGCCCATCGTTGAGTGCAGATAACAGTGTAAATTTATTTATTAAAAATTTAGATCATGGATCAATCCAGTCTAAATATTAGTGGGCTTAGTGAGTTTATCTGTATAGAAAACGACAATAGTGCAGAAAATATTGGTGAAATTCAAAATAATTTTCCTTCAGAAATAATAAAAACCATAAATAGTGTAGTACAAATCATAATATGAAGGAGTTCAAATAAAATAAAAATGCATAGTTTTTCAGCTATTAAATATTTATCAATTGTGTAAAAGTACACCAAAAGGATATCTTATTATTGTGTGAAAAGGATGATAAATTGAGCACAAAGTATCGTCGCATTTTAGGAGACATTCAATTATTCAGGAAATTCAACAAAAAATCATTAGTGTTACACCGAAATATATTAGTCTAATATCGGATGAAATTGTAAAATTATTTCCCAAAGAAGATAAGGTTAAATATAATATCATTTTTGTATAAAAGATTATATATTTTGAAGTAAATGTATCGAAATATATTTCAGGGTATTTTTTTTTCTCTTATGTTCCAAGGAAAAAACCTAAACGGATTTTATATGCAAAGTACCATAATTATCTTACGAAATTAAGACAAGAAGGTTTATTAACCAAAAAGCTCCATTTAAATCCACTACCATCATCATAAAGAGATTTGCAAGCGGAGTCCCAAGAGAATCCAAGTAATTTTAAATATATTGATTATAAAGTTGATTGTAAATATAAAATTTTCTAAGTGAAGATATCATAAATGATAAAAAAAGGTTGCAGTATAAAACCTCTCCTGGAAAAACACAGCTCAATATCGCCTAAACACATTCAAGAACAAAGAAGTTACATTAGTTAACATTTTTAAAGAGTGGTTATATGTGCAGCATTTCGGATTTAGTTTGGTAGGATTTATATGAAACTAAACTAATTTGTATTTAATTTGTTTCCCATTTTAGATAAACATCGACTTTGAATTTTTATTCCCGTCTAAATCTAATCATTTAATAGAACGCGTAGATGATTTTGTTGACCGCATCTAGCCACTTATGCATAGATATATTAAGGACGGAAACAGTAGAGAAATATTTCAACGTCTTCAGAGTTTGGAAGGCCTGTCAAAAAGTATCTTGGGTTAAATAAAAAAAGGCTTATAATGATCTAAAATGTTAAATATTTTTTTAATTGCATACAAACAGTTTGGTGGTTTTTATGCTTCTTCATTCCCTACTTGTGCCAACACTGCGAGTATAAAGGTACGATGAAGAAAGAAAAAAATCTCGGCTTACCAAAGCTACGATCTGTGACTCAAAGAACGCATTTTTGTGTCATGTAAGGATTTCTAACGACTATAACACAAAAGTTTACCAATTACGGAACGATCGCTTCAAAAACAAGTATACATTGCAGCCTATTATTATCGCCATAGGAGAGGATTTTTTTAATTTTGTCGAGGCGGTAGATGTATGTTTTAAATCGTTCTAAATTTTCGATTTTCAATATCCGAAATAGGCCCAACTAGTATGGATTTTTATCCAAAAATATTTTTTCGAGATTTCGATTGTAACTGATGTAAATAGCAATTCATTAGCGGGTCTTTTATCTGATTAAAACATTCGAAGTTTAATAATGGCAAATTTAAAATGTTTTGAATTTTTTGATTTAAAAATATTATTTTCTCATTTCTTGGACTATGTTACAATTGATTAATTACTGTGGAACAAAATAAGATAGGGCATTTGGTATACGACAATTTAATTGAAATGAAAGTTTTCAAGGTATTGGAGATTCTAGCGTATACAAATAATAATGAAATATTTTTATTTTGTCAAGAAATTGAAGTTCTTAAATTTGATAACTATTTGGCTAGTTACATCTTGGGGAATATAAAAGAAAATATTGTAGTCAAATCATTAAGAACTCTTAAAAATCCTCCTGCTTCTAACTATCTCACACCATATCAAGTGAAAGTGTATTAATCGCATTACTAATAAAGTCTTGCAGATAGTTTTTCGCACTAGTATGTATTATGTTTAGGTTAATATTACAATATATTATAATATTTCAAATAAAATTTATAAAAAAATTTAATGTTTTATTTATTTTAAACTCTTTATTTTCAATATAGAAAAAATGCCACAAATTGAATGAAATTTGGTATTATTTTTAGAAAAACTAACGTCTTCAAATTAAAGAAAAGCAATAGGGTAAATTGCTTTAAATCAATATAAAGTTTAACTATACCAAAAGAAATGATATCATTGCGTCAATGAAGTGTATATCTTCAAATTAAAGACATATTGCCTCTAAACAACACATAAATTAATTAAAAATTTCCTTATTCGTACGAATATATGTTCTTAAATTTAACAGATGCGTTCATAAGGTTAATGGAAATGAGTTTTTATTTTAAAGAAAAGTTTCCCAAACATAAGAAGAGTAGCATTGATACAATGAAGAAATGCTTAATCGATTTTATGGAAAACATTTCTTTATTCTAAAAACTTGCTTCATCGGCTCATATTCAATTCCAAAGTTCCTTAATTGTATAGCTGGTTTTTTTAATTCTATGATATATTTTTCTGAGTGTAGGTAAGTACTATCATCCTTTGGACGTTTCATCAGAAAACGTCCTGTATAGATAAAACTTCTTCACAACATAAATACATCTAATGACGCGAAATACTTTTTCTATTTTACAATTTACATGTGTGAAAGTATTTTATATGATGTAGCCTTGATACTATGTATAATTTATATCAAAAAAATATAATTTACAGTTCCTACTAAGTGAATTAGGACCACATGCAACGTTTCCTTAGTTATTTACACAAACTTAGTTTAATTTTTGATTTTACCCCAAACATATTCTCAGAATGGGAGATTACCTGCAAAATATCGAAAAATCAAAGAAATATGTCCTTTTCATTTACTCTTACAAGGATGTATTATGATCACAGATAATGAGCAGTCTTACAAGTGAATTATTAGCTATTGTCTATAAAGAATTCATAGAATATACCTATAAATGTTTCGCATCAAACAGTGGAAAGAATTGCTAAGATGTTAAAGGAGAACATACCTCCAAAAAGCAAAAGCACGTTAATTGTCGTAGCGCTCCAAAAACAACTCCCAAAACTGTCACGAGAATATTCCACAAGGCATTCGAGCAACGCAGTGCATCACCTGAGCAGAGAGTATGATGTGATGATTTTGTCATTCATAACGTAGAAACGTTCTAGACCTTTACACGTTGTATGTAACTGGGACCATAAGTGCAATATAAAACTGTACTTGAGATAGTTTTGTGGCCTTTTATTAACTCATTGATATACAGGATGAAACATCATATCACCGGGCAAAATTGGTGATAAGTACTCTTATATTGTATACTCACCCCGAAATCTTACTATACAATCCTTAAAGGATACTGACGAAAGCATATAAAGTATGACTCAAATAATTGAGGCTGTCATTAAAAGTACGGGGGGACATACAAAATATTAATAGAAATTTGTAATACATATTTAGAAATAAATTAAATTCATAGTAATTAAAAAATACAAAAAAAAAAGTTTTCAATTTTCCGTGTTTTACTATGAAAATTCCCCCTATCCTGAAAATTTTTTTATAAATTGCAACTTGTCCTAATTCACTGATTAGGGACTGTACACTATATAACAAGGAAAAACTCAAGTACCATTATACGCTTCCACAATAATTTTAACTTTGTCCGCGAAACGATTATATTTAAAATGCAAAAACGACACCCTCCTAACCAAATTCGTACAACACGTAAAAAAGTTGTTAATTGCAATATTCGAAATGACTTTTGCAACTTTCCCTAATTTGGGACAAAATTTGTACATTTCCAAGTCGCAAAAAAAACATGAAAATTTCACCTTCGATGAATTCATACCGGACCTGAACTGACTTTATATATACATGCATACACATAGTACATACCAACGTATGTATGCATGTACGTACATACAACTGTTAAGGCAGAACGGCTTAGAAAATCCAATTAACTTCGTTTGCATATTTCTCCAGTAAGAAAACTCAATTTTGCACTTACCTGTTCTTGTTCCTGTTCATTAAGTGGTTCAGGGACTTCGAAATCATAAAACCATACGCCCTCAAGTGTTTCCACTGGATTTTCAGCATCAACATCATCATCATCAGGAGTAGTTGGTTGTGGTGATAAACACACGCGTAACACAACGATATTTTCCTCATCCACGGACCGATAATCACCATGTTGAGTTTGTGCATTTCGAAATACTTTAATTTCCGACATTTTTCGCAACAAATTGGGAATTTTTTTAAATACACTAACACTTACCGGTTCGCGATTATAATATGTAGGATGTAAGGATTTCAAAACCCGCACTTTAGCCTGAAAATAAAAAATAAAGAAATATTTTTGCAATCAGTTGTTATTCTCAAGTAGAAAATTTAGAAAATTATTGAAATCATTAGCGATTACAACAGTAATAGACCTCAGTCTAATGAGCATTAAGCATTGAAGAAAATTTATAAAAGTTTGAATGAAAAATATTGAAAAAATAGAAAATTGGGTGTTACGTTCCTCGAGGAAGCTTGGCTTTGTATGTGTTGTGTCGTTAGTCAAAATGTGTCCAAAATATTTTTGTGTTGCTTTTCGAAATAGCGACGATACTATTGATCCTCTCTCTTTTTAGGCAATCTTGCACCTAATCTACAGTATGCTCATAGGTGTACTTTCAGCTGGCATACTCTAGTATTAATGAAATTGAATTTATTTGTGTAGAGGTTGGCTGCGGGCCAGACAAATTACTGTTGGCCTGCATCTACTGTCCTCCTAACAAATTCTGCCCCGCGAACACTACAGAGCTCGAAGAGATAGATATTCACCCAAATCTAACATCAGTATTCTAATGTAATCTTGGGTGGAGATTTTAATGTAAACATACTACGTAGGGATCAAAACGCGGATTCTACTAAGCCCAACTTCTTTAATTGCAACAATCCATCGCTCCTGGATCTGTTCTTAAGCTCTGACTTAAACAAAGTCTTATTCTTCAATCAACTAAGTCCGCTTAGTAATTTCGATCATGACTTTATCTTCCTGTCCTACGAGGTCATTTTCACTATTCAGCCCAAAATTCTTAAGTCTCGTAATTACAATAGAATCAATGTGGAGCGTCTACTCGAAGAGGCATCAACGCTTAACTGGCAACTTATTAAAAATTATAGCTCTGTAGATGATCAATTACAAACATTCTATGCACTGGTAAATTACTTACATGATAAATTCGCTCCTGAGCGGACTAAGCGCTTAAGCGCTAACGGATGCCCATGGTACTCCCCCTAAATTGAGAATATGATTGCCGAAAGAGAATATCTTTTCCGTCGCTACAAGTTGCTTAAAACTCCCCAGAGTCGTATTGCATATAAATCTGCAAGAAATCTAGTAACTGAAAATATAAGAGGTGTGAAAAAAGCTTATTATAGCAGAATACTTGACCCCTCTCTAACACCAAAGAAACTAAGGTCTAATCTGCGTAAATGGCGTATTCATGGTAGTGATAAATCAACGTGTTGCATAGATCCAAACGTTTTCAACAATTTTTTTGCAACCCCTATGCTGGCCTCTCCTATAGTTCCTCATGTAGCTCCTTTAAAGTTTATAGAAGAATCAGTGAACTTCAGCTTCCGATCTGTAACAATTCCCGAGGTATTAGAAGCCATCGATAGTAGATCAGAGGCCACCGGTGATGATTAAATTTTTTACTGTGTATATAAAAATCACGTGTCACTGTGTTTGTACACGCTATTCTCCGAAACCGCCCAACCGATAAGTTTTTCAATTTGATATTTTGATATGCCAGCGCACTAGAATAATCCGCGCAGAAACTGATTACCTATGTATTTGGTCTAAGCATAATATTTTTGGTGGAGATTATGCCAATGTCATTGAGAATCTATTGGTAGCTTTTCAGTCAACGCAAATATATTGACTTACAACAGGTCATGCAATGTGGTTTTGAAAGATCCTATGACCGTATGAATTCAAAAAATTAATGATAAAATTTTGAAATTTTGACTTTGAAGCGTAGTAAATTCGGAGGAGAAGCAGGAAGATAATTCTTTGTTTTTCAAAAGATCAAGGAGTTGCATATTCTACAAAAACCCTGTAATTTACAAAATTCATGTTAGTTTAATAAAAAAAAAAACATTATTTAAAAAGTCTCAATCACCTTACTACTTTGTAATGGATGTTCCAGTTAGAGTGTGCAATACTGAAATCCTTAAAAGATGATGTGATTGCTATCGAAAAAATTTTATTAATTTTTTTCGAATTCATGTTATTTTCGAAATTATAAGGGATTTTAGATTTTTTCGAAAATGTGATCCTTGTAACGCATTTTTTGTTGTAACTCAACTCGGTTTGCTTACATTTTGGTCTTGTTTTATTCGTATTACTACTGGCTTTCTTTTATAACTTGCTTTCAAAAAAGATAAGTAAAAAATTAGCGATATAACTTAAATAATGTTCGTATTTGAGGGTTAAAATCCCCTAAAGTAACCATATTAGCAAGCTGACCCGTACCCACAGAAAATAACCCTAATCTATTCCCTTTCAGATAAAACCCATACATATTATTAGCCTAGCTCAAGTATTCCCAGAGATACAGCAAAAGCTGTCTTGCAACATACTCGAAATTCATATTTTATATAATGGTAGGAAAACTAAGTAGGTAATTAAGCAAAAAAATCGAGTGAAGCCTGCTTCATATATTTAAGATATACGACATCTTTTGCATAATTAATTTCTATCTCTGGTTATTAAATAAAACCTCTCCTAGAAACGTGAAATGTGAAGAAGGCAAATCATAATGAAGACAAAACAAGACTCCTTTTAAGTTCAAGTATCTCACTAAAAATAGAGGATCAACCCTACACCTTATATATATCGCCGCTTACAGAAATAAAAGATCCCTCCACAGGTAATAGTAATAAAACGAATAAAACAAGACCAAAATGAGCTGAATTACTTACAGCCACAAAAGCGTTACAAGGGGAATTTTCGAAAAATTTTAAATCCCCTGTAATTTCGAAAAAACATGAATTCGATAAAAATTAATATAGCATTTTCGATTGCTTATCAGCTCATCGTGTAGAGGTTTCAGTATTACATACTCAAACTGGAACACCCTGTACATTTTCTTTCATCCAAAAGATTGATTCACTCAACCATTGTTTAACTATGTTTTTGTTGAGACTTTGAGCTATGTATATTATCTATAGCTAAATGAGACCATTAATGCGAACAGCTAATAGCAAAAACGGCTGGGATTAATAAACAAAATATGTGTGCTATGAATGAGGATAAAGCCCTGTCAACAAACGCTCAAATCACGCCTATACACAGCTGAGGAAATTTTGCTGAGATAAAATGCAACATTTACATAACCCACCGGACATTACACCTTCTGAGGGTTACCAAATTTTCAGAACTTACATATGCTACAGCCTCATATAACCATGTATGTATATAATGAAGAAACTGCACCTGTACAGTGTACTTTAAGATACATGTCCTTCAATAGTTGCTGATCAATATGTTTCTATACAAACTAAGAAATTTTAAAATTTCTAATCAGAAAAGATCAAAAATAATAGCGCCATCTACTTACATCTAGCGAAATATATTTCATTACAATCTTGACCTACATATTTACCTCTAGCATATATGAATATATGTTTGTATATTTATGTAGAGCATGACATCCTTCTCATATGTTCAAAACAATATATGTAAAGGACTTTGGCTTAAACAGGTTTTCACATCACACTCATACATTTTACACAAATATAAGGCACAGGATAGTGAATATTACTCAAAACATCCTGAATTGACTACATCCATTATACATATTTATACATACACCTACATACCAATAGTCTACAGAATTTATCAATTTTATCTATAGCTACTATATAGCGACTTACACGACGCACATGTGTGCAAAACATATTTGTCGTCCTTAAACTCTCCTTAAGTGAATTTCTTTCTGTGAAAAGTAACATACTTAAGTCAGAAGAAAGCAAGAATTAATTACATCGCCGTGTAAGTTTTATTGACAATAAGAAAAATATTAATTTAGTGAAAGTGGATAATCAATATTTTTAATTTATTTTAAATAAATAAAAAATTCAGTTCATTCAGCAGCATCGGTATTTTAACTTAAAACATGTGTGAATTCCGAGAAGTGCTTCACTTTGGATAAAGCAATAAAAAAAAAATTTTTATACGAACATTAGTAGTGGAATTTTCAGTAAACAGTTCTTATATATTAACATTTTGCATCGTAACTAATTCTATGTAGGTAAGTGAAATCACTTAGCATTGTTAAATTTACAAGAAAAGTGTCCTAGAACTGGAAATACAAATTCAATTCTATTTATATGCGCAGGAGATTTAGTACTCAACCAATACATGCACATGCCTATTATAATATTTTTTTTTTCTGAATCCTGCAGTCGCAAGATAATTCTTTTTACCGAATTCACTTAACGATGGTAAACAGTTGAAGCAATTGCATTGACACCTCCTTTTGTTCTCGTTTCATAAATTAATAAAAATATAATATCGGTATTTGACGATTTTGACGATCCTTGTACAACATTAAAGGTAAATTTTCCTCGAATTAAACGTCTCTGATTCAACCTTCTCAATATTGTAAAATGGCTTGATAGTATATTTTTCGAAAATGTGTCTTGTGAAGGTTTCCATACAGATATTATATGAACAATAGGCTGCGGTCCTGCCTCTGTGTCCTCTCAACACTTTGAAACGAAAGTAGTCTGCAGCTGCCACACAAAACTACAGTTGCTATCTAGAAACAAGAAAGTATCCTTAATTTGGGTCCCCGGACACAAAGCAGTGGAGGGAAATGAAAAATTACACGTTCTGGCTAAAGCCATTGCCAATAATCCGTAGACTGGTCCCATTTGATCAACATTGGTTATTCCACAGAAAATCGACAAATATTATATAAATTTGTGCATCAACCATCTCCGATTTTTATGAAATTTTACAGATAGGTTGGTTTTAATGTTAATTCAACTTTAAGGCTCGATAACTGAGGCATTCGACCATAAATCGTAACATCTTGAATATCAAAAGGATGAAAGGTCCTCTTTGGAAACGGTGTCCAAGTTTGATCCAAATTATAAGGAGTTCCATTTTGTCCTTGCTACAGCTTCCTCAAAACCTATTAAGGATTCATATTTTAAAAAATTAAAAAAAAAATCGAGAGTGGGCTTTTTGATATATATTCAAGGATAACGGACATATCCATTTACCATGAAAACAAATTTTCAAAAAAAGGACCTCGACTAATTTTGTTTAAGAATTGCGAAGCTTGCTTAAATAAATAACGTTTGTTCCATGAGCTTGCAATGTTTACATCCTGAAATATAAATTTTTGAAGTTATTCCTACCAAGCACAATTTTCCCCATTTTTTCAAATTTCAAAATACACAGTATCTCCGTCAAAAATGGACAAAAACAGAAAATATTTTAGCAAAGTGTTATTAACAATAAAACCAACTGCCTGTAGAATTTCATCAAAATCGGAGATAGTACATTCAGAGCATATATCGATTTTCTATGGAATGACCCTATACAAAAAAAAACACTTTTGAGGGGGTGGGGGCGGGGTGTCCGAGAAAAATAGAAAGACAGGACAACTGGACCTTCTCTGGGGTAGATCGCCTGTTATGAGATAATCGAATGAAGCGCAAACTGATTGGTCTGCACCTTAGAATATAGAGAGTACAGAACGTGTGATAAGCCAAATTTAGCGTAGTCAAATTCTGGTTGTGTTAGTATTTGTTGCCGCTGTTTCACTACAGCTCAGTACAGGCACAGTATATTCATACAGTAGCCCAGCTCTGTTAAAACTGTCAAGCGAGTAGGATGCTTCCATAAAGAGACTATACTTTCTCTTTCAACAGTTTTAACTAACACAGTAGTCAATTTCTAATACAAAGGTTCTTATGTAAATCTAAAAGGGAAGAAACATAACTTACAGCATGCACAAACTTGTACCAGAGGAAGCGGGAGAAAATGACAATCAAACCTATTGCTGCAAGAAAAAAAAAGTTAAAAACAATTTGTTCCACCTCCCATGCCATTCGGCTTGGTAGAACTATCAAACTGTCACAAAAATTATTACAGCCATTTTGCCTGTGTTACACTGTCCATGGAACGAACACCACTTTGCAATCAAACAGCTGTTTGGTAATCGGACAATACATTTGCAGACTGGTGCTGAGATGTGTACTTACATAAAACTAATACTTGTCCTAACCATTGTGCAACTAGCTACTTTTACATCCGTATCATACTTAATAGTCCCCTCTTATGGGAGAAATTTTGAGGTTTTCTTTTTGTAATTAAAGCTCTAAAATTCACTTTTCAGTAATTTGTTCTAAGCTGGGCTACTGTATAAATACTGTGGTACAGGCGTATAGTGTCAATCAACATAGAGAGCGGGGCAACAATATATATGGTTGAAAATACTTGAACAAATCTTCGATATTTTATCGTTTTTGTTATTAATTTCAATTTAGTTTAATATAAAAATTTGTGGAAAGTACTACACAAACTAATATTTTATAACTATACTTGCCTAAAAAATGATTTCCCAAGTATATTTTCACAAGATTCAAATTCTTTCAAATTAGGCAAAGTTCGTTTGACAGCTGAAAAACATTTGTCTCTTTCTTCAATATAATTCTGACCTACTTTATAATACTCTGAAAAAAGTCACGCTCATGCACACGAATTTGACAGGTATCAACACTTCCTATTGTCTCTATATTCTAAGGTCTGAACAGACGATTGCTCAAGTCAAGCATTCACTCCTCCCGATATTTTCTGAGATAGACAAAGCCAACAGCGTATCTATGTATCTATTGTGCGAAGAGGAAGACGAAACACCTCCAAGGATATCATATTCGAGTGTCCTGTGCTTGCAGCTTTAAATTTGCAAATCAATAGAATAGCATTTATCACTCTGGAGCCAATACGTGTTGTCATATTTTCTCTATAGGAAATTAAATTTCCAACACGAATTTCTGATGACATATGTATTATTTGTGAGAAAAAAGTCTCTTTCTTTTACTCAAAACTCTGTTATGTCAAGAATGCTTAGAAACATTTATTTGCACACCCACCGGATTTTATACTTATTCACTCTTCTCATGTAAAGTATAATTTATTGGAAAACTTTTTTTATACCCTCGCTTACCTCTATTTAAACTTTTAGGTGTTACACTGGCTATGGATTTAATGATGAAAGTGTTTTCAATACTTTTTTCCGACTTACTACGTGTAAAACTGGTTGGAAAAATTTACTGCGCTCCTCTGCACTTAAAAATCTTTCCAATTGAGAGAATAATAGGCAGAATAATATAATAAGATTCACTTATTTTGATTTATAATTTGCATTTACGACAAAATAAACACAAATGAATTTGTAGTGCATAACATACGAAAAAAAACATCGGCAAACTTCTCAATAGATCTTGAGGTTGTGACAAAACTTTTGAAATAGGGTAAATGAATATTCAATACCTGCTTAGAGAAACGCAGATGCTTAAAAAATTGAAAGAATAGTTTCGTTTGTAATGCAAAATGTTATTAGGCTTGCCAGACTTGGTCTGCTGAAACACAAAAGAAACAGAAGAAAAATACATTTAATTTTTTCGTATATATTTTGATATTTTCATATGACAAAAGATCAAAATCACGGGGGTGATTCTGATCTTTTGTCGTACTTTAATGTCAAAATATTATACGACAATATGAAATAAATTTTTCTGCTTTTTTTTTTTTATTCAGCTCAGCAAGACTTGAATTACGCCGAATAAACTGAAAACGACACTACATATTACAAAAATATTATTTCGAATTTAAGCACAAGACCGTTAATCGTTAATTAACGAAGTTAACTTTTCAAGTAACGGATTAACTTTTAAGAATGTTAATGGACTCTTTAACTTCCGTTAACTTTCCATAAGTCTGTTAACTGTTAATTAGGTGCCCACTATTTAAGACGAAAATGACGCCACGCCGTGGAAATCATGCTCTAACTAATTTGGGTCGTGTATGTGTGTGACTAGGCGACTTAAATTCTTGATTTTAAGTATTGATAAAAAAAATTAAAATTAAAGAAATTACTTCTTTTTTTCAATAAATTTTATTAACACAAGAATTGATTTTAACAGAAGTTTAAATTCTATTTTGCGATTTCAGAATCTGACTTCAGCCAGATGACCGTTGATTTACAAGTAAAAACTATTCCCTAACTTAATAAAATCTAACCACCATCTATCTCTACGTGAGAAAGAATTTTATCTGGAAATATAAAAGCGAAATATGAAATTTTTGTTTGTCCACGACTTGACTTGAAAAACAAACATCTCATATTGCAATTCCGTACTACGCTTCAATATTTTCCCAAGCTAATTTTTTTGTAGAGTCAGAGGTAAATCCTGATGTAACTTGCGTAGATTCCATACATAGAGTTCTGACTGAGCATCAAGACAGATCGGCAGTTATATTGAAGCCACTGAAGTCTTGTTTAACAAAATAAACCAAGGGAAGTACATGAATCCCTTTTTACTAACAAATTAATCAAAATTTATAATATTTAATTTAAATATATTTTCAGCACCCTAAATCGGGAGTCTTGATCCCAGCCTTTTTATGAGCAGTTATATGACGCTCACTCTGTCACCGAAAATTCTACCCCCTTTAGTTTGAGTTTATCAATAATAGTTCCTTTTTTCTATTACAGATTAAAGAATAAATATCGCCAGTGGAGGCTCATTAGTTTTTAAATTAGTATAAATTAATGAATTTAATGAATTTTGAATTCAATTAAGTACTGAATTGCCTCGCTTTTAAGAATTATATTGTGATAAATAAATTAGTGAATTTTATGTTATTTGAAAAATCCTGTCTTATCATTTTTAAAACCGGCACCTGCCCCTTTTTTATGGTAAGCCCACATTGGGACTTAACCAATGTTAACCAATGTTAAGTTCCAATATGGGCTTAGCATAAAAAGGGGCAGGTGCCGGTTTTAAAAATGATAAGACAGGATTTTTCAAATAACAAAAATTCACTAATTTATTGATCACAATATAATTCTTACAAGCTAGGCAATTCAGGTACTTAAATTCAAAATTCACTTATTCTGCTTTAATCCAATCCGACTTACTAATTAATTAATTATAAAAATAACGAGCCTCCACTGGCTATATTTATTCTTTAATCTGAAATAGAAAAAAAGGAACTATTATTAATAAACTCAGCCTAAAGGGTAGGATTTTGGGTGACAGAGTGAGCGTCATATAACTGCTCATAAAAAGGCTATGATCAATTCTCCCAATATAGGATGCTGAAATAAATAAAATATTATAAATTTTGATTAATTTGTTCGTAAAAAAGGGATTCACAAATACTTCCCTTGGTTTTTGTTAAACAAGACTTGAAATGGTTTCAGAGCTACCGATCTATCTTGTGGCTTGGTTAAATTGTTGACATCACGCTTTAAGAACAAGCTCAAGCATATCTCGGATCACTCCTACCGGTAATTGCAGCAACTGTATTTAAATTAAAGAATATCAAGGCTAGGAGTTATTAAAGAGCATAGATAAAAGGTTTAGACCTTTTCTGGACGATGAGCAATGCAAAATTGTTAGGGATTTTCACCAGTGATCTCCAGTATTTTGATTCTCCCGTAATTTTAATTTGATTCCGAAATAATTATTATAACAACCTAAGATTTATATACTGTTTATTTGTTTATCTCGCACACGAAGTGCTAGAATGATCAGTGATCCAATTACATAATTGATCGAATGATCATTGCTTGGTAAGGCGAACTCACGATATCTTGACGATAATTCGATTTGACAGATGACAGTTCTCAATTTTGTAAATTAAAAACTGTGAATTGTGAAGTAAATGGTGAAAATTTGAATCGAGTCTTGTATTAGATAATATAATGTCAGAAATTTTAGGAAAATATGCAAAATTTACCTTGAAAAATGTATCAGCAAATTTCACAAATGACATCTGACAGTGATGGCTGGAAATCAGCTGATTTTTCCAATAACTTGCAGTTTCTCACCACTGAAAGTGCTCTTATCGGCAAAAGGAATAACAAGTAATTGCAAATTAATGAGGCGTAATTGGTGTAATCACGAAACGAATGATCATTGCGCCAATTATGCAATGACACACGAGCTATGGAATAATTATTGCTACGCCAATGATCATTCATATATTCCGTGTATCTAGGGTATAATACGTTTGATTTACTTGCTTTTTTCACTAATGAAGATTACAATTACTATTTGGAGTTAACGATCAACGATTAATGTTAACTTCCCTTAAATATTCCGTAAAGGAACGATTTAACCTTTAACGAAGTTAACTGTTTTAGTACCGGATTAACGAAGTTAATTTTTTTATTAACGGTGCCCAGCACTTGCTCTAAGTAGGTGTAGAAATTTTTAAAATTTTTGTCACAACCTCGGTAGCAGATGAGTAATTTTTCATACTTTTAGGCGTATATTCTGAATTTATTTATTGCATATTCATTTCAGTTCATTTTGTGATTGATGAAAACGATAAATCAAAATGAATATGGTGAAAATAAAAGTACGTCAAATTTGTGGTGAAATGTTAAAATATGTGACTAAAATATACGACAAAAGATCAGAATCAACACCCAGGAATATGTGACTCATCCCAGTCTTCCCGAAAAGTGGAATAGAGGCGCTTTATAATTTTAATTCAATTTGTGTTTTCGTACTGCAATATACGAGCGAAAGTTAGGACTTAGGGCACACTTAAAATCAAAAATCAGCGCAAAAACAGACAAACAATTTTTCGATTCAGACTCATTCCACAGAGTTATGGATCTCGAAATATCTACGTGCATAGGCTCTGAATTGAAATTTCTAATCCCACTCCGTTCGTGATAAAAAAAAACAATAATCTATCGGTTAATACCTTGTATTCTCTTAAAACCTGTTACAAATCAATCCGATCCTATAGTCACTTTTGGTGGAGATAGATAAAGTGATTTTAAATGTATGAGATATTTGGGAGATGGGAGAGATAATTTACACTAATTCGAAGATCAAAACGAAATAAGGACTACAATTTCCAATTCTGGTAACTCTCTTTAATTTGAGATGTTAAACTCTGATCCTATTGGTTTGACAGTTAAAAGAATTGCTGCAAGTCATAACTGTGATATCCTAAAAATATAATAATCTAGTAATTTGAGGAAACTTTAATATCTGAACTCTTCTAGATTTTCTTTCGAGTGTCTGACCCAAATCTTGTCATTTTTGACGAATTTACCTGGATATCCGTACTATTTGCGCATGGATTTCCGCTTCTTTAGCCGTAGGAACCGCGTCTTTGATTGTATTGGTAGCTGGAACTGAACGTGGAAATCTAACAGATTTCCATGGTTTTTCCTTATTATTTTCGCATGGAGTTCCCAAACTTTTCCATTGCATTTCTATATGGAATTCCTAGGGATTTCAATATTTGTTCAGAAATTATAAGTCCAGATTCTATGCAGGTAAAAGTTCCGATTTGGAAATCATCACTTCCATAAAGAGGTGGTATGGAAGGTATGACTTCCACTTATTTTATTTATTTATTTATTTTTCATCCGCACTTTTACCATAGAATCTGGACTTATAATTTCACTACCAAAACGTTCACACATCTGTAAAGCTGATAATGACGTCCTGTAAGCGTGTAAAACAACGCTGGCATATAAGAATGCCGTCACTTTTTTAAACTGGAATTCTGTGAGAGAATTCCACACAATTTCACTAATATGGAGAAAAATTAGCTTCATTTTAAATTGAACCGAAATGTTGCAGACGGGTTATTGATCCACTTCATTTGTGTAACACAGTGTACATCTGAGCCCATTCAATTAAAAATTAAGTTATTTTGAGGACAGTCTATCTAGGGTATAACCATAAATATCAAACAGTTTTGGCTGTTATCAATCTGTCCAACGCCTTCGACTTCATTCGAAACTATTGACTAAGCTTTTTAGGGATTTATTTTAATTCTCTAATGTTGTCATCATGTTCATCAAATCCTTTATTTGTGATAGGCTTTAACAGGTGAAGATCAATAGCTCAATTTAATGTTACTCATATCCTGTTCGTGCTGCCCATCATGGATCAATGTTTTTTTTTTCAATATTTACAGTCTTATTTATAGTCTTATTCGGTTCAAGATGACAACGTGAATTATGTGGTACTATAAAGCTATGCCTTCACAAAAGTATTACGTTGAAAGTGTCAACGATCTAGCGATAGTATAAGAAAATGAAGTTAGCTCTTCTAAACAAGAACAAGTCACATTGTATTGCATTATATCATAGATGGCACAAGGATTAGATGTCGCATGCAGTACCAAAAAAAAATTGTAAGGCTGTGTGGTCCATTCCGGAATGGATCACAACATTTGAAATGTTGTATACGTCGCGTGATTCATTTCTGTTCATATCTGAGGTGTTGAGGAAGTCGATCAAATGTATATAAAACTGCTATTATAAAAACATTTGCTTTCGGCACGCTCTAAAACATGTTATGGTCCATTCCAGAATGCACTACTTATTTTACGATCTGTATACTACTACTACTACTCTAGTATTCCATGTGACTTATAGTTCTTGTGCCATCTATGATTATATCCACTTGACCCTACTCCATAAGATTTATGGCCGGTTTCACAGTCCAGGCTTAAATTTTTCTACTGTTTCACAGTCAAGGCTGAAGTTACATGACTAGCTAAAGCCAAGCTTAACTTAAGCCCTCATCTTGGGACTTAAGCTTCATTGATCTAGTTACCGGTTGTTGACATCACACAATTGTTGCCATCTGGAAATAGTTTGATTTTAATTCCAAGATTTTAAGAAGAAAGTGACATAAAATGGAATATATATCTGATGCAGAAGAGATGAGTGAAGACGGAACATTCTGCAACAATGATTTTGGTATTGATATCCTCTCAGATAATAACCACGACAAGCTGGTAAATAAAAATTGTTCTTCTTCTTTTCGCTTAGTATGTAATCCACAATGGAAATTACTGCTGACAACTTAAAATTTTTCATCTGCGGCTTAATTATGTAAATCGCAGCTTACAGAGTACCTACTGTGAAACGGAGTAGGTTTAAACTCAGGGCTTAAGCGACACCTGTGGACTAGAGATCCAGCTTAAACCTGGATTGTGAAACCGGCCATTACAATCAGTAGCACTTAATGGCAACATATTATCGTACTGCCATAGTGGTACGACAACTTTTCTCCCCATATTTGTCTTGTACTCTGACGATCTCTGGATTCTTATTTTCTTATTAAAAATGTTGAATGCACGTTTAACTCTATCCACTACTTGAATTCTCCTAGAAGTAATAGATTTTATATTGCTCGTTACATGCACTCAAGTTTACAGTGCTCCCAAGGAGCGCCTATGAAATAACTTATCCGATATGCACACTTGGCTGGTCCTGTTAATTCGAACTCACGGAAGTTCATTCTAATATGATTTCTTCCCATTTTCGATCGTTCTTTTAACATCATTCTATGAATTGTCATATCAATCTTAATATAATCTCGAATCTAGTTTGACAATAGATTTAATACAATAAGCACTTTCATTTTACTAATAGTTTTCTCTACAATTTTACAGATATAATGGAGAAACGCTAGCTGGGCATTGAAATGCGTTCAAATTAACAAACATCAAAAAAATTCTGCCTTACGTAATAATCGAAAAATAAATCCAACAGCCATGGAACAAATGTGCAGTTTTATAAGGTCGACTTCACCTCTCGATATAAAAACCGATATCGATATGCTCGATGTAAACATAAATCAAATTGAAAATGAATCTGAAGCTGTATCGAAAACATTTACAGGACTAATCAATACTCTGCAATCCATAAAATCACCATCAGAAACTGACAGCATCCCAGAAGATATAACCCGGAATTATCCACCAAATCATCCACTGGGTGGATCAAAGCATCTTTGTGCGATTTGTGGTGATCGAGCAAGTGGAAAACATTATGGAGTCTTCAGTTGTGAAGGTTGTAAAGGATTTTTTAAGCGAACTGTTCGAAAAGATTTGACATATGCCTGCCGAGAGGGAAGAAATTGTATAATTGATAAACGACAAAGGAACAGATGCCAATATTGTCGATACCAAAAATGTTTATCATGTGGCATGAAACGTGAAGCTGTACAAGAAGAAAGACAACGTAATTCAAGGTCTAGAAAACGTGACAAAACTTCTTCTAGCCCTATAGGGATTCCATTAATCGAAGAAATTCTAGAAGCTGAAGAAAAAATTAAAAGGGAATGTGATGATCAAATTCCTTATCTACGAGCTCCACCGAATCTAACAATATCTCCAGAATACAGAGTTCAATTGATTCATTTTTGTCAAGTGATTAACAGCCGATTGTACAGGATGCTAAAACATGCCAATAGAATATTACTTTTTATTCAGCTGCAGAGAGAAGATCAAATTCGTTTACTTAATTCCAGCTGGATTGAGTTACAAATCATAAATACAGCATGGAAAAGTATGGAATTTTTGGATTCAGATGATTTGATGAAATATAAAAAACCTCAACAAATGTCAATAAGCTCAAAGTTAACTGTTCACCGAAGTGTTGCAGAAGCGGCTGGAATAAAAACTCTTTTTGATCAAATACTTTCAGAGCTTTCGATTAAAATGAAACGTTTAAATGTAAGCAGAGCAGAATTGGCTTGTTTGAAAATGATTATCCTTTTCAATTCAGAGGTTCGTGGCTTACGAGATCGACACTCTGTGGAATTTGCCAGAGGACGATTCTATGAAAGTTTAAATGAATATTGTCGAATGCAATATTGCGGTGATGATGATCGTTTCGCACGACTTCTACTACATCTTCCACCGGTTCGTTCGATTAGTATTAAATGCTTGGATTATTTGTACTTTTTTCGGTTGACAGGTGATAAGAGACTTGAAAAATTCTTTACGGAAATTATTGAATCTATGTAAAGAAGACTTTGACTGATATAATGGTGGTAAATATTTTAATATTAAGAAAAAATTCTATAATAATTGTAGTTCATGTATTCTTCCAAATCAAAAATGAAATAGACTTTTTTATAATCTCGTTTTTCTCTTAAAGGACGTAAGGCGTACACAATTTTGCATTTAGTCTTATTATTCTCAATATACTCGGATGAATTTATTTAGGTCACGTTAGGTTAGAGAAGTGCCTCCAAAGAAAGCTGGATTTACATCACTTAGAGCACTGACGGATCTATTGTGCCGCATAGATTCATGGGAATATATCCTACTAGGAACAACCCTAGATCCACCCTGAAACTCAGGATGTATCTAAGCTCTTTACCTTGCAGTTCTCCCAGCTCCGAGAAGAAGTAGCTACCAAGTAACCTGTCTCTTTTAGTCGCTAGAGCAGAACATTCGCAAAGGACATGTCGAACTGATTCGATTTCTTCAGGAGCTGTACAGCTACGATAGAAAACGATTGAATCTTGACGCAGCCTCCTAGCATAGTTACCTATTGTTAGTTTGAGCGGTATAGAAATCTCTACTAGGCTATTGGCACAACTATTAAGTTTAAACAATAGTAGACATGAATTTGCCGGATACCAGGATAGCTGGGTCCCTCAGAAACAAGTGCTGTGAAACAATCCTCCTCTAATATATTAAGAATTTCTTGCATAGCCAGAGTCTATGAAGTGGTGATCGCCCTGTGGTGTTCCTATACATACGGCCCTTCTCACCACTAAGTCTCCTGAGCAAGTGTTTATTTTTCTGTTGAGGAGCATGGAGTTTACCTAGTCCCATAGCTTCTCATTGAATCCCACATTCCAGATTCGTTCATCTTAACAATTTTGAAAGTCCCCTCAACATCCAGGAAAGTACCCAATGTAAATTCATTGTGTTCCAGGAACCTTTTAAGAATTGACTCCACTATGTGCAGCGCAGATTCTATTGTTTTACCTTTGATATAGGCAATTCGAAGTAAAATTACCCTGCCAAATCCTTCTTATATACATGTCAAGTAGTATCCTCTCCAAAATGTTTAGCATGAAAGAAGAGAGGCTAATAGGTCTGTAGTCCTTCTCTTCTGCATGGCCGATTCTAGCAGCTTTAGGAATGAAGATTACTTTCCCTACCTTCCAGGCTAGGGAAACGTATTGTACCTGAGAGACTTTTGAAGCATAATCGGTCTATCACATTCATCCCACGAATCTATTCAAATTATTAAATAATTAAATAATCCACAGCAACCCACTCTTCATAGTTAATCGTCAGAAGGAAGCTCGCCGATATAAGCCCTTCTGTCAAGTTTTTTAGACATCCCACTACCAAACACCAAGCAACTGGCAATATACAATATACCGTCTCCTTCAGAAGACACCTTTCATGTTTTTTATAACATTTCAATACAATTATTCTGAGCCATATTAATGCTAGAAAGAATATGTGGGACCGATACGTCAATAGATTTGATATTTTTGTTCTCAAAGGTTCCAATCTAAAAATGCTGCATTAATGCATCAGCCAGCAACCGCAGCATTATCTAAGATGAGATAAATAAATACAGGATCCAATGAAAATCTCATTTAATTGTCCATTCCAACAGCACTAGATTTCACTGTTCTTTAGCAATAAATGAAATCCTCCCACTATTTTTTGTTTTAGATTGAGTAAGTATTCAGCTTCATCAGCAGTCCTCACACAACAACTTAATTGTCAGAGACCTTCTAAGCAAGCCAGATGGGAAATGTCCGAATAATTATGGAGAAACGTATAGTAAAGGCGCTAGACAATAAATTTGCCCAAAAACGGTGATTTAACAAAGAGTTTCAATTAATTGTCGACAAAAAGAGATACTTTTTTACAAACTAATACCAATATCGCAGCTGATCATTTTCTTAATAAACAGAACTATCTCCAAACTGATATAAGAAAGGTAACAACTTATTGATAGAACATAGACAGCCGACAGTTCTACAAGATCAACTACAATTTTCTTATCTTAAATCCAACATAATTTTGTCCCGTCTTTGGGGACTATCTAGAGATTAATGGTGTCTCTTTCTTTGCCCTCAAAATCCTAAGTATGTCAGCGGCTGATATCCTTTTCAAGTATTATCCCAATACTCCCACGACCGATAATAATAAGCAAAGAGCAACTATTAAGTCAGCTCTGAAAATGGCTGCAACAGAATTCAATGAATCCTACCTTATTGAATAAATACAGCATGATCTGTTACACAGAGCCAGGTAGTACAAATTTGTTAGTGATCAACTAAATTATGTAACGCCTGAGTCTTAAGACATGTATCCATTGGAAAATTTCTCGCGTGAACCCGCGTGCTAGGCAGGACGTAACTGTCTATATCAACATAAGCAGCGCACCTCTGTGTCTTGCTAACTATCGGAAGGAAAATTCGTGTGGAAGAATTTGTGCTTCCAATTTGAATTGAAAAACAAATGCACGTTGCGAATGATTTCTTAGTTTCCTATTCATCTAGTCAGGGACGCGATGAATATGAAATCGAGATCGAGTGTATTAAACGACAACCGTTTTGTAGATTGCACGTCAATTAGCTCAATGACACCGAGTGCAAGGGAGCAGACTGCATGTAGCAGCCCTCTCTCGGAGGTACTATCCGTGGTGTATCCACCAAAATACTAGGTTGCGTGTACGTTGCATGGCGTGCCAATGTTGTTTTTTATTTTTCTTTTGGTGGATACACTCAGGACACAGTTAATCCCAAGCATATGATAAGCCCGCGGGCTGAATGCGAACTAGAGTGCATTTGGCACATCCATCGGTGGATAATATACCTTTAAACTAGCCTATCTAGGCGTTAGATTCTCTAATTGATACCGACAGTGAGTACCTACTAGGGTAAGACCAGCTATTCAAGTACTCTGATGAGTCCGAACTAGATGTGAGGTCTTCATAATATCAGCCTAAATATGCTACTCTGGTAAAACGTTCAACTTAGCTCCGTAGATAAAAGTTAAAGCCCTCTGCTCGTATCGCACAGAGGTCTTGGATGAGTCCTCAAATTTGGTTTTTCTCTAAAAATGAAGCATTTGGCGAAGAAGTTGTGATAAGTATTCTGGTTACTATGGGACAAGTATATTCTACTAAAATGGTGTGAATACAACTTCAAAATCCGATTCACCACAACACCAGAAAGAAGTGAATGGAAATAGGCGAGGTAAAAGGATTCCTTCCGAAGACACCTCATGCAGGATGGTTTATTTATAATTGAGCTTCGCTCAGTAATAAAAATCATCAAGGAAATTGCTAATATGGGAAAATTACTTGAAATATTGTTTCGGAATTGAATGGAGTAAACTAAAGCAATGCTTTTTTCTATATTGTTCATGAAATCAAGCCTACGTATCCAGATATTTCAACCATTTTCAGCACATAAGTGTTAGCAGCCTACCACTGACATATATGTATGATGAAAAAGTTTAATCTGCCAATTCAACCGAATAGATACGTCTTGCTACATACGAAAATAAAGAAATAATATCGACAGGGACAATTTTTTGTTCAAATCTAGAGGCGAATATTCTGCCAATAAGCTGATTTGAATGTAAGAGGGAAGCGAAAGCGATGCCACTCGTAATAAATCTAATAAAGATTTGTGTATATTTTCATATAACGGCTCAGATTTTAGATTGTGTTATATAAATTAACCATGATAGTCTTTTTCATTTCCTCCTCAGATTTAAGAAACTCTTGATTTATATCTATATCTTCCCGGGTGCCCGAACTCAAGTTAGTTAAGCACCTGTGTAATACAAAAAAGGATTAATATTGTCATAACAGACGTGATGCCAACGAATAAACCGCATAAACTTTTTAATAATTAAACATGTTAAATCGATTTCTTAAAGCCTGGGCAAACAGCAAGCATATTTACCATTTATATTAATTGTTTGTTTCAAATTTGCATTAAAATCTTCAAATTTCATTACACAAAAGATTTGTTTGCCATAAAACTTTGTTTACTTTCAATAATAATAATGGTGCATGCCAGGAAAAGTTGAGTTTGGATGTGCAAATTTTCATTTAAAAAAATGAATTTCTACTTCTTTTCAGTAAAATAAATTATTTAATATAAAAATAAAATTATTATTACCAGAAAACACCTCGTCAATTTGAATAAACACATGAAAAACTAACAAAGAAACCCGGCACACAAATTCACCGCGCACGTCACTTTCACACTATTTTGAGGTTATGTTTATATCGAATTCTTGAAAGAATTTTATAAACACATGATAGGAGACAGCCAGTGGGTTGAACTGCATTACCAATTACGATTGCTTTGAGGATTAAAAAAGAACAATGTTCCAAGAGAACTCACTTTAATGTAGTTAAAAAGAAAAACAAATATAAATTCACATTTCCTACAATTTATACATAGTAATTAAAAATATTATTCTTCAATCTGCAAGTCTTATTTTTTCTTGTTAGCTCCTCCTTGGGCGAGAGGTCTATTACCTTGTGATGAAGCTCTTCCGCCTGAGGCCCCACCACGATTTGCAAATGTATTTCTACCACCGGTTCTTCCTCGCTGATTTTGATTACCACCTCCGCCACCACCACCTCCACCACCACCACCTCCTCCACCAACACCACGACCGCCCTTCATTTCTGTCCTATTTCTGGATTTAATTTGGGCATCCTCTTTAACCATATCAATTACTTCATCTGGTATTCGAAGATATTTTATTGTACTTCCTCGTATATAACATTCAGGCATTCTCCAAAATCTATCACCATCCTGGAAACAAATTTTTTTTTTATTAATATAGAAAGCGCCAGCAAGAGGCAAGGCAACAAACTTTTGATGTACATATGACATCTCGAAGATTAATATTCATCCATGTATCACAGCTTACTAAATGACCATTGTATGTTTCCCCGTTTTTTAATTCAACAAGCTGAAAAATTTCCAGAAAAATACCATTAAAAACGATTAAAAAAAGTGAAATGTTTAGCTTACCATTGGATGGCTTTGCGCTGTTTTTAAAAGCGATAACGGCAACTGAAATTTTGTTTAAGCTGTTTATTGAAGCAACTGTAAAAATGTACAATAAAATTTACCATTTTATCTGCGTTTTAAGTCCTATTTTTTGTGATAATCCGTTGAATTGATAGAAAATTATTTGCTGTGAACTCAACTTTGACTTTTAACCGGCAGTTAGTACAGTGACATTTAGAACTGTCAAAATTATGAGGTCTGTTCGATGAAAATATCTGAGAACTCTAACGCAGGGATACACTAGCTAGAACAGCGTGAAAGTCAGTTGCAGATAAACCCCTGGGCGTAGACGTAGCTAGCATGCATTTTATTTTTCGTTTGTGATAGACATTCGTGGAATGACCGAGTGTCTCTGATCCACAAAGTGATGCACGCTAGCACCGTATACATAAGAAAAATTGCAGTAAATACTTTTGTTCATTTTTATCTGGAAAAATAGGATATTTTCAATTTCTTTCTCTTCCAGAAGCTCTAGAAATATCCCTCTAAGAACTTTAAGCGATCCTATCACCTCTCTAGCTCTTCTTCATCGCACCTTACCGTATCAACCAACCACGGTCCATCCCTCTTTATCTTTGCTGGTGGCTTTCCCACGATCTGACTAATGTTTTTTCAACAGAAAATTGTTATTGATGCTTTTGTGTCGTTGTCCGTCTAATAAAACAAAGTTCAATGCAGATGTATAAAAGCAATTCAATCCGTTGCTTAGCTTCTTTGTTCCATTTCTGTGTCCCACGTAGGAAAGAATGGCACAAGCTTTATAGTTTTCTCTTTCGACCTATGGCAGAGTCGGAGCTACCAACACAAAATATTGCTTACTAAACGGTTTCTTATGCCATTGATGAATAGATGAAAGAATAAGGTAAAGATAATGTTTACCATACTCCGTCTCTCTTGCCCATACACAGGATTCAGGTAAGAATAACTTTTGGAAGTTAAAGTCGGAATGAGGTTAACTCCTTATAAGCGTTTAAAATATCACTTGAGCACAAGAAAATATCTTTTTTTAATTTAATTCGGTTTACGGGTGTAAAATTACATCTGATTGGTTGAGTTTTACAATATTTGTGCTACATGAAACAGCAAATCGCTCAATCCATTGTTATAAGCTTAGAATATAGAGACAACAGGAAGTGTTGATACCTGTAAAATTCGTGTGCAAGAGCGTGGATTTTTCAGAGTATCATGAAGTAGCTCAGCACTATATTCAAGAAAGAGACAACTCTATGTTTAGCTGTCGAGATATCGAAAAAATCCTTCCTCCACCGAGATTTGTTTACGTTTGTGACAGCTGCGAAATTCCCTGAGTATGATGGCGTAGTGACAGTGAATAAGAACATTTTCCATGGGAGCAAACGTAATATTTTCAACCATATATCTTGTTGCCCCGCTCTCTATATTGATTCTACTACACGGCTGTACTGAGCGTTCACTACAGGGGCAACAGATACTAACACAACCAGAATTTGACTACACAAAATTTGACTTATAACACTTCCTGTACTCTCTATATTCTAAGGTTATAAGTCAGTGGTCCCACGTCGTCATAATAATATTTAAGGAGAAAGAAAACGCTCCTTAAAAAAACAACGAAGTTTCGATAAAATTACACAGAAAAATATTGAAAGCCATTTTCGTTGAAAAACAAAGTTATCTACTCATGAATACGGCAACACTGAAACAAAAGTTTTTATTTGAGTTGAGAAAACGTCGTCTTTAGTATTCTGCTTGAAGATTTTACAATTGTTTTTGTACTTTAAATTAAAATTTCTTAAATCTTTGAATTTATCAACAGAATCCATAAAATGGCCAGCTCATCAAGGTAAGTGTTATCAAGTGATTTTCAGCATAGAAGTAGCTTTCCTTTCTATTTACATTTTACACTAGGCTTTCATAAAAATGACAGGTGTCATTTTTGTTCATCACCAATATTAAATATACCGCGTCCAAAATAAAAAAAAAATTAATCAATTTTATTGCCCATTATTTTCATGATCTTCAGGCCTGATGCTTCCAATAAAGTTTGCTGCTATGCACATCCAGAAGCCCCACTTATTGAAGATTATAGGGCGGGTGACATGATATGTTCAGAGTGTGGCCTTGTCGTCGGCGATCGTGTTATTGATGTTGGCTCAGAGTGGCGAACGTTTAGCAATGAAAAAAATGGAGTTGATCCATCTCGTGTTGGTGGCCCAGAAAATCCACTATTAAGTGGCGGAGATTTATCAACAATAATTGGTCCAGGCACTGGAGCTGCATCATTTGATTCATTCGGTTCACCGAAATATCAAAATCGTAGGACAATGAGCAGCTCAGATCGAGCACTTATTTCAGCATTTAAGGAAATTTCAACAATGGCAGATCGTATAAATCTGCCCAAGACAATAGTAGATCGCGCAAATAATTTATTTAAACAGGTACATAAAAATTGAGATTAAAATGCAAATATTTCTTAAATTTAAATTCTTGAACCTAATAACTTTCTCTGAGAACAGGTTCATGATGGTAAAAATCTTAAAGGACGTTCAAATGATGCAAAAGCTTCAGCATGTTTGTATATTGCTTGCCGTCAGGAAGGTGTACCTCGGACATTCAAGGAAATTTGTGCAGTTAGCAAAATCAGCAAAAAAGAAATTGGTCGATGTTTCAAATTAACTCTAAAAGCATTAGAGACATCCGTGGATTTGATAACTACTGCAGATTTTATGTCGAGATTTTGCGCAAATTTGGGTATGATCTTTTAACTAAAAAGTTACTGGATTGCCTTCCTTAATAAATAAACAAATATTCAGATTTACCAAACATGGTTCAGAGAGGAGCAACACATATAGCAAAGAAAGCTGTAGAAATGGATATTGTTCCGGGAAGATCTCCCATATCAGTTGCAGCTGCAGCTATATATATGGCATCACAGGTATAAAATTGCTTTATTAAACATTTGCAAAGTTTTTTCTACATAATTTCCCTTAGGCATCAGAGCATAAACGTAGTCAAAAAGAAATTGGAGATATTGCTGGAGTTGCTGATGTTACAATTCGACAGTCATATAAGCTCATGTATCCACATGCCACTAAACTGTTCCCAGAAGACTTTAAATTTGCGACACCAATTGAACAATTGCCGCAAATGTAAACAATAATGGGACCACACCCTCTGATTCGCTTCCCGATAGATAACCTAGGGTGCAAATTCTTATGTTGTTCTTAAAGCACATAGGGAAGAAGTCCACAATTTTTTTTATGGAAAACTATATACGCCGTAACAATTTTTGTACATTTGTCCCAAGTTTTTTTTTTTTTTTTTTATTAATAACTAAGCGAAGAGACAGAACTGAAACTGATGTTTAATGACGCCGTAAGTCTTGTAATAGTAGGTAGTAATTAATTTACAGTACTGAAACAGCAATCACTGTGTTCTGTTTTTCTTTTTCATTTTTGGTGTAAATATGATCTCCGTTATTATATATTAGTATTTCTCCCGTAGGACATTGCACAGGGAGACATTGAAGGGCTGTAATTTCGCCTTATATTTTGTGAAGCGTATCACTCGAACTTTGTATTTAAATATTGTAAGATAATAAGAAATAAATAAAAAAAAAATTGGTAGGCTAAGAAAGAATGCATCAGGGTTTTTACTTTAGATTTTAAGAGTGGTTATTCTTGAGGCCTTTTTCTCTTTACATGTCGTAACAATTTCTTCATCAACTGCGACGTTATTTTGTGGTGCTGAAGGTGGTGTCTGGCTGCTGCTTCTGTTAATGTTTTTTTTTTTTTCAATTGAGAAGATGAAAGTTAGTCGCGGCTAGGCTGACATAAAAATTATAAGCTTTTATTTTTTTACAAATGAATGAATGGGTTAAGTTGTTGGCTGTTGTATTATATGACTTGCTAACTTCGCATAAAGTTAAGGCTATCTATTGAGAAACTATCTGAAGTTGGATATTTATGGATGATGCTCTGTGATTGAGTGAGAAAGCTTGAACCAGCTTTTAGTGAATCTAAACAAGCAAGCTACCGAACTCTTCCAGATAGCGGCAGAAGAGTTTGTCTAGAACATACCTTAGACCTTCCTCTAGACAACCCATAGAAATTGATATAACAAGAGATCTGAATTTTTTTATAAGTGGAAAATTCTGTCGACATCTTTGTCAGCTTCTATAGTAATCAATGTCACATCGATATGTTTTCAACATGACAGTGGTCCTTTAGTAAATTTTTCCGGGTAATAGCGGTTTTAAAACTGATTTCAGAAACGTTCTGACCAATGATCTAATCGTTTAATCGCTAGCCGCCTCATATAGCCAACAGCTGCGTTATTGCGTGCTGTTTACCACTAACTGCCTGAGCGTATTACTTCACTGGCACATCTATGCGGTTTGTTTATGAACGAAGCAAAAACTACTAAGCATGTTATTTCGTACAATGACCTGCTTGGCTGTTGCCGGTTGTTGTTTACAATAACCCAGCTGCTTACTAGAATGGCAATGACCAACCGTTTCGTCATCGGCAGTAGAACATTATCGCATCATAAGTATTTGAATGTCATGTTCTACTTTCAAGTTCCGCATGTAAGTTTACGAGCAAGGCGACCAAATGGAGTAGTTGGTTTTTTAATAAAAAGATCTTTTTTGACGTCGTGTCGTTTTTAAAAATTGTATTTAAGTGGGACGAGTGTATGACTGTTTACGGGGTATTTCAAAGTAATTGGTTGAAAGAGAATTAACTTCGATAGATTCGAGCGTTTTATGCAAAATTTGCTGGCGTGTTTTAATTTACAGGTGACACGACAAGTGTATATCAGTTACCTTTCTCTGCTCTGAGATCCAGCAAAAAGTTACTTTGTGCAAAGGACTTAAATTCCAGGAATTGTTACAATTTCTCTGAACTAATCGGGAGTAAATTTTGTATGAGCTCAATCTGATCAATATACATAAATTTTTATCTCACTGCCTCTTTGTAGTATGTTAGGTAACCACAATAGTTGGGCAGTTGCGTTGTTAATAGCCCAACGTTTAGCTTGAAGCACACATTGTTACTTCATTTTGGATCCATCTGTGACAAGCGATAATTTTGACGCCATGATTATTTAGTTTCCATCCTAAATCCTCTTGTCTCAGAATTGTAACAAAGAAACCTTTTAGGATATTTTGCATTGGGACAGTGTGGTCGATACTCACTGGCATGCATTTCTTTGTCATCTCTCGTCAGTATACTGCTCTGATCATTCCTCCTCATCAATGACTAAGAAAGAATGTAGGTTCCAAACACAAGGTTTTTACAAATTATTTCGTTTCCTTTAGTTATCTGTACTACGGATCTAATAAGATTTAGTTACAGATTTTATGTTTAGTCGGTAACTCCTATCACATATACCAGACAATACTCACAACGTAGGCAGAAATATTCCGCCATCCAAAATCCTCGAGAATATTTCTCAAGCTGAGGCAGAAATCCATATGTGTGCGTGCGAGTCCGTTTTCTAAAATGTTCTATATTGATACTTATGGAAAAATGACAACATTGATTTTATATAAGCTGTAGAGCCTAAACTACTATCCATACAGGAAAATAGTATTCTAGAAATTTAAAGCTTGGTTTCCTAAAGGCTACACTTACTATATACCGTACTTAACAAAATAATAAAATTGTTTTGATTAAAAAGCAACATCAGTTGACGCTTAATAACTCTCAGCTGAGTAATAGTTGCATTAATGTATGTGCAGCCGTTGTCCAAATCTGTAATTGATTCGCCTGCGTGTGCCTGTGTGTGTTTGAGTCTCGTTTGTGTGTATGGCGCTCTCTCAGGTCAGGGCGCGACCCACCCCTTTACCACTCATCTACCTCTCCTATCGTTCGGTTATGTCGGTTGGTATTAAACTATCGGCGTAAAGGCTTGTAGCATTTCATGGAGTGACTAAAAATTTCAGACATATCATGTAGGTTTGGTTAGGTTAGGTAAGAGGGGTGCCGCAAGACAACTAGCCTGCATCACTTAGACCGCTAGTGGGTCCATTGTGCCCCTAGGCCCCATGCGATAACCTTTTCAAGCCGCTCCAGATCCATCCTGGGAACTCAAGATATCTCCAAGACTCCTTACCTAGATCCATCCCGCTTCTCTCAGAAAACTCAGGATATATCTAAATTCTTTGTTTTGCAGCTCCCCAGACTTGAAAAGATGTAGCTACCCAATAGCCTACTCTTTTATTCGACAGAGCGGGGCATTCGCAAGGCACGTGTTGGACGGATTCGATTTCCTCCGAGTCCTTACAGCTCCTGCAGAAATCGTTCGCCACTATCCCCAGCCTTCTAGTATTATCACCTATGGCCCAGTGACCCGTACAGACCCGTAGTAGATTCCTGGTGTTTGTTCTGCTCCCATTAGGCAGCTCTCTTATCGTTTTCCTGGCATATGCAGCCCACAATTGCCTCGCAATACGGCAGGTATTCCTACTGGTCCGCCGAAAGTTTGCATTTTGATAGGCGCCCCTGATGATTTCCTCTTTTATTGCTCCGATTGGGATCCTCATATAAGCTACCGCTGCGGAGCTATCCTATTCAGAGCCTTTTATGGCCAACTAATCAGCCATCTCGTTGCCTGAAATATTCTTATGGCCAGATACCCAGCATAGGGTCACCTTGTGCCTTGTAGCCAATATCTCAAGGTTAGTTTTGCATAACTGCACCAATGTTGATTTTACCAGCACAGCATTAAGTGTCCTGATGGCTTCCTGGCTATCAGTATATATGCTTATATGCCGTGAGGGCTCTCTGCACTTATACGCGAATGTTGCCGCCTGATAAATCGCTGCGAATTCTGGCTGAAAAACACTGCATTTGTCAGGGAGTCTATAAGACTCGTGCCACTGTACATCTCTGGAGTACACTCCAGCCCCCGTGGCCATAAATATAGAAAGATCGAATGCTTCGACCAAGATTGGTACTTGGTAGTCTGTTTCTTCCCTGCAATAACTACAGTCTATCTTCAGGAGTATATTGGAGTGCCCAACACCCGTCTCCATCCACTAACCCCCCGCCGTTAGCCTAACAGCACTAATTGCCGCTACACCTGTGCAATGGAGGCTCAGCGGCAGCAAGTCACTCCAGTGCTGCCTGGGCGTGGTGCGCAGACACTCAGACACATCATGTAAAAAGTCATTAAGCGCAAACTGTTACACTGAATTTTCGTGAGTGCTGAGTTGCAAGTGGCTACGACATAGATACGGCAGCACTTTAATATGAAATTTGGATACCGCGAAAACCTTCCGTTGATCCAAAACCCTCGAGAATACTTCCCAAGCCATGAAACAGAAATCTATATGTGTGCGTTCGGAGTCCGTACTATAAAATGCTCTATATTGATGCTTATGGAAAAGTGCCAAACATTGACTTTATATATGCCATAGAACCTAAACTACTCTCCATACAGGAAAATAGTCATCTAGTAATTTAAAGCTTGGTTCCTTACCTTACCAAAGGCTACACTTACTATATACCTTACTTAACAAAATAATTAAATAGTTTTGATTACAAAGTAACCTTACAATTTTACGCTCAATACATCTCAGCTGAGTGATAATTGCATGTGTGTATGTGCAGCCGTAGTCCGAATCTGTAGGCAGCTACATTCGATATCATCAGCCCACGGCATCCCATGACGGCAGAGCAACATTACAATGATTACTCAGCTGAGAATTTTTATTTGAGGAAGGTATAAAAATTTTATTACGGTTCAGAAGATAAGAAAGCAAGCTTAAGATTATCACAACACCGTTTTTCTGTATGAATAGTAGTTTAGGGCGGAGGAGCTATTCAAATCAAACTTTTGTCAATTTTACATAAGAACACTGCAAATATTTTAGAATGTAAGGACTACGTTGGGCCTCGCATGTGGTAGGGAGGTGGCCTGTTTCATGGCTTGTGAAGTATTCTCGAGGGTTTTGGTTGATCCCTACGATTTCACCTTAACCGATTTACACTGTTTTGTGTGTGTTGCGTCAAGTGTCTTAAAATGGGTGCAAGAGTATCATAAAAAAGTTTGTATAAAAATGAGTTATTCGTATACTCAGCTCTCTCGTAAAGTTATTCTGGAAAAGTCTCCCTTTTCGGGAGCACTCCTACTGGAGCTCAAATGTAGTGCTGACCTCTGCGTACATGAAATGGTAAAGAGTATATGCAAAGAGGTACAAGAAGTGAGCGCTCTATGCTTCCAGAGGAGCGCTCTATGCTTCCAGAGGAGCACTCTTTTATAGCTTTTTGAGTGCTCCATTTTCCGCTGGGTTGTTCTATAGGTGAACTCTGGCCGTACTTATGTGCTTTTTATAGCTATAAATGGAATGAATAGATTGGCACTAGAAAACGTGTTCCAATCTCAATTTTTGCCTAGTTCCAGTATGTTCAATCGTTCCTTAACAGTCTTTATTTAGCAAGGACATAAACATGGGGTCTGTAAAGCATTCAAAACTCAAAAATAAGTATCTATTGAAGTGTAAATTTCAACATCAATGATCTTCTTTTAGAGATAATTCGTGACAAAAAAGAAAATAACACCACAACAAAAATCGAACTTAGGCAAGAACACGTAAATCTTCCCCTTTTTGAATAGAAAATAAATCCGAGACAATTTCTAATAATGTTGATATATATTTTCTTATATTGTATAATAGTCATGTACTTTTTTTGTTCAATATATATTATATGTTCACTAATAATAATAATCATAAATATATTAATCGTAATACAAATCGCAATAATTTTATAAATTCCGGCTTGATAATATAAGTGCCAACATTAAATTACATCACTGTTTAAAAGTTAAGAAGGGGGGGGGGGATCTGATTTTAAATCGTCATTATAAAATATGCTAGCTCGTATTATTATAAGAAAGTATAACAAAACCTTACAACAAATTTTCATTTGTTTACTAGAAAGTGTATGTTGGTGTTTATTACAAATTATTGCCATCATAGCAAATACATGAACCTTTTTTCCCCAGTTTGTATACATGTGTAGAGTTCCTCTATCCCTTCTCTTTTTAAATTCATATTGTTCATCTTTACTTCACTTTCTGTTTTAATATTAATAATACATTTTTAGGTGGGTATATACTTGAAAATAATTGTGAAAAATTTTGAAAAATTTTCTTGATCAATTTATGATAAAATTTAAGGGGGAGGTAGAAGAGGAATTTTTTCGAAATTGAACTCGTTTTGGAGTTTGTTTAAAATCTAATCGAATCGCCCAAGTGCGTAGGTATTTCCCCTATTTACGGCAGTAATGATTTCGTATTTTTGTGTTTTACTTATTGTTTAGTAATTAATTTAATAATAATTATTTTTTTATCTAATTGAAAATAAGGAACTGCGTGTAAATTTTTATAAAATTCCCCTTATTATAGGAAAAGAACGTTTTTCTTTTTAACTTATATTCGTTATTTTGTGGCAGTTGCGCTTGTTTTTTTTTATATGAAATTCATTTTTGACTTTTCATTTCTATTCCTATCGATTAATTTGATTTTGAAAATGTTTACAATAAATGCTACAATATTTATACAATCTACATTTATTTATTATACTCGTAATTCCTCAATAATTTGATATAAAAATTTATCACTGATAAACGAAAAGCCCCGCTTTTTACAAATAATTTTAAAAATTGTGTATGTGTGCTTTTTTGTTTTTTTTAATAACTTAATTCTAATTATATAAAAATTTCATTTTTGTTTTATTTGCTTTCGGTTTGTTTTTAAATATTATTTAAAAAGGTATTGTCAAATTTGTTTTTTAATGTACATTTTGTAGGTAGGTATAATATGAACTGTGTGGTTGCTTTGGAAGTATGCTGAAGATTTCTTAATTTCATAAATAATAATGTAACAAATAGTAAATTGTGGTTTATTAAGATAACCGTTGACGGTGTCATGGCATGCATATATAGTGATTTGAATCAGGAATCATTTCTGTTTCATTTCTTATGACCTCAAGGACCTATACCACTTTGTGTGAACTGTATGCGAAATCCCGTCTTTAAAACAATTGTTTAAGAAAATATTGAATAGAAAGTAAGATAAAATTGTAAAAAAAAAATCATAAAAATCTTAAACATTGCAGACCCGTCCTATTTCCACTCCTGTCACCCACTGATGTACATATGTAGGTTATGTCTCGAATATGATGAATCATTGGAGGAGGTCTTATGCGTATAAGAGGCTATTGCATAATGTAGATTCCAGGTTTTTGACTCGTACTTCTTAAAGCCTGCCGACTTTGAAGAAACTTTATCCATAAAAATACTGCTCTTCCTAGGAAGAGTGGGATTTTTGGATGAACTATAAAGAAAGCGGTGCACAATAAGCTGATACAAAGGCTACTCGCCCTGCTTAATCCTAATCTAATCTCCATTCCTTATCCCATAAGCTTAATTACCTACTGTCTGCATAGTAACGCGGATTCTTTTATGCCATTGCAACAATATAGAAAAAAAATTGCAAATCTTGGCTCATAATTAGCTGAAATATTAAAATTTACCTGCCTTCCAAAGTGTTTTCTCAAAGTAATTTAGTATGCTATTCAAGCGAATTATATCGTCAAAACGAAATGAAAAATACGCTTAAATGTTTCAAGATCTTTCCGCTAGGAGGTGTTATGCAAGTACAGAAATCGTCGTAGAATGCTTAATTGCATTATTACTATTTTTTTTTATATTATAAAGTCAAGCTCAGAGAATACTCAATGATGCAAAGCACAGCATGGCAGGAAGGAGATAAGGAAAGGATTAGAGGATATGAGATGAGAGACTCTGATGTATGCCACTCTTAAACCTTCCCAGATTATAATCCTGACAAAAGACAAGACTGTTCCACATTCGAACATTTCGGGATAAAAAAGTATCACGGAATTTTACTGTACCTAGGCACGAAAGTATTTTTGAAAGGTGAAAGGATATGTGCGGCTTACTGAGCGAGGATTGCATGTAGGAATTAATCCACAAGGAATCAAATTAGATATTTCATCAGAACATTGACAATGAATGTAGCGATAAAAGAGCAATAACCATCCAGCATTGCGGTGGTTCTCGAATGAGGCGATATGACAAGTAATTGCCACATCGCCAATGAGCTTGAAGATTCTCTTTCAGACAATATCTACTGAAGCTAAGGCAGTGCGACCAATCCCGGCCCAAATATGGTAATTGTATTCTAGGTCTGGTAAAAGTATATAGAATATAAGGTATTCCAATTACGAACCATGTTCATCATTAGATGACGTCATATCGTGAAATGTGTAGGAAAGTACGGTACAGAGAACACAATACTCTCTCACCTCTTTCTGTCTTTCTTATAAAATGTATATACATTAGTCACAAAATTACGTCACTTTCTATCAGCTGCAATGTGTCAAAATTGTAATGGGAATACTTGTCTTCTATATACCTTGAGTATGATATAGGACTTGTAGAGGAGCGCTAGATTCGATGGGCTGAAATATTTCTTACACCTTCCAGAATTTGAAGACATTTCTATGCTTCTTTGGCAACAGAGAAGATGATGTCTGTCCAGTTTAATTTACTGGATATATCTTTATGCCAAGATGGCTTAGTGTCGATGAATCAAAAATTAATGCTCCATCAAAAGAAATGGGAGTGGTTAAGTGATGATCTTATTTTAAAGAGATGAGACAGCTTTGGTTCTTAGTCGCATTAAATTCGACGCGATTCGTTTGCCCTAAGTGAAAATCTTGACATTTCCTCTGGAATCGGCAAGAATTACAAAGAAGTAAGCGAAATGAAGGGTTTTGTCATCAGCGAAACTATGAATGGGATTGGAAAATAAGGAAAAGCAGATCATTAATAAAAATTTATGAAAGAGACAAAGAGATAAAAGAGCCCTGGGGACAACGACATTTGTAGGGTGAAGTTCAAATATAACGTCATTTAATACAATCCCAATTAGGCGACTAGAGTAAAACACTTTCAGTCCATAATAATAGAACTTTTATTTTTAACGATTCTAAATCAAATCATAAATACAAGAGGAAAAAGCAACCGCCTCTTTCGAGATTTGAAGCCGGGACCTTCCGCTTTCCGGGCGATTGCTCTTACCACTGAGCTAACGAGACAGATGAATTTTCCTCATGTATTTCTTAATTTAGCCTATTAAGTCACGGTTGCTTTCAGCTGGCATTAACCAGTAGCGATGAAGGCGCACAAAAAAATTATAAATTCAATTTTTATTTATTTTTCCCGAAGGGAATCGAACCCGCACTTATTAGAATCGGTCAAAGATAAAAAATAGAAGTATTTTAAGATACGAACTCTTATTTTTGATGATTCTAAATCAAATCAATCAGCTCAGTGGTATAAGAAGGCGGTTTTTTCCTCTTGACGACTGAAAGTGAGCAAAACTTTTCAAACAGGTACAAGTGGAGCCATCTGACAATATAATAAGGAAGCATTTTCGCAATCACTATATATGTAATTCTATACACAAGGATATTAGTAGGTAAATGAAGGGGGAGACCAAGTGCTTTGAGTTTGACTAATAGGGCAGGATGTCAGGCATCAAAGGGCTTAGAAATATCTAGAGCAACGATTTTGAAATTATTGAGACTACGAATCGAATGTTTCGTAAGGAAAGTCTGCAAGTCTCCAGATGAACGTCCACCAGACAGATCGGAAGTCATATTGGCAATCGTTGATGAGGTTGATTGGTTTTCAGATAATTTATAAACTTGAGGTTAATAAGAGATTTAAAAACTTTTGAAAGAATAGAAATGATTGCCATGGGTCCATAATTTTAGGGATCGCTACCATCTTTTTTTTTGGAATAGGCTGAACGCTGTTTGCAATCAGTTGGAAAGTTACCTTCTGATAAGTAGAATAGTTTTCGTAAAGATTTAACCAAGGATGAGGTATATATTTTTGCAGTAAATATGTAGTTGTGAAAAGTGTCATAAATATTTCAATTTTGGGTGAATTTGATTTAGAAAACTTTAAGCTGCCAGTGGAAAAACTCACTGTTGGACTGCTACCATATATCGCCGGTGTTAAGCATTTCGCTATATGAATAACCGGTATGATATATGAATTTTCCCTTAAGTTTTTAGAATTTTAAGGGTGAAAAATATCCTATGAAATATGATCGAAAACAAAACCGAATAATGGCATTCGATAGAATTCGAAATATCTTCTTTGTTATGACTTCTTCCATGCCATGGGTAAGGATAGGTGGAGTGGAACAAATTTTGTTAGACTGTTTAAAGCCTTTTATATTTGGATGAAAGATAAATTAGGAAATCTTTTTCCTATCGGAGCCTTAGAGTAGAAGAGAGCTTTATGGAAATATATCATCTTTCGATAGTAGATTAATCGATTCTTCTGGCCGTCCTTTACCAATAGATATATCACTCAGGTTATAGTACATCTCCTCTCCATCGCTACATGCATACAAAATTGAAAGCTAATTTTCCCCTTAACCTACACAGGAAAAACATTGGAAGAGAAAAAGTTCTTATTAGTAAAACTCAGGTCTTTCTATTTTCGGTGATATCTGCATCATGCATGATCCACTCGGGTTAGAACTCTACTTATAATTGATCGTAAAGAAAGATCTTGATTTTATCAAAAATCATCAATTTTTTTCGAAAATTTTTCAAATTTGGAAAAATAGTTCTGACCCACATATGCACCATTTTAAAATCAATCTACATACAAAATGTCATCACTCTCCGATAATACAATAAATATTAGGGGGCTGCGAGATAAATTGTCTGTTTATTCTCCAATAATAACAAAATAATAGTTGTACAGTACCAAAAAGGAAATCCTGATATCTGACTCGAGAGTGACGTCAGTGTACGTTTGTATTCTTACGACTTTCTCGTATAATGTACATATGCCTCAGCTTAACTAGGTTTTGTATTGTTTAACAGGGTGGACAAATTCCAATCTTCTTAATTTGAGTCCCAAAAAGTCCTTATGTCTACCTATCTGTCAAGAAATGTTAGAGAGTGCGTTAGTATACGGCTCTCGGTGTAATGTTTAAAGATGAAATAGATGGAATAGAAAGAAATCAATATAAGAAACTAACAGTATAATCGAGAATGACAATAGAGACATAGAGACTATAAGAGATTGGCCCGAAGACCTGACTTGAAATAAACTGAAAAAAAATATCTTTGAATATATTAAAACTACAGAGGCAAATAAACAGGATACAGAGAAAATAAAAATTTGAGGCAGGCAGGAACTGGCCGTACTGAAGAGCATTGGTTTCTGCTGATTCGAAACGCTTTATATATACATTGCTACTGGCGCCAACTGCAGGCATTCCACTGTTAGTTATCAATTTAAAAAAAAAATTGCATTTTGTAAAAGTCTTCATGACTTTTCTTTTCTTTAAATTGGTTAGTCCCGCCTATAGGCCTGTATTGGTTAAGCTCTAAAGTATATACGTAGAATTTCGCATCATATGATTCATACTCAGAATTTATACTGAGATTATATATGAGGTCTGCTTAGCATTTTCTTCTGGCGTCTGCGGCAGGCAGGAACTGACCGTACTGAAGAGTATTGGTTTCTGCTGATACGAAACGCCTTATACACATTGCTGATACAGATAGATTAAAAATAACAAAATCTTACAAAAAGCGTAATAAATCGAGCCTTGAAAAGTTCCCTAATTTGGACCACGGATGAGCCCATTGTTTGCTATTTGAAAGTGGTTAGCTCATAAATCCTAGAGGGGTGTTTATACAATAAATTTAGAACTTACTCAAACTACAACTTTGCTTCAATATCCATCCATAGGAGTGGATAGGAATGTACATCTTCGAGTTCCAAAGTGGGTCGTAGAACCGCATGTAGGAATACTTGATAACGGTAGAGTATTATTCTGATATTTTTTATATCAGACACAAGCATATGCTGAAAACGACATTAATATATAATATTTTTAGCAGACTCGGAATTGAACACTTCAATTTTAACAATTTTCAGAGTATTGGCAATTCGATCAAACCACTTCTGGTGCTCTGTACCATCAGAAAGATAATGGAAAAGCAGCTAAGATTGCAAAGACACCATAAAAGAAGTACTCAATGTATTAGTATTTTTCATATTGCCCAAGGATCACAATTCCACATAAACTCGAAAACCAGAACTTAAACCACCCTTAAATAACTACGTAGTGGAGGATGTAGTAAGCATAATTACTCGGTAGAATAAGTGCCAGTACAGAGAAGAGGACATCAAATTCCTTCCATTAATGATATATCAAGAAGTATGTTTTCTTAGCTATTCCTGATATAAATAAAATATCTGGTTTTTTTTAACTCCAGTGTGAAAAAGAGTAGTTTTGTATATGGAATCGTGGAAGGACAATGCGGAAAATGTCAATTGAAAACCTTTATTAAAGCTATTTACGTTGAAACCTTAAAATTTTGGTTATAAACAACGTTGGAGGTTGGTTCAAGATCCCAGAAAGGACAGAAAATGGACACTTCTTCCATCCGTTGTATAGCATTAGAAACACTTGAAGATTACAGAGTGTTTCCGTCTAAGAGGTCAATAGAGTAATAGCAAAAGGTGGTGATAGTCTTCATCTAGACAAACAAAAATCGTATGACAGGGGGGCATATCAACCGATTAGGAGGTATAGGGTGATTAATAAAAAAAGCTAGTATCTTAAAAAGTCCCCAGTTTACAGATTTTGTAAAAAAAAAGTTATGTTAACTACGCATTTATAAAAAAAGGATGTCGAAGTAAAAAAAAGTAAGACCAAGGTACCACAATAGCTCCTGAGGGGTACGGGGCTGGGTGAGGAGTCGTTGGAAAGGCCATGAAATTCTGCATACAATAAGCTTGAGACCGTGACCATACACCGTGTACTTTTTAAGATATTGGGTATTTTGTGAAAAACTAGCTTCTTTCCTTAATCACACTGTAACTCCTAAATGGTTGATATGCCCACCCTGTCATACGATTTCTTTTTGTCTAGGTGAGTACTATCACCTCCTGCTCTATTGATCTCCAAGACCTCCTGTATAGGCTAATTTGAATCAGTTACATGAGAGCATAACTCAAACGCTTGTTCTCAACAACAACAATGGCAAAGCCAGCAAGTGTAATTTTATTCGGGAAATGCTCCAAGAACAAAAGGGTTTTCATACAAAAGTTCTTGCAGTTTTTCAAGAACAAAATGTTAATAGTAAAAGAGAGGCTAATACCAGAAAAGGAAAAATTAAAGCTATAATAACAGAAATATCGGGATCGAAAAATTGAATTGAGCTTATTCAATATAACTCTTTGAAAACTTTAAAATAATTACACATTCGATGGAAGAGACAGAAGATCGCTGGTCTATAAAAATGTATTTTCACATTTGCACTTTTAATTTAAATTATTTTTTGAATTGCAAATTATCAAATTGTCAAACTTAATGATTTTAATGCGGTGGTCCCACTTATTTGTCTCAAACTCTTTACCAGCGCAGCGGGTTAAGCTGAAAACGATATTCGACACATTGAATTACGTAAAACCAAATTTGAACTTCTGGCAAACTTTTGCCTTGAAGGTACTGCAAACTTAATCTATTTCTTAACACTTTATTACTACCCGAGGTCGAAAACGTCCCCAATAATAATTCATTTATGTATTTTTTTTCGGTGCCTTTTTCTGAGAAAAAGGGCTGGGGTCATTTACGACCCCAGGTTAGGAATAGCGTAAATGAAAAATTCCAGAAATTGTTTCAGGGAAAATTAACAAAGCCATAAGAAGGTGAAGGAAAGTTTACAATGTTTTTCGCAATTTTTACATATTTGTAGTATCTATACCAAAGGTGGTGTGGACACTTTTGATCAATTGTGTCACAAATATAGGCCCCTATTACTGAATCGGCTGGGAGAACTAAGTTTGCAAACTTGCCAGTTTATGATTATCGATAACGTTCGAAGTGAGAAAATCAAGCTTCCGTTGATTATTGAAAAGTGAATCGAATTATGCCAATTTATTGTGGCGTGCATTTAAGATTCGTGATATGAAAGTTGGGGATGTAAAAGATTCATGCCTAATTTAATCCATTGTGGACATAGTTACGCTCAGAGCTGGGCAAGTGTCAAAGAAAAAGTACTTAAGTACATGTACCGAAGACCTGAGTACTTCAGCGTAAGTACAAGTACCGCATATATGAAAAGTTCTTGTAACTAAGTACTAAGTCTATAAAAAGTACTGAGTACTTTTTCAAGTACTTTTTAAAGTACTTTTTTAGAATCTTTATACGTTGGCAGTAATATAATGAAGTTAATAGAGTTCAGTTAATAGATATTAATGAATAAATACCCTTTGAAAAAAAACTATAATGTGTATAGTGGCCTACTATTTACAGTGGCTACTATTTATAGTTTTTTATAGTCTTCGGCGCTGCACATAGAGTAAAACTTTGTTTTCACCTCGCATTGGTACACTCATAAAAACTATTAGAGGTCCGCCCAAGTACCCATTGTCACCTCCAATAATGCATAAAAATTCTAAGGAAAAAATTTCCAGTAAATTTATAATTAAAAATTGAGGGCTTCCCTACATCGTTAATTTTATAGTGGAGGAAGGCACTGCTTGCTTACCCTTGGTTATGTCATTAAATCGAGGCATCATCGATTTTATATTCGAGCGAGACGTTACTGGTTTTTGTTCTACTTGCCCAGTCTTGCTGGTATGTTATTAGTTTGCCTAAGGTTCTGCCTTGACGCGTGCATGCGGCACATGATTTGATCGTTCTATGCGTGCTTTAAAACTCAACAAAACAGGAGTTGCGCTAGCGATTGTTTTTGCTTTTCTACGAAGAGTTAGATATTTGTAGGTACTTAATAGACTCAGAAATACTTAAGTACAAAAGTCTTAAGTACAAGTAAATAGAAGCAAGTACTTATGTTCAAGAACTAAGTAGGGCATTTCAAAAGTATTAAGTTATAAGTCTTAAGAACGAAAATGTACTATAAGTAGTACTTAAGTCTTTTTTTACTTAAGTATAGCCCAGGTCTGGTTACGCTTCTATTAAATTAAGTACCTACACTTGCTAAATGCTGAGAAAGATTGGACTGCGATATTCCTACTGTAAAATTATTTGTTATTCCACGCTGATAGCATCCTTCAGGAAGAAATCTTATGTAAGCTGCTAATTTAGATTCATGTAATCCTGAATGTTCTTCATAATATACTTAATTATATTTCCTCATCGTCCTCTAAATCAAGAATTAATGCGACGGTGTTCATAATAATTTATTACTTTTATAACTTTTGAATGCGTAAGAAAGAATCGAAGCCCCATTTTTTGCTTTACATTTGAATAAATTATCAGCTGATTCAGAGCTAGGCAAGTACCAAAGAAAAAGTATTTAAGTTCAAGTACCGAAGGCCTGAGTACTTCAGCATAAGTACAAGTACCGCATGAAAAGTACTTGCAACAACGAAGTACTAAGACTATAAGTACTGCGTACTTTTTTAAAATCTTTGTACATTGGCAAGTAATATAATGAAGTTTATAGAGTTTAGTTAGTATTAATAAATGTTAATAGTTTGCCTAGGGTCTTGCTTTGAGGCGCGGGTGCGTCACAAGCTTTGAAAGTTCTTTGTGTGCTTTAAGACTCAATAAAAAATGAGCTGCGCAAAAGATTGTATTTGCTTCTCTGAGAAGAGTTTGGTTATTTTTATGTGTAGTTACTTAATAGACTCAAAAATACTTAAGTAAAACTCTTGTTAATTAAGTACAAAACTAAGAATTAAGTAAAAGTAAATAGACGCAAGTACTTATGTTCAAGTACTACGTAGGGAATTTCAAAAGTATTAAGTTATACAGAAGTCTTAAGTAACGAAAATGTACCTTTAGTAGTACTTAAGTCCTTTTTTACTTAATTATTGCCCAGCTCTGCTGATTTCATTTTCGAAAGTTTAAAACTGATACTCGATGTGCACTTCTGCCGGCGGATTAATAAATCGCATCGTGATGAAGAAGTGAATTTTACTTGCGGCGGGAATCATTAATCCGTCGGATTGAACCATAGGGGCCAGTGTGTCAAGAAAGATCCGCCAGTGGCTTATGTGTGTATTGTTACGTGCAATAGAAAGAGGCAACTGGTGACATCTACTGGCAATAGAGAGTAAACGACTTCAGCTTCGGAGAATTGATTATGGAATCTACAGGAAGGATCAGGAATAGAATGAATAGAATGAATAAAACAGTCAAGAAGCTTTTGGAATAGAACACTCCAGAATAATCCGGAGAGTTTCTAGGGTATAAATATAACAGTTGTCATCGAGAGAGAAAGAGTCTTGTCTTAACGTTGCAGTGTTAACAACCGAAAGTAATAAAGAAATGAAGGTGTTGTAATTGGATTGCGATAATTGAAAGGACAGCGTTAGCGATAATTAGAGTTGAGTTGATTTGTATTATATTGTATTGTAAATGAATCTTTGTGAAGTGAAATAAAGAACTTGTATATTAAATATCTAATATTGTGTTTTAAATAACGAACCAAAGGCCACACTCGCAACAGTATTTTATGGTCTATTAAATGCTGTAGATATAAGTTCGTTTATACCTTTACTTCTTTCAAGCTCAAGGAACAAGGATTGTGGTGAAAAAAGACGTGTTTTTTTTTTTTTAATAATTAGCGTTAAGTCATCTATGACCATATTTATAGGAACGTTTGAACGCAGCACTTTGCCTACTTGGTTTAAGGACAGGATTGCTGGAATAATTGAAAACGAAAGACATATTGAAGAGTTGGAAGTTCCTCGTGGAAAGAAAGCATAATGCGCTTCCTGTCCACAATCAAAAGTTAGAAAAATCAACTTGCAATGCGACACCTGCCGGCAATACATCAACTCAATACATTATAAAAAAAATGTGTTTTAACTGTCTTTATAAATAAAATAAAATGCATAATTATAGATGGCGCATATGTACAATAATACTACTTCTAAATTATTAAAACTACTACTAGTAAAATCGGTTAATTTCACAATGGAGTCATTCTCGATCCCAGGGTAGGAAAATCAACTATGGTTAGTAGTAAGGGGTTAATAATGGCACAAAATGAATTCTGTAGGAGCTATAATGACTCGAAGGAAATAGAATCTGTCCAGCACGTACTCAGCGAGTGCCCCGCTCTGATGTACAAAAGAGGTAGGCTATTGGGTAGCTGCCTACTTCTTTTCAAGTATGAGAGAGCTGCAAAATAAAGAATTCAGATGCATCCTGAGTTTCCTAAGGGAAGCAGGAAGAATCTGTGGAAATTTTTAGGTTATCCCATGACGACAAGATGCACAATGGACCTACTGGTGATCTAAGTGAAGCTAGCTAGGTACTTAAAGCGGCCCACCCTCTTACCTAACTTAACTTAATCTAACCTATGGTACTAAATGCGGGTAATGTTTGTTACCAGAGCAGAAAACAACAATAAAAAAAAATTTAACATTCACAAATTTTCATACAAAATTGTTGATATATATATATGCCTAACTGGTGACACTATAGCTACTTCGTATACTTATTTATTTATACTAACAACAAATTATGAGACATTCTATCTATATAGAAATTATAAATAGAATTATAAAGAACTGCTCAGAAACTATGAACATAAAGCACCGAATAAATTTTTTTTAAATACATCGACACCAGATATCATTTCGATTAAACTGCATTTTAGAGAAGTGGTTTACTTTGGCGCATTAAATTTTTAGCCTTAATAAGAGCAATATGCAAAAATTTGTTGCAATACAGGTGCAAAAAACTAATTGCATCCAATGTGGTCTGATTTTAAATCGTTTGTCAGTTATCCATTTCTTTTGAAAATTTAAATTTAAAAAAATATATATAAAAGTAGCTCGCGTATGCGTGAAAATTTTAATTCATAAAATATGCAACTTTCAAATATTTCACATAAGAAACAATATGCAAAAAAAAAAAAACTAAAATTAAATAAAGAAATCTTCAACACTCCCTGAAAAATTAAACGGATCGAAAGGATCACAAATAATATTATGACGTAGAGAGGTAGTTATCCTTAAACAATAGAAAACTTAAAATATTTATTTTTATTTTATATATTTTATGCGCGGAAATCAGTCTTAAATCTTTGAGAAAAACAAAAGTTATTATTGTATATAGAGAGGCCATTTAATAAGACAAACACTGTAAAAAAGAATCAATAAAAACAAAAACGATAATAAAACAAGAAAAACAACTTGAAACTATATTTTAACCAAAACATCCTAAAAACAAAAAGAAAAACTATGAACAACACAACTCTCAATGATTAGATCACAATAAACGAAACGACAATTAAAATCCTAAACTCTAAAAAAAAAAAAAAATTGTTGACTAGTTCCGATTGAAGACATGCGCGGATCATTATCATCATCATGATCTGCTCTGTCTCTGATACTGTTGGAATGTGGTTTTCTACAACTATTCTATTATTAGGTGGGGAATAATCCTTAACAACAGTTTAGCCAGCGCTTCCCACATGATCACCGTTACAAAATTTTTCTGCCATTAGAGTTAAAATCTGTTCCAATTTTGAATGGCGGTCTTCTGCTGCAGCCGTAGCACCTTTACTTCCCCATAGGAATTTTATATGAAATTCAGTTCTGTTTACAGCATAAAAAAATGCAGGAAGAGAATAAAACATTGAAAATTAAAAGAACAACAAAAATTATTTTAAATTTTACCTGAAAGCATCACTAAGAAGTTCATCTAGCCTGAGATTGGAGTCTTCAATTACGATTTGAGCGTTTCGCTTATACATGGGAAGATTTTTGGTAAAAACTCTACACGAATCCAAATGTGAAAATAGAATTCCCATTCCGAAATCATCTGAATTCGTTTCCCAAGAGCTAATACAAGATGTAATCAATGGAGACTGTATATTGCTCGTCACTGTAAGGACATCATCAATTCCTCGATCTCTTAGAAGTATATATGGCAACATATGGGGAACTGTTGTATTTGGTGCTTGAGGATTTGAGCAATCATTCATAGATTTCAATGTTGGTCGTAGTTTCGCTTCGAATGTGAAAGCACTATCTGTGAATTTCTGTCGTAGGATATGCCATGTATGTTCCAATCTTTGAATCTATATGAAAAAAACCATCATGATCATTATCATCATCATCATAACCAATGAACAAAAAAAAAACTCTTACCTGTGGCATACATAGCCCTAACATAATAGCACAAAAACCAAATAAGTTTCCTAGAGCAGTTTTTGTATCCACAGCTACCTGAATCCATTTATTCAAAGTTTCTGCCCTCTCCTGATCACTTTGGCAAGTTAATATGGTCACAGCTACTAACAGCTTAAGGCATTCGGTTCTTTCGATCAGATCATTTCTAAATACCTGACCCTGAGGAAGTGTTATCAATTCCAATCCGCTGGTTTCTAGCACATTTTCATTATTCCGTTGCAACAAGTAGTTATTATCAAAATTCCCTAATGTGAGCTTAATATCTATTCGAGTTAGATGTTGTGCTAGAATTCTTGGTCCAGTTTCAGCAAGCATCATCCGAAAAGTGTTCAGGGCACCATTGTCGAGAGGTTTATTTTCAACTGTTGGTAGTAAAAGTGTTTGGAAGTTTTCTAAATCGTATTTAGAAATCTGCAAAAAAAACAAAGATGTTACGGCAATTAGCAAAAAAAAAAACAGATTCTTCTAAAATAACAAAAATTAATCGGAGAAGACAAACCTGTTCAATTATTGGAATATCCATGCAGGCTAGTTCTTGTTCAGCAGATACAACATCAAAATCACTAAAACTCTTCAATGTAATAGAAGATGCCGAATTGGTCATGAATCTAGGATTTTTTATAACTACCCCTCGATGAGGATTATTTTCCAATTGATCACCAGTAGCGAAACTTTGAGCTGAATCACCGGAACCATTTCCTGAATCTGATCCACTTGCATGATAGGAAGCAATTCGATTAATGGGATGCTGATCGGGTGGAACGTCTTTCATGAAATCTTTTTTCCCATTATTAGATTGTGTCCTCGATGGTTTGGGAGGAGGACTAGGTGTTTTCACCTCATTTTCACCGAAATGATTTTGTTCCAAACATGGACTCAATGAGGTGTCACTAGTATCACGATTAAGGCTTGATGTCCTTGAACCACCCAGCCGGAGATTACCTGATGTCGCTCTTGATAGAGAGTGTGCAGAAAATTTGAGATTACCAGCGGGATCACCTGCTGATCGAGACATTGTTTGTGTAGTACCGTTATGATGATGATTTATAACACCATCTGCACTAGTAGATTTTTCTTCACTTGAACGAATCATTATGTCACGATTACTACCATTGTGTTGAACTTGCTGAATAACACCATCAGCACTACAACATTTCTCTGTCGATATAAGTCGTCTAGCTTCTGATAAATGTCCTGGCAAACAGGAATCTTGATTTTGAATTACTCCATCCGCACTACAATACTTCTCCACATTTTGAACACTTGAGGATATGGTTGCTTGTACCGGAGTTAAAGATTGAGATCTTTGCTTCTTTGATGGAAGTCGTGGCGGTGTTTCTCTTTTTGTTCTAGGTGGTGAAGACATCGGGCTACGGTAGCTATTATAGTTACCCTGCTGATTATAGGGATTAAAGCGTATTCCTGCATTTGCTAATGAAGGTGAATTTAAGGGACTAATGCCACGTACACCTCCTACAATTTGCGCCTGGAACTGATTACCAATGAATTTATTGCCATAGAATGATAGGGGATATGTTCTATTGCAGGGATATTGTATTCTAGCACCTGAAGCCACTGAAATTGGTTTACCTGGAAGAGAAGTGTTGTTGTTTTTTTTATTAGTATGAAGGAAATTTGTTATCGTAAATGTTGATAGTGGGGTATTACCAGATCCAACGTAAAATGTAATGAGATCAGGAACTGTGTCATATGCATCATCTTCAAACTGGAATTGCACTCGTTCGTATACAGTTTCCGGCTGAATTAAGATCTGAAAATAAAAAATAAAAATAAAATAATTAAAAATAAATAAAAATTTGTCGAAAATATTAGTGAACTAAACTAAATGATTACCAGCAGAGCAGAGAGCGAGATAGATCATAGCTTTAAGTATGATTTTTCGATAAATGAGCATGATAAAAGTGAAATATACCAGACGTCTGTTTTATACATATGATGGACCTGTAATCCATACTCACATTCATGTGATTAATAAGGTATGGGCTGGTAGAGGCAATGAATTCCTTCTCTCCCATCCGGAACTAAATGGACCCGAAACGGACAGGATCCAGACAAGCCAAAAGATTAATTAAAAGAAGACTTTCCTCAAAGAAGATCCTAGATCTTTTAGGGCTATCAAGAAATCAACTCCAAATCATTACAGGAGTCTTAACCTGACACTGTAAACTTAATAAACACATGTATCGGATAGATCTCACCCACTGATGTGTGTAGGTTATGTTTCGAAAAGGATGAAATATCGGAACATATTCTGTGTGAATACGAGGCCATTGCATAATCTAGATTCCAGGCTTTGGAAATCTCATCCAAAAAAATACTGCTCTCCTTAGGAAGAGTGGGTTTGTTGGACGAACTGTAATACAAGCGGTGCACAATAAGTCAAAGATGGCTGCAGTGCAATGGCCAGTCGCCCCGCTAAAAAAATCTAAAACTAAATCTAAGTCCTTCTCTCCCTATTTGTTCTATCCTGGGAGATAGAAATGTAGAGACCTCAATCTAACCGGGTTAATCGATAAATTCCAATGGGAATTGTGGCTCTGAGGACTGCAGCCTAATATTATTATTATTATTCTTAATCACTATTACTCAACATGACGCAATGCAATGGTCATGTGCTGAAATAGAACTTGTAATTGGATGCTTGCACTCGTATAACAGGCCTGTACTGGTTGGTACCCAAGTCTACTCCCTTGAAGTTTCTAAAGTTTCTCCATCGACGAATGAGGCATACATGATGTACCCCAATCCTGTTTTCACACGATCTTATCCTGTTTTCACACGATCTTATCCTGTTCTAATAGTTTTTTTTACAGGGACATAAACAATTTTAAGAATTTTAAAATTTTTAATTTAGCCATGCAAAAGCAAAAACGAACAACTATTTCTTCGGAAACAAGGATACAAATTCTGGACGGACTTGGAAATGGTGAAGGTCCCAGTTACGTTGGAAAATCTTTGAATTTAAACGAAGCGACAATCCGGACAATTAAAAAAAAAAATGAAAAAGCGATTAGACAATTCGTGACTACTGGTACCAAATTGAGTGCTAACTCCTATTCGTATACGAGAAATATAGTTATGGAAAAAACGGAAAAGGTTCTATCGGACATGGACAGAAGATTACACCCAAAAACGTATACCACTTGATACCAATACCATTAAGCAGAAGAAACCCACCGAGGACAACAAAAATCAATTTGCTGCTACTAATGGATGGTTGCAAAGATTTCTAGAAAGGCATGCAATTCATAATGTCAAGATCAAAGATGAAATGGCTTCTGGAAATATTGCAGCTGCCAAAGAATTCCCTTCACAGCTGTCCAAATTAATTGAAGAAGGTGGATACAATAGTGAGCCCGATGAGATGTGAAAAGAATGCCAAGCCGACCGACCGTACATAGCAAAATATGAAAAATGTTCATTTTCTTCTTTCTCTTTTATATCGGTTTATTGTGACTCTCAATGCCCTTTTCTCCCATGTTTTGAAACTGTAAACTCTTAGTATAATCAAAAGTAAATTTAGAACATGGATTTAAATAACAAAGTAGCATTTATGCAGTTTTACTCTTTCTTATTGTATTTGACTTTTACTTGGATATTTACCTTATATGTAATATTTCTCCTAGTTTGAGTGAATTGAATTCATATATGGGATATTTAGTTAGAGCTTAATTTTGTAACGAAGTTACAAATTTGAAACCGAATTAAATTATTTTTACTCGCCACTTGGTTATTTAATTAAAACTTGAACTTAAGTGCAAGTAACCACGCCAGTGGGGTATGCAAACAAAGCTGCCATAGCCACGCGCTGCATGATCAGGACGCCAGCACACGTACTAGTCAAGTACAAGAAAAGCTTTTCAAAACAGCTTGAAAGCTTTTTTGTACTCACGCTCACGCCAGTAGAAGCATCCGGTACTCAGCCACTTAGAAACTCTGACCCCCGGCTATATAAAGCATGCCAATCGCCCACAGAAATCAGTCTGGTCAGCGAGCTAGATGAGTAAGGTGAGGTGATCAGACAATTTTACAATTTTACGTCGTGTGATTATTCCCCGTACCATCCGTCCTAATTCGTTGTGTTAAGATTAGCGTATACTATCCCGCCATAACATTTCCTTACTACGCCGTGTGAGAAATCCCCGTACCATCCGCCCTCTTCCGTTGTGTTAAGGATAGCGTGAACTGTCCCGCCTTAACATTTCCCTAGTACGTTGTTTGAGAAATCCCCGTACCATCCGTCCTCATCCGTTGTGTTAAGGTCAGCGTGAACTATCCCGCCTTAACATTTCCCTGGTACGTCGTGTGAGAAATCCCCGTACCATCCGTCCTAATCCGTTGTATTAAAGTTAGCGTGAACTATCCCGCCTTAACATTGCCGTCGTGTGAGAAATCCCCGTACCATCCGTCCTGATCCGCTGTGTTAAGGTTCGTGCGAAAAATCCCGCCCTAACACTTATCGTGTACGCCGAGTGAGACATCCCCGTACTATCCGCTGTATCCCCAAGTTTATTAGAACTAAGCCATAAGTACATCGTGTGAGAAATCCCCGTACCTCTCCTAAAAATAGCGAGGTCTGTGTGAAATAATCGGCCTCCGCAAGTATTCTCTTGATACGTCACCTCGTCTCCCTCTCAGGTTATCATAGTATTAAGTTCAAAATTATTATCATAGTGGTAAGCCGTGTGAAGTTCCCCTTACCACTACCTAGTTTCTATTATAAGATAAATCGAATTAGCTGTGTAAGTGTTTTTTTAATAAAGAATTATTTTATTATATTGTAACTGAAGGAGTTTCATTTTTAAGAAACCCTGGTCCGACGAGCTATCCGAAGCCATCCCACCGAAACTCCGTTACAAATTAATCGTAATCACAGTTATTCTTATTCTTAGTGTTTATATTATATTTCTCTAATAGCACGATGAGTACAGTAGCTGTACACGAATGTATCCACAATTGCCGGTAGAATATAATTCAATTTGTAAGAATCTGTAATCTATAGGAGGAACTTGAAATTTAAATAAATAAATAAATAAAATAATGCGGTTACTAACAGAAACTGACACCGAATTAAACATTATCTTTATAACATTTTTTTATGTTCTTTGAAGATGGGAATTTTTTATTTTAAATTGTGTTTTTATTTCTAAAAATTTGTGAGGCCTTTTGAGTTTGTTGAACCAATCATTTCCCTTTACTGTGTGTCTTTTTTACACGATATTCTCTGGATCGTATATAGAGATCACTCTTAGATATTATTGATGACTGAGCTCACAACTTGTTTTTCATTCACTTGCTCAAGGGCAGCAGTATTGTTGGGGAATATTTAATCAATTAATAAATTAATTAATCTAATTCTAGTTTTTAAATTAGCAGTTATAATACTCATCAGATTATGGTGACCAGCCAATAAGAGTGCATCAAATTATATACAGGTCTTCCGAAAATGTTGCAATATGACAGCAAAAAAGGACTTTAATTTAGAATCTAGTTGTGACCATTGAATAAATAACTAATAAGGAAACGGCATATCGGGTGAAAACCTAAGCCACTCGGCGAAATGTATTACTGTGCTGTGTTTGTATTCGTTTCGTCATGTCAGTAATGAATTCGTGACATTTTGAAGGGGGACATTTTTTTATAATCCAAATTGCTATGTAAAATAAACAAATTTTTAGCGCCCCGTAATTTTCAGATAATATTTCTTGGCGTTGCCTTAGATAATTTAATGCACTTGTCACAATGAAATGTCAGAAATCAAGCAGAATTGTCAAATAATGCACAGCCCTCTTGTCATTTCCAACCACCGATCAGAGGGTTTGAATGTGATTGAATTGCTTAAACACGTATACTGTATTCAAACGATACCCCGCTTCCTTATTAGTTATTTATTCAATGGGTGTGACCTGTTTGCTGAATATTTCGAATCCGTGTACAGTGATGACTCTGGATGTCTTAATGCAATTGATTTTACGCCTCAGTCTTCTCTTGACATAGGAGTAGCCTCTTTGTCTACCAGCGACGTACTGCAGTGCTTGAGAAGCTTAAATTCTAGTACCAAGTCTGACAATAGACTTGATCTGGAATCTTAGCGCATCCAATAACTTCAATTTTCAACTTATCCTTACAAAAAGGGATTTTTTTAGATAGTTCATTACACCGATATTTAAATCTGGGTAAAAGGATGACATCAAAAATCATAGAGGTGTTTCTGTTATGAACACTATTCCTAAAACTCTTGACCCATTGATTCACTCTAAAGTTGCATTTTTAATTAAGGAAATTATTTCATTTGAATATCATGGATTTATTCCTGGTCGATCATGTGTAACTAATCTTACTTCTTTTTCTCATTCAGCTATTAATGCTATAAAAGATTCATTTCAGGTTGATGTTATTTACACGAATTTCTCTAAAGCGTTTGATAGAATTAATATTTCTCTTCTTCTTAGTATAATTAGCTTTCACTCATTTTTCTTTAAAATTGATTGAATTCTATCTGACTTATCGTAAACAATATATAAAAATTGTTCGGATCCTTTCCAGAGAGATTAACGTTAATTCTGGCGTGCCTCAAGGTAGCCACTTGGGTCCTCTGCTCTTCTTGTTTCAAATTTACTAAATGTTTGATGTTTACTGATGACGTGAAATTGTTTTTAAAAATCAAAATCAAATCTGGATGATTGCGTACTCCTACAACATGATTTTATGAGCCTGTCGGTGTTCTGTGAACAATTTTCACTTAAACATTAGTAAATGTAAATCTATGACATTTTATCGTTTATCTAATCCAATAGTTTTTGATTATCTTATAAATAACAGTACTCTTGCTAGGGTTTTTGAAATTAATAACTTGGGAGTTATGCATTATACTAAATTGAGTTACATTCTACTTGAGTTGATAGCTTGTAAGGCTCGTAGATTCGTTAAGCGTAATTCTACAGACTTCAGAGATGTTCACACTCTTAATGTTCTCTGCTTCGCTTTGGGTTAGGTCTATTTTAGAATATTCAGGTGTCGTTTGATTGGTTGTCGTCTCGAATCAATACAGAAAAGCTTGGGCTTTACAAATGCAAGTACCGATACGATAATTTACCTTCATATACTGTAAGATTTTTACTGTTGGGTATATCTCAATTGGAACTACGACGGGAGGTTAACTGTGCGATTTTTGCTAAAGATATTTTAGATTATAGAATTAACTCGCAAGAGTTTTTATCATTGATTAGTATATATGCTCCAGAAAGGCAAATTCGCTCTAGGTGCTTGCTGTATATTCCTCATCACATAACAAATTATGTAATTATGAGCTTATTTCCAATTGTTCCTCAATGTTTAATAAATTTTCTTCAATTGTTGATATTTCTATGGCAAGAGATAATTTTAAGTGCTGTATTTTTGATATTTATAGATGTGTTAGGTTATAGCTAGGTTAAAGTGGCAGATATCGTAAGAAGGTGTACGATCAGCCACACTTAGACCATCTATGGTCCATTGTAATGCCACTATATTGGAACCCTGCCTGTAAAAGACATATTAGGAGCTAGGGGGTGCGATGAAACAAGCCCCAATTCTTTGTTTGCTGATTCTCCCAGTTCGCAGGAAAAGTAACACCAAGCGTATTCATACAGTAGGTGCTTAATGCTCTCAACCATTTCCTGGTCCATACAGTCATCGTATGGAGCTTGCATGCGCTCTGCATATTTTCCCGTAATAACTGCGGTAAGATTACAAAAATCATTACGGTTCTTCTTCAGCAGAGATTCAGTCTTCACAAGACAAATCTCGGGGCAGAGCTCTCTTGAAATCACGCATGAGATTAGTTCTCTCCAATATATCTAGAATCCTCTTCAGTGATTCTAGAGGGCCGACCTACGGGTTCTTCTATACTGGACATATATTCATAGCGGAACCCTTCCTGGCCAGGGCATCCGCTGCCTCGTTACCAGGCATGTCACTGTGACCAGGCACCCAGCAGAGAATAAGTCTGTGGTTAGCACCCAGTTTACCGAGCTCATAGAGACACCATTGCACTAGGCACGATCTAATGGTGCTCGAGTCCAAAGCTTTGATTGCCGCTTGGCTGTCAATGCAAATCCTGATAACTCGATCACTAGGTACATCAAAAGTTGTACGTAGGAGCCTTGCTGCTTTGCAAATGGCCAGGACCTCCGCCTGGAACACACTACAGTGGTCGAGTTGGCGGTACGATTCCTGTATTTGAGGGAGTGCTGAGTATACCCCGACACCCACTCCCACATCCATTTTGGAACCGTCCGTAAAGACCTATATATCAGAGTCAATTGTCACGCAATTACCCTCCCATTCTTTTCTACTAGGAATGCTAGTTGAGAGCGCTTTTCCAAAGTCTAGTCTTGAAACAGTGTAATCCGTAGCTCTCCGTATACAGTCTTCAGGACAGATCCTGTGACCAATGTCTGCTATTACCCAGCAGCCCGACTCTTTAAGACTTAGTGAACTCTTTGCAGCTATACACTTACCATAGATGTCGAGGGGCAGGAGTAGATGTGTTAACTCATCTTAGAATTAATTAATACATTAACTGCAGGTCTGTAAGATATTGTAATATCTAGATAATTAAAATAAAAAAATAAATCTCCACCGTCCAACCAGCGTTTTTACATTCTATTATCCGATTATCTTGTACGTAAAGCAATGGTCCGTCTTCGTCAGTCCAAACTCGAAATTGCCGGTTCGTATAGTAGGTGGTGTTTTTATAAGAAAAAAGTTACTAGCTCTCAGCTCAGCCATCTATATCAAGTACCAAACCGCTGGACATTTACCCACAAGTCTAAGAGTTAGTCAACAATTTTGACTAATAATCCGAGGTGGATTTCCACCAAGAGTCTCACCCAAGTGACCGAGATTAATGAACTTCCAGAGCACAACCGAATTTTGTGAAAAACATCTGAAGATCAGCACTCGGCACATCTTCAGTAGGCAACGCACATGGGAAATCAACTACGGCGGTACAGACAACGTTATGCCAGATGTGAATGTTCGTCAAAGAAGAAAAGGGTTAACACCACACAGAAAACATTAAAAAATTTCTTATAAGTGCTTTACTCCACAATTTACATAGCTCCAATAAAGTACAGAGGGCGGCGAATGAACAAAAAGCTTCTAAATTTTCTCCCAATTTGCTTACGTTCACACATTTTTTCATCACACAATTCTTACGAATAAAAGCGACCAAATGCCTGAAGCTAAATTGCTTAGCTGCTTAGACCTGCTTCGCACCCACACTACTCAAAAGTCTTTTGTAAAAGAGGTGAAAAATGTTTAATGGAGTTGAAAAGGATTTTTCAAGCCAAGTAGAAAGTTTCCTATAGTGGCGATGACGACGACGGCAGCAAGCATTATTCAGATTTAATAGAACGATTAACCCAGCGGTTTTCAAATTTATCTCTGTTCAAATACTCTCAGTTTTTTCTTCCCATGAAATTTTCCTAGCATTTTAAGAGGAGAAAAATTTACACTTCACAGATTCATAGACCGACATCGAGGGGGTATATGAGGCAGTATAGTTCCCTAAGGTGCATACCAAAGATGGTGCGGTACATAATCTTGAGATACTTAAAAGCTTTCACCACCGGCAAACATTCAATATGAATCTGAATGTGAACGATGCGACACGAAGGGAAAGGAGTCGTTGAGTATAGAAAGGTGACTTGAAGATTACCATTCATACGGGATTTACCAAGGATTGTCGAAGAGCAAATGTACGCCTAAGTCAGAAGGAACAGAAAGAAGTCTCATTCCTAATCGCTCTAAGATTACGTTAAGCATTTCGATCGATAATTTTGCCAGTGATTTTCTTGCCGGTTGTCGCAACAATTTCGCAACATTTAAAAAAGCTGTGAGGGATGTCGAGTCTTGGGATTAACTTGGTGGTGGTGGTTTGATGATGAAGATGGTGGAGATGTACTAGATGAATATTGTAATTTTTTTTTCTCATGAAAGGTAAATTATATACTTAAAGTTTGAGTCCTATTTAAATTTAATACGAATTCGTCAAGGTGTGCGTATGGTTACCAGTTGACTGTATCTGAATTACCTTGTTTATGACGAAATGCAGCACGGTATTTTTACCACGGCATGTTAGAACATAATTGCCAGGCTGCGAGGCACAATCCCTAATCAAGAAATCTCCTTCCTTCTGTACAATTTCTTCTGCACGCTGTCTGGGTATAGCTCCATGGTACCAAGCATGTGATCGAAGGTCTCTTGAATCCAAGCTCAGTTCCCATTCCAGTGCTTTCTTGAGAGCTATTGCTTCCTGTGCTTCTGTAGAATTGGGGTCCATGTCCAGAAGATCACCACAGCTTTTACTTTGCTTGGATCCAGCTACATTCAGCACCTCATAACTGTAAAATAACAAGAGAAAAATAAATGGTTAATTTTATAGCATTCTAGGGATTTATACAAGTTTACTATACAATCGCCATGCAGTATTCACATCGTGGAGGAGGAGGAGGAGGAGGAGTCTAGATCTTCAAGTCTCATTTCTCTGCAGACATTTAAGCAGAGATTTTAGAAATTTGCATACAATCAGAGTGGAATGTGGTTATCTAAAGCTCTCAAAGTTAATATATACAACACACACACACATTTTTACTTAGATTTCTTCAGACTTTTCTTTTTGTCTGTCTCTCTACTTCTGCTCATCTATTCGCTTTTCTATGCAATTCGAAATTACAAGGAAACTAGGGGGCAAATAAAATGAAATGAAAAACTCTTGAGTCGCAGAGTTGAATGAGTAAACTGGCGACGGGTGGCTTCCAAGACCCATTAAATGAGTGAGTGAGTGATTCATGCATGCATATAAAAATGATGTAAAATGTTCATTGCTCTGGAAAAATCAAAACAAGAAAAAAAAAATGAAAAACATAAAATTACGAGAAAATCCTGGAAATTCCATTCAATTTAAAAAAAAAAAAAAAAGTGCAGCAAGCAGAATTATTACTCTGTTTGCTGCTGTACTGTACTGTGATAGCAGAGAAAACTTTTCTCACTGCATTCGCAAATGCAAAGTAGGTAGGTAAAAAGTTGATTTCCGCTTTGAAAAAGAACGAAGTATCAATAAATAACGAAAAACTCTTGATTTATGAAGTTTACTTCGTCTAAAATGTCTATGAACTTTCTAGTTTCAACTTTCAATCTACTTAGAAAAACTAAAAGTGCACATAGAAATTATGCTGGTAAAGATTTATTGAATTTCCTGGTATTGATTTAGTTTACTTGCATCTTTTCATCTTTGAGCATCAGTCGAAATTCGATTTGATTAAACTTATTTTATTTAGCTCAAAAGAGCGATAAAATTAAAGCGAAAAAGTAGAGAAGAAATATAGAAATAGCGAAAGCTGAAAATAATGTAATCAATCAAAAGCAATGAATGACGGAAAATAATCATAAACAGCTAACACAAAATACAGCGAATTTCTGAAGACAACTAATATATGACTAGAACGAGCGAAAATAGAAAAAAGAATGAATTGCGAAACATACCCGAATGCCGAATAACTAAAAACAACGAATGACCAAAGGCAACAAATGATTGGATAATTCTAATAACCAGAATTTACAATGATCAAAGATAACCAATGACTGAAAACAGCGAATCGAATGACCAAAGATAGTGAATGAAAAAGAAAACAAAGAATGACCGAACAATAGCGATTGTACAGTGACAACAAATTGGCGATTGACGAAAAACTGCGAATTATTATAGACATCGAATAATTGGCGAACTGAATAATTACAAACAGCAAAAGAAAAAATAACGAATGAAGAATTCATTGAAAATAGCGAATATTCAAAAACAACAAAAATCCAAGGAACAGTAAAAATTCAAAAACAGCGAAAATCCAAAGAACAGCAAAAATCCAAAAACAGCGAAAATCCAAAGAACAGTTAAAATCCAAAACATTAAAAGAACAGCCAAAATCCAAAAACAACGAAAATTCAAGGAACAGCAAGAATCCAAAAACAGAAAAAATCCAAAGAACACCAAAAATCCAAAAATAACGGAATTCCAAAAACAGCAAAAATCCAAAGAACAACAAAAATCCAAAAACAACTTAAATCCAAGGAACAGCAAAAATCCAAAACCAGCAAAAATCCAAAGAACAACAAAAATCCAAAAACAACGTAAATCCAAGGAACAGCAAAAATCCAAAACCAGCGAAAATTCAAAGAACAGCCAAAATCCAAAAACAACGAAAATCCAAAGAACAGCAAAATCCAAAAACAAAAAATCCAAAGAACAGCAAAAATCCAAAAATAATGAAAATCCAAAGAACAGCAAAAATCCAAAAACAACGGAAATCCAAAAATAGTGTCAATGCACTAAAAAAAGCTTTAAATTTCGCGTAAATCCCGAAAACGGCTTTTATTTTTTTTTTCAAATCCAAAGGATGAAGCCAAGTCCAACCAAAATTTACAATGCATTAGAAAGGGCAAAAGAAGAAATTCCAAAACATAAAATGACTAAAGACAGCGAATAACCAAAGATAGCGAAAATCCAAAGGCCTACAGCGTAATACCGGATTCGCCGAATTGCAAACAAAGTTTATGTATAGTACTGTAACCGCTTGTAGTTAGTTTCAATGTTGCTCATTATATCCAGTAAGCTATGAGTATCGTCGCATCCTGTCCTGAGGTTGACACAGTTGATTATGAAGTCAACGCCCATAAAAATGTTTTAACATATTTTAAGATTAAAACTGGACTCCTCAGATTAAGTGACCTAACGAAAATTGCTAAAGTTAACGAAATTGGCTGTAAAATTCAGCTGTGATCCTGCGTATAAAGACAAAAATTTGTTTGTCAAAATCCACTGAAAATTTTTGTATCGTATCAGCAAAAGTTAGCGAAAAGTGATTTAAGGTCACATATGCATGTAGTTAAGGGGACCATTAGTGAGTATGTAGTACAATAATTTTTGCTAACTTTGTTAGTTGTTTAATCTGATAGTAGTTGGGGTATGGCCGTTAGCTGTCCTGTTTTGCCGGACATTGTACGTAAATGTGGTACAAGTCGCTTTTATTGCTGAAGTTAGAAGCCTTTCTTGCTCTGGTTTGTGCTAATTAACATCTATGAGGAGCGCGACACAACGACTCGTCTTAGATAACATAAAAAGAAATGGTCTCAAGGTCTTTTCGGTTTTGTCGAACAGAATGTGGAAAAAATTGCATTCTGAAACGTAGGATCACATTTAACCTTTATTGCTATTTCACTCTGGTGGCATAGACAAAAAGTTGCTTCTCTTGACTCCAGAGTAGGAAGACATTTTATGGCTAAGCTCTACTCTTAAGATGCATCCACACATAACAAAAATTTTTCAAAAATTTTTCAAAAATTTTTCAAACATTTGTCAAACATTTGTCAAATATTTCTCAAACATTTGTCAAATATTTCTCAAACATTTGTCAAATATTTCTCAAACATTTGTCAAATATTTCTCAAACATTTGTCAAATATTTCTCAAACATTTGTCAAATATTTCTCAAACATTTGTCAAATATTTCTCAAACATTTGTCAAATATTTCTCAAACATTTGTCAAACATTTGACAAACATTTGTCAAAAATTTTTCAAACATTTTTCAAACATTTTTCAAACATTTCTCAAACATTTGTCAAACATTTGTCAAACATTTCTCAAACATTTCTCAAACATTTGTCAAATATTTCTCAAACATTTGTCAAATATTTCTCAAACATTTGTCAAACATTTGTCAAACATTTCTCAAACATTTTTCAAACATTTTTCAAACATTTTTCAAACATTTCTCAAACATTTGTCAAACATTTGTCAAACATCTGATAGAATATTTATGTGAAAAATATTTTCTAAATGTTTAGTGAGTGAAGTAACGTACATTGCAACATCTTTCCTTGGGCTTGCCTCAACGTTTGAGGAAAATTTTCGAAAAAGTAGATGGCGGCAAAAAAAACTGACGAACTTCCGAATTTCAAAATTTCGCAAGAATCTAATAATTAATTTTATTACATTTATCTTGTCCCACATCTGATTCATGATTATGACTTTATTATTAAAAAAATCCTAAATGAGCTTTCAATGTTCACAGCTGTTGAAAACTGACTGAAAGTCCTGTACAAATTTAATTCTTTCCATTTCATTTGGATTAAATTGGAACTTTTATAAACATCCATTAATGTAAAACTTGCGGCCACACTCGTCAAACATTCCGTAAAAGTTTGACAAATGTATGACAAACGTTTGACAAATGCTTGTCAAATGTTTGTTCTGTGTGAACGCGCCTCTAGTCTTGTTTTACACTCCTGACAAAGTTATGTAAAAATGCAGTCAGAAGTGTGTCTTATGGAAATTCTTCAATTTTTGAGTGATCATAAATCACATATTTAGATCGGTCGTGTCGGCAGAATAAAGGTGTAAAGATACATTTTCAAAAATGTCTACCATTGCTATGCAGTCCAGATGTGATTTCTAGCAAAATATTTGAATTAAAAATGCACAAATGAGACTCAATTAGTAGTTCTTTATTAGCTCAGAATGGATTTCTTCAGGTCTTTATCCTACTTATGTTCGTGTAACAGCTCAGTGCAATACATCAAAAGGTACTCCTTGGTGTCTTAGATTTAAGATATATATAACTATTTTATTGAAGTGGTTCAAATAGCATACCAAATATGTATGTTTACTTAGGGATAAGTTTTTGTTAGTTCTCTATTGCCTATTCGAATTGGAACATTTTCTAAGTACGAGGAATTTAGTTTGGTCTCCCTTAATAGGATAGCTAATTTTCGTAAAATTTTTGTGGCCACATAACGAATGACTCGAGACCAATGAAGGAAGCGTCAATGCCTTTCAGATGATGATCCCACATTAGAATGCCCATAATTAAGCATGCAAACGAGAAGTAAACTGCGATCATTGTTCGTTGCAGTCTGGCTATACTTCGTTTTCGTCTTCCATTCCTCTTGCTTCGGATTCCTTGTACATTAAAATTGTTGTAACATCCAATTATAAATGTTACATTTCATCACGATACCTCGATTTATCGAAGTAGAAGACCCACAGATATTCAATCTAGACACGTCCAGAAGCCATTTCATAGTCTGCGAGGAAGACTAAAATTTTTCAAGCCCTGAACATCTCCAACAGTACATGATTCATTCATTTCTTGTAATCTCCATATCCACTTGGGACCTGACGAAATACAGGGTGAACAAGCCTACTTTTAAAAATATTTAACATTTTAATTCTAAAGATATGGCCCTTTAGCTAAGTACTCATATGTCGCAATAAAATTGCACTTGCCAACCAACGTGTTTTTTTTACTACTCTGATAAATGAAGCGGCTACCTATGCAAAGACCTCACCATATGGATGGCTCTTTTATCACGTTGCGTTGCGTTCAATCATGGACACTCCATTTTTAACTGGATCAACGTCCACTCATGTCCAGTATAGAGGACGTTCAATGGGATCACAACAACATGAGCCATATGTCGTTCATCTTTATTACGATTTCTATGATAACGGATATACTAATTAAGCTAGACCTCTAGGGTATTGTGAATTGGGTGACTTTAGTGATTTGAGTATTAAAGATGGACTTAGAAGTATAAAAATATAGAGTTGAAGTTAGTTGGTCACATGTACAAACCTAACTATATGACATTTTTCGAATTTTTTGTCTTTGTTTTTATGTTAGGTTCTACTTGCCGGACATCTGATGCGACTTACGAACCCCTTACACAGACATTGAAGTCCTTGGCGAGCAAGTCCAGCGCATTCAAAGAGTACGTGCTCTTCCAATTCTATTTTTTCACGGCATAATTGGCAGTTATCGTCTGTGGTTTTGTCCATTTTCTTAAGTATCTACTTAAGTGGGCAATGGCGAATCAAAGGCCAGTGAATAGCCTTATCTGGTGCTTACCGTACATTTGATGACTTTTTAAAGTCTTTCTATCGGAAGTTTCGGGTGTCTTACGCTAAGAAGGCTCTGCCATTGTAGCTGCTGAACCTTTTCTGGTTTGAACATTATTTTTCCTGCTAGGTGCCATATTGTAAGGCCGCAAAGGGTTCTGCTCCTTTTCTCTCCACGTATCTACTCATAATATACGGGAGCCTGGGGGAATGGAGTCACTGTGAGACAGAAGACAGTATAATATTGTAGCTTTCAGCACAGAAATAGAAAGAGAGTGTGAGAGAGAGACAGATAGCTTTAGAGAGAGGTAGCAATAGGATGAGAGAGATAGCTATATGTAGCCTCGTATCTGTGGAAGTTCGTCAAGCTGCTAAGATTAGAATAGGTTATAGTGGCGGGCATCGGAGCAAATATGCGATCTGACTGTTTTGGACTATCTATGAACCATTGTGATGTTACCCTATTAGGACCAAGCCTGGAAAATATCCCTGAAATTTAGGGGGTGCGTTAAAACCAGTCACAAGAGTTAATGTACCTTACGAGGACCCCAAACTTCTTGTCTGCTAATATAATCTGTCACCCAATTCGTAGAAAAAGCAGCTTTCAATCGTATTAATCCTACGCTTAGCAAGGTTATGGCATTCACACAATCGGTGCTGAATGCTCTGAACCTCCTCCACGTATATAGAGCTTCTGCAGAAGTCATTATATTGAACTTCCATGCACTCTGCATGTTTGCCAAATAGACAGTGTCTCGTGACAACTGCAATTGCAATAAGATTTCTCACATCAAAACGGTTCCTCCTTAGCAGAGATTCTGTCTTCACAGGACATATCTTGAGCCATAGCTGTCTTGAAATTGTACATACGGGCAGTTCACCCCATCTACGATTTACCAGCTTTCAGTCCTGTAAATCTATAGAATCCTCTGCTGCTAAAGAATTGAATTTATCTCGTGATACTCTAAAATTGCATTAACAGAACACTTTTCCAAATTACAAAAAAGTTAGCACAGTATTCAGCGATGAACAATAAAAAGCATATATGACTAAATTTAGTACATAATCGCATCATCCTAGATGTTTTATACGTTATCAATTAAGGAGTGCCGCAAGCTCACACACGAAATGGCTATTATTAATAATATCACACCGTTAGTAACCGGTGGCATGAGTGGAAAATTGCTGGTAAGATATGGTTTATGGGCATTCCACAGACACGACATAATACATTATCTTTACGTGCATGAGAGGCATGTAGTCTTTCACGTAGTAACCTTTTTTTTTTGGGTCGTCCCATAGGTGATGCAAAATTTTCAGAAATTTGAAAGAAAGGGTTTATTATGGGAGTAAAATTGTATGACCCTGGGGGGATATTATAAGTGTTGCAACTGCTTTCGCCCTGCCTCTATCCTTCCTCACCCTGCTAAAATAACATCTAACTCTAGCGAGAATTATAATTATTACGGCTGATATCGCGCAGTAGCAGTAGTACAGAAATATATGACAACGAAGCACATTGCAAACAACCCCAAAGGAATTAGAAAATATGACATAAAATAGATTTGAGGGTCAATAAAAGGCCCCAACACCCTAAAAAGCCAACAAGGAATATTAAATCACTTAAGGAAAAGTAGTCAACGGTAAACTAGGTACAATAGCGCTTACAGAACTTGACTTGACTTGAACAGCTTATGAGTTGCATTTTAAAATTTCAAGTGATCAGGAGCAAAAGTTCTCACAACATGGAAGATCAACCGAAAAAAAGGAAGGACATTTGCCCTAACTCCTCGTCAGGTTAGAAAATAGCCGTTTCTTGGAAGTATTGTTACCGGTGGCGAAAAGTAGGTCTATTACAAGAACATCAAGCGAAAAAGAGTTTGGGTCGTATGCAAAGTACCTGGCACATCACAGTCTAAACAGGACCTTCTTCAGCCGGAGAAGATTTTGCTTAATGTTTGATGGGATATGGAAGGGATTATTTTTGGGATTCTGGAACGGAATCAAATAATATCATCGGACTTCTACTGTGAGAAAATGGATCGATTTAAGTAAGCGCTACTTGTGTAATGACCAGTCAAGAGGAGAGGAAACAAAAACAATAGACCATATATATAAGAGTGTTGCTGGAAAAAATACAAGGAGTCGGATGGGAAACAATGGTTCACCCATACCTTACTCTCCAGATGTTGCACCTTCACACTATTATTTATTCCGGAGTCTGCAGGCTTATTTAGTACAGTATTTACAGCAAGCGAGATAAATAATAGAGAGGATGAAAGAAGGATTGTAGAATATTTCATCTCAAAGCCTAAGGATTTCTGCAAGGAAGGTATTGAAAAACTTGTAGATAAATGGAAAACAACTGTAGAGAACCACGACAAATACATAAATGATTAAAAAATATTAATTAAGTTGCTATTGTTCCATTTTGCAAATAGGGAAAAAAAATTTGCATTACTTATCAGATGACCGCAAAAGATCTCAGATCTGTTTATACGGTTACCAGTTTCCACTCTTTCTCCAAGCAGGCATCTTGGTAGCTAATGCAATTGTAGTCAGTACTTCTGAGCAGTATTTACTACGTGCAATGCTTTATCAGAAACATCAATATAAGACGATCTTTAGATTTGACAAATACATCGAAATGGATGGATGGATTGAAAAAAATCTGAGACCCTAGTGGGATCTGTGGAAAGCAGACCACAACAAGGCCCATTGTTTACCCTCCAAATTTATAAGCAATTGCTCATTGGTTCCAACGGACGCTCTTAGAAAGCTCAATATTGATCCCAACCCTCCTTGCCAGCTTCATGCAGTTCGTCCAGGAGGTGTGAGCCTCTGTAACGCTTTCCTGAGAGGACCGGACAGTGACAAAGGAAGTGAGTCACCGTTTCGGATTCCTCTCCGTATCCTCTGTATGCAGGATCATCTACAAACCCCATCCTGTGAAGGTGATCCCTGAAAAAAGTGGGCCCAATGAGAATTGACAAGAAGAGTTTTTAGAGTTGGCTTGTTTAGTCTCAATACCTTGTTCGTTAGGTTTGGGTTAGGTTTATAGTTAGTTCCTTCGGGGATCGAGGCAAAGAGTCATCCAACCAAAGATGACTGTCGTGTTGGTCGGTCCAAAGCTAAATACTTGCGGCAAGGTGTTTTGTGTTTTGGTGCGATCCCGATCATGAAGGAGGATTCTTCTGAAGCTGAACAAAGACGAACTAACTAGTACACCTTATCGTTCCCGCCGCAATCGCTGTGACGAGGACGGATGGATGGAATATCCTACGTCGATTGTGAGTCCTTTAAAAAGATATGAAATTTCTGGATATTTCTATTTCTGTTTTTATTGTGAGTAGTAACACAAAAAGGATTATGACTTAAGAGGACATAGAGAGGAATATTAAGAACAAATCGCATGGAAATAACTAGAACCGTTCAATTATTTATAGTCATTAACAGAATACACATACACACACATACAGAAAGTATGAACTTTTAGTATCTATGTAGTATCAGGGTAACGACATTTGAGAAAAAAAGTAGTTAAAATATCTCCACTCTCCCCTGCCTAATGTTAATCATAAAATGTGTTACCATAAATTTTATCATTTCATGAACGAAAATAAAAAAAACCTCAAGTACTTTTCGTTCTACTGAGTACTAGCTATAATCGGATATATTTTGACGTTATCATAGCACTCACTTTCGTAAGTACCTACTCCACCCGCATCTTCCTTTTATACTTATTACGACGGAGCTGCTAAGTAAACCTTCTTGCCAAAGAATGCTCGTTAGGTATGGTAAAGTACACATACTCATGCCATAAGTAATTTGAAATTCCATTAGGCACTGAGTAAACAACACACACACACTCTTTGCTATCGTAATTATCCACTGACAACACTTTATCGTCAGGAAATGCAGGAAACTCTATGCTCGAACAAGGAAACTCAATTTCCTATTAAAAAAAAAATCCTCGACTTCGAAAATTCAATTATAATTTCCATTTTACGGTAGTTCACCGGTTTTGACATGTGCATGTAGATTAAAGTCCATTCGTGGACAGAGTAAATTCATGCAAATTTCTAACTTTGTCAACTGCACGTATGTATGCATATGAGCAATGCTCTTTTCATATACATATACGAGAGTATATGTAAAGGTAAAACACTGATTCGGCAGATAAGAAAAGTTTTTCGGAATGGACATATTTGCACTTAACTTCAAATTCAACAATTTCTTGATTAATTAACCGTAGAACTTTAAGGTATAAGGAATTGCAAAGGGTGTAGTGTATGGCGGAGAGCCTGCGGGGTTGAGGTCGATTATCCGAAGAATCACATGGGAAAGGGTAAAATTTATTTATTTATTCAATATGAATCAACAAATAAACATAGTGTGTGTGTGAATGAAAAAATGTCCTTTACCCACAGTTCCACACAAAAAAAAAGTGGATATCTGGGTCCTGGATTATGGATCGATTTAAACGATACGATTTATGGGATTCCCTTTTTGACGAGGGAAAACGACTACGTTGTTACATGAAAGTACATAAATGCTTACAAGGCGTAATGTATTATCATTTAATAGTCACAAAAGTGGGTAATATAATGTTTGTGAGTGTATATATTATGTATACATCTACATGATTGAATAGTACCTATGTACCTAGAGCAATAGGCCCATAAGAACGAAAATTCTGGCAAAAGTTCTGTCTCTCTAGATTTGTCACTGTTTGTACTTTAAGAGCGTGTCTTTAAGGTTTATGCTTTTCAGTTTACTTGGATATATACCATAGAATCGTCGTTAATATTTCCATCTCGTCAACATTAATTCAACTTGAATAGATACTCAAAAGTATGCTTTCTCGGGAGAAGTCATGTAGAAATTTCCGCATTTCATTTCTTATTTTAGTTTTCAATTTCGTTTAGCATTCGGATTCGTTTTCATATTTGGATTCATTTTCGATCGAATTTATTTCGACCGAATTATTTTCAATTGAGTTCAATTTCGATGGAGTTTGATGTCGATCGAATTCAATTTTGATCGAATTTTATTTCCATCGAATTCAATTTCCAGCGAATTCGTTTTCGATCTTGTTCGAAGTCAATTTTCATAGAATTCGATTTCTATCGAATTCAAATTCGAACAAATTCGATTCCGATTGAATTCAATTTCGATCGAATTCAATTTCGAACAAATTCAATATCGACCGAATTCAATTTCGAATGAATTCAATTTCGAACGAATTCAATTTCGAACGAATTCTATTACGATCGAATTCATTTTCGATCGCATTCAATTTCGATCGAATGCAATTACAATCGAATCATTTTTGATCGAATTGAGAGGCTCAAAGGCAAAGGGGTACATTTTGTTAAAAATTGAGATAAGATCATAAATGCAAACTAGATATACTGAAAATATTAGTGGCAAGGAATATAACTAAATTCCTGTTCCAAGTAAGCGTTGTTGTTCGTGGGCACTTCTTGCGTGGAGGAGGTATAAGTGATTGAAAGCAGGCCCGTGCGCAGGATTTTTCAAAGGAAGGGGTTTTGAGATAAAAAACTTCAAACAAAATTCTTGTATTTGGTACTGCTTAATGTTTGTACGAAGTATATATTCAAAATATTCATATAAGTATAAATTCTTTTCTTCATTATTATTTATTATTTTTATTATTATTAATATGCCAAGGTACAGAAAAAAATTATTAGGAATTACATCGACTTCTATGCTTATGTGCCGATGTAATTTTAAAACAGCTAATCGGTTGGTACCAATCATATTCCATTGTGGACCTTAAATTGATTTTGAGACGACTCAAAGTGGAAAATGAATGCTCATTCGGTGTCGTGGTCACAGGTGGTATAATTTTTAAAAGGTTGTGAATATTTGGGAATCCAGTTTTGCTGCAGACATCAAGAGCCTAAAAAGAATTGTTAATTGCATTAACTGCAATTGCGCACCGCCTAATCTTGAGTTCATTGATCCGTACTTCAGATGAGTTGTCGTGTAAAAGTGCAAGTTTCGAAGAATTTTTCAAACGCTGCCTCATTTAAAGTTTTCATTTGTTCCGGAAAAAGATATGAGAAGTTTGACAAAACGTTGTGACATTTCAAAAAACGGTTCTCTATATGAGTAATGAACAGAGCAGGGTAAGGTTTGAAGATCTGTGACGGCTTATATCTCTCGCTATACATTATTTTGCTTTAATTATGTTTTATACGAAGCGAGAGATTCTTCTGACACTACTTCACAATATAAATTATTTTGTTAAAATTCTTTCTTTATCACTGTGTTACGTATTCGAAATAGTTTTCAGAGTAGGTTTTCATATTATTTTTGAAATTTTTTTTAATATGTCAGTCTAGATTGTTTTGTGTGAGTAAAAGGCGTAAAACGGGAATATCTTAGTTAATTTAAAAAAAAAGAGGTGCCCAATTTACGCATTACAGCTGATTCAAAATTGTTTACATTTTTTTTTGTCTTCTTAGCTCAGTGGTAAGAGCAATCGTCCGGAAAACGGAAGGTCCCGGCTTCAAACCTGGGATAGGTGGTTGTTTTTTCTTCTTGTATTTATAATTTAATTCGAATCTTTCAAAAATGAAAAAAAATTCTATTCTACATTGTTTACAGTGTCCGCCGATAAGTTTCTAGGTTAACTAAATTAAGGTTTATTTACAGAGAAATAATTTGCGAGAGCTCCTGCGTCACTACTTCAGAAGTAATATGTGGCCGTGAACCTCGGTACAATACAATGCACACAAATTCATTGGTGTTGAATTTGTATCGCTCTGATGTTGATACGAAAAAGTGCTTTTCCTTCAATCCATGGAGGGGGGTTGTAACCCTCCCAAAACCCCTCCCGTAATACTTGTACCCCCTTTAATTTTGAGCCCCTCAATTTTGATTTAATTCGATTTCAATCGAATTCAATTTTGGTCAATTTCGATCGAATTCAAGAAGAAGAGAGGTAATAAAGCGGTTCCTTGAAACAAGCTAGCCCCCACTAGACTAGAAAACTACGTTTACCGCCACTTTCGAATCCACCTGTAATTTACTGAAGACTACCATGTCCTCCTTATATGTATATATTGTCCGTTATACACACAAGGCATGTAAAGCAGTCTCATCTCTAGACAAAGATTGCTGATAAGAACTGTGCCTACGTCAATAATGACAACGTCGTTACTTAATTGACAATGGCTGGTGATCACACGAAATAAAAATTTAACATTCGTGCTATTTCACCCGGGAAGCTACCTCTACCTTTCCAATGAGGAAATCGCCCTGAAATTCTTGGCATAGGTTTACCAGACCTCGCAATGCTATTCCAGTACATGCTATACGCAAGGGGGCATAACCCACTTTTCAGTCCAAAGAGCTCTCAGTCAACTAGTAGAAATATAAGTTGCGCAAATTCTTATGCTGTTCGATAATAACCAATTTAGGCTGATCTGATTGGATCTACTCAGTTCATCAAAATCATTGTTGCCTGTTGGTATTCCAACTCGAGCTTTTATTTCTTCCTCATAAGATGAAATATCCTTAATATCTGCCTAACTGTATGAAAAGATAAAAAACCCTGGTTGCCATGAACTCGCTTAAGGTTTTCCAGGTCAATATGGTAAAAGCACGACCTGGAAGATTGTAGAATATCTCACCGATTATTACTGATATACAGATCTTCGGCTATTCAGTCCAAACTTCAGGCCTAATAGACGTTCCAATTTCGGATCCATTTGCATACTAGACTTGTCCATCGCAGAGGTAATGGCGGCATCAGCCACGCTTTGACGCTTATCTTTAACGCAACGCTGACGCGCTATGAGATTGCTCACGATTTGCAATCTAGTAAAAGATTGCACCAACATTTGTAGGTTTGTGGAACCAGTTGAGCGGCTACTTTGCGTGTTGTGGGTGAAGTATTTTTTTTTTAAATAACGAAGTGACCTTGTAAAGAAAAATGTTTTGTTTTAATTTTTCTAAGACCAGTCAGTTTTAGAACTTTAATCTAATAAGTGTGTTATTGCTACATACAAATATTGTTCATGATATTGTTTCTGCCAGAGTTCTATATCTTTGTTAAAAAAAAATCATTCTAAAACTAAAAGAAATATAATAATAAAATATTATTAATATATATTGAACATGATTCCGGACTGATTTTAAACTCTTTCTATTATAGTTTCAGAAGAAAATTATCAGGAATCGAGGTAATAGATCCGCCTAAGAGTTCCTCACAAAGTGCGTCACACACACCGATTACATAGTTTGTAGCGCCGTAGCGTTCAGGATTGGTATCAAGAAAATGTATCCTACCATTGGGTTTTCTTTACTGTCAGCAAGTCTGCCTCATACGTAGGACCCGAATCCTACACGTAAGTAGGGTTTGCATCCTACGTCAAGAACATCAGCTTCAACTAAAGTTTCAACCCGAAACGCACTGAAGAGCTTCAATTACGGCGGATCCGTATCTGTTAACAAACAGGGCTTGCATTGTACCATTGGGTTTTCATAGCGGAGCAAGTTTATCATATCCGTAGGATCCGTATCCTAGCCACAAATAGGGTCGTATCACCAGTAACGCACCCAGGATTTGGCTTTGGGGGGGGGGGGCATAGGTGTCCCAAGTCCTAACGAGTCGGAAAAATAGGGCTCGTACCCATCTGAGCACTTAAGGACTGCTATTCTAGATTAAAAGGTTTTATTTTATTTTACCGGACTTTGTAATAATATACAGACCACATTTTATACGTAATTTGTAAATTATGTTCAGAAAACTGACATTCTGGAGGGGGGCCGGTCCCGTTCGTCCCCCCTTTCGGTACGCCCCTGCCTATCACTCACTACTAATGCCCCAACTCCATGTTCAGAATGAATTAAATCTGATCATCAACATCGAGAGCATCGCATAGAGACGTATTCAAAATCATGAGTGAGAGTGTCTCCATATTTTCCAGCTCTTTGTGCCTAGTGTCGAACTTTGGTTCTCAAGTCGATTGAAAATCACATTAGGCAAATTTGTGTATAGTTCTGTCTGCCGACTTCCGTCAGGCCGTTTATTATTCATGCACTATTCACTGTGCAGACCTTTCGTTATCGCAACTGATTCGAATATTTAATAAATTCTTAGGACCATACTAAGTGTGCAAATTTATATGCGCGTTTCACTCAGTCCTAATCATCAAATACGGTACACAACTTGTTGTCAGAGTTCACTTATTATCTCGAAAGACAGCGATAAGTAGGAAAAATGTCAGACTTTCTGTTTAATGAGGGTGTATACCAGTGGCGGATCCAGGATTCTAGTGAGGGAGGGCCAACTATGGTTTAAAAATGGTATATACTGAAAGCTGAACAAAAGTTTGAAGACACTCGCCACCACTCGCAAATGTCAAAGGCAACAAATTTATCATTTAAATGAGTCGAACAGATTAGCAAGTGGCTACCACTCACAATGAAGAAAGTTGCTCAACGTTCTTTGCCACTCTCGAAAGTCAAAGGGGACTTTCATTTTGTTTTGGTTTGTAAATGGTGGAAATGTAAAACTTCCCAATCATCCATTTGAGTTAGTAAAACTAGGAAAATGTGTTTTATTCAAATTAACAAATCATTCTAAATTGTAACTTTGTAAAATCCAGGATTTAAAAATTTACATTTATTTAAACTAGCAGTCACAGAATAGATGCAATACATACCATGGACGTATATAACTTCGTCGGCAAGAAAGTGTGACTTCTTTTGTTTTTTATATTATTAAGCCAAGCTCAGGAGATATCCTATGAACTATGATGCAAAGCACAGCATGGCAAGAAGGTAATAAAGAAAGCAATTAGGGAATATGAGGAGGGTGGCCAAGGTGCTGATTAATGTCACCCTTAAACTTTCGCAGATTGCATGCCGGAGAAAAGACAGAAGATTGGAGACTGTTCCACGTTCGCACACGACCGAAAGTATTTTTAAGGGTAAAAGAATGTGCGCAGCTTGCAGTGCAAGTATTACATGGAGGAATCCAAGATCAAACTAGACATTTCATCAGAACATTGATCATGCATGTAGCAATATAGGAGTGAAAGGCAACCAAAATTGCGGCGGTGCTCGAGTGAGTCCATATGACAAATTTTTCCACATCGCCAATGAGCTGAAGGCATCCTTTTGGATAATATCCAATTAAGCCAAGGCTCTACGACCAGCTCTAGCCTACATATGGAAATTGCATTCCATTCTAGATAGCGCTTGTAGAGGAGCACTAGAATCGATGGCCTGAAATATTTCTTACACCTTTTCAGAAATCCAAGATATTTCTTTGCTTATTTGGCAACAGAGAAGTTGTGATCTGTTCAGCTTAACATACTGCAAATAATAATGCTAAGAAAGCATAAAGACGGTGTATCGTCAAGAAGTGCTCCATCAATAGAAACGGGAGTGGAAAAATTATGATCTTGTTTTAAAGAGATTGGACAGATTTGGAACTTAGATGTATTGTATTCGATGCGATTCGGCTTGCTTCAAGCGAGGATATAACCAAGGTGGTTCAAGGATCTAATCATGCAATCTAGTTTGACAGATGTGACATCTTCTCTGTAGTTCCCAAGGGTGTCAAAGGAGTAAGCGAAACCAAGGGTACTGTCATCGGCAAAACAATGGATTGGATTGAAAGTGAGGGAAAGCAGATCATTAACGAAAATTGAGAAGAGAAATGGAGAGCAAGCAGAGCCCTGAGGCTCCCGGGCATTTATTGGCTGAGATTGAGATGTAACGCCATCTAATATAATTCGTATTAAGCGACCAGATAAAACACTTTACATTCATAATAGAAGAGGACTAGAGAGGCCAAGTGCTTTAAGTTTGGCTAAAAGGGCTGAACTATGATAGGGCTTTGAAATATCTAGGCAACGATTTTGAGCTCACAAAAAAAAAATGAGAAGTCTAAGGCTTCAACGTTCCATAAGAAAAGTCAGAAAAAGAAAGAACCCACAACAAGGTTCGATTAGTTTCTAGATATTTCATTAATTTGGAGTTAATGATAGATTCAAAAATCTTTTAAAGAATCGAAGTGATTGTAATTTGTCGATAATTTGAGGCACCACTACCCTTTCCTTTCTTGGGAATAGGCTGAACATAAGGTAGTTTCCAAGCGATTGAAAATTTTCCTGTCGAATAAGATAAGTGGAATAGTTTTCGCATAGCTTTAGCCAAGAATGAGGCACAGCCTCTTATTTAACTTGGACTTGAAACTATCAGGACGTGCAGCTATGGAGATGTTGATCTCCTTAAGGACCTCGACCATATCTCTCGTACGGATGTGTATTGGCTCTTGTACACATCCACTAGGGAGATGCGAAGTGGGTGGAAAAGCAGAATTTGTAGTGAATCTAACAGTCAAAATATTAGTTATATTCAGGGAGTCAACAATCATTTCATTGTAAAGTAGTGAAGGAATAGAAGAACTGCTGAAGTTGCTCCTGATAGTTTTGACCTGGGACCAGAAACCTTTGCTGCCTTTGCGTATTGCCAATATTCTAACATTCTGGTCAAAAATAAATTTTTTTCTTTGGATAGTGTTTCAGTTCTGGACATGGATGCAATTGATAGGTGCGAAAAGCAGACTATTTCGCTTTTATTGCTTGGGTGCACTTATCGTAAAACTAAAAGCGATTTTGGTGTTGTTAAGATCTGCTGTGTAAATACCGAATGTATTAACGCATGCCCAAGACTTAGAATTGTACTAAATTCAAATGTGCATTCATCAACATCCATTAAAGCAAAACAGACTTTAGGACTTTAGGACACTGATTGAGACTTTCCCAATCTGCAGATTTATTTTGTTTTTATTTAACGTTTGGGCTAAGTAGTCTATAAAAACTATTGCATTTTACGAAATATTAAGAAAAAATTATTTAAAAATTAATCTCTTGCTTTAAATGTAATAACACTCACTACATCAATGCACTAGGCCTTCTTCGCCGTTGTATAGTTTCGCTGAATTTCTTCAATTACGAGTTATAATTGTTTCTTTAAATGTTTGTTTTGCCACGCCTTGATAGCTGTTTTCAATTAAAATAAACCTTCCATCGCGTTAATATGAATAGGCTCTGTCTGTTTTCTCAATAGGCTTCAACAACCATGACCGAAGGCCAAGATGCTTGCTAGGGCCTGGGTTCCTAAATGTATCATTACAAAAGGTGCAGTAGAATAGATGTCAATCATTTTGTTAGAAAAAATTCAGAAGATCTATTGCAATTTTTTCAGTGGTCTTCAGGGTGGGCGCGCGCCCCCCGCGCCCCCTAGCTGGATCCGCCCCTGGTGTATACCCATCACCTAACTAATTATAAAGAATTTATTAGACCTAGGCTTTACTTTTCAGAATGGTTTAACTTTTTTTTTTTACTACATGCCAATTTAACGAGTTAAATCAAACCTATAACTGCAAAATCAACTTTAAACATTGCTTTATTTCAACCCCTTTTATATCGTCGTATAGATGTAATCAAAAATCCCTTCAGCGATAGTCATTACTCCCCCACATTTCCAGCAAAGCGCGCAACATTAATATGAACCTCTTTCTTCTGATCTAAGTTATTAAAAATTCAAGGGGTAGAATGAATGCTTACAGCAGAATAGAACAAAGCTCCCCGTAATTTACGCAATTATAAACGTCCGGAAACGGTTTTAATAAATGAAGTCTCGATACAATCTGCCAAGGGTTCAGATAATTTCGCAAATTCCATGACAGTCAGTTGTTTTGTACTGTTGACTATAACTCCTCCGCCACACCTACCATCACCGCAGCTGCGTTGCCTATGTTCTAAACAATACAAGAAAACCTCGATATTCACCCTATTTTTAATGAAAGCGCGCTATCACCAACCATCACCACCACTATCCAAATTCTTCTCATTCTATAGACAAATGCCAGCCCATTATCCTTGTACCTACCTACTACAGTTTTCCTCGTTCTGTTCACCCTCGTTCATAAATCAAATTATGAGTGGAATATTAATTCATAATCCCTGCGCCCGAAAGCATATACATTTAAACGGCCATAATACGTTATGCATACGTTTTGGGCACTCTTGATAACACTGTCAGGACGAATGGTGTTGAAAGCGCATAAAACAGTCGTTCGCCCATGCAATCAACCAGCAGAACCAGCAACGGCAGGAGCAGCATCAAAGTATCCAGCATTCATCCCCTCAGGAGCTTGAAATTCATAAACGGATGTAGAAGCAAAGATGGTGGGTTATACGGAGAGTTAGGTTGGATATACTCGTATATATATATAGATGAACTGATGATGTAGGATGAGAATATATATCCTATCCAAAACGACATTAATCCTAAACGAACAGCACTTTTCCTTCCCTCAACTGTGCAAGGCTTTTGTATCTAGGATTTGTCAAAGCAGAGCGTCTCTCTAGTCTAGATTCTAGGATTGAAGTAGGAAACTTTAAATGAGACACTTCAGGCTGAACCAAATCCGCACTATACCCAGAAAAGTTATCAGCAGAACTTCAAAGTTTAATTCACATCCCTAGCCGCATAGCGATTGAAATTTAATACTAGAAAACTCTACAAGTGCAACACTAAAAGCTAACGTTTTGGTGTGGAAATTGAAAACTTTGGAAAATGGATTCCATCCCTCTCCTTCCCCAACCACTTCCGGCTACGTCAACGAGACGATATTGGCTTAGGCTGCATTTGCTAATGACAACAGAGAAAACAGACAAACAAGTTTGCTCAATTTGCTCCGGACTTATTTGTTCGGGGAGTTTCTAATTACATCCAGGCCACAAAAGGGCTCTCAATGTCAATCGATTTGGAAGAGGTTGGGCAGCGCCATCACCTTTTAGGGGTGATAAAGGGAAAGAAAAAATCATTGGAAGCTTTTAATACATATCAAAGTCGTCATAATAAAAATAGCGCACCCCTGTATCGAATCCTTTTGAATTCTTTCCATTCTTCTTCTTCTTCTTCCTCCCTATTTACAGTTTATTTCTGATTTTCATTAACTTTTCTTCTTTCAGACGACCAGTTAGCGTAGGTCTGTTTGTGACGGAATAAGTTGTCCTGATTGAAATCTGAACCATGAGAGCAATCCTCCCTATATAGATGCCTATTTGGCGCTACCCCATAACTGCAACCAGGGTTGTCTTCTTGGTTGGCAAATGAATTGAACTCTTCCTCTCATCGCCCTCTTTTCGATGTATAAAGTAGGAAAAAGAAGAAGATGAAAAAAAAACGAGGGTGAATACCGTCTGAATACGGTACGCTGTTATGCACAGAGCCAAAAAAATTAATACAGGAATGTGGTGGTGCAGGGGGAGGTTTTTTTTATTTTATACAAAAGTCCATATATTTCCCTCCCTGGTTCGTTTCTTTTTCGTAATTTAAGTTACAATGAATGGGAAAACGACTATACAAGTTCCCGCTACCCGTCGCCGCAGCCGAACCAGTATACACGCCTTGGAGCAACGCCAAATTTTTATAGAATTTTGGTAATTCCAGAAGAGTCCCCCCCCCCCCCCCCCCCTCCATATACAAACTATGAACATAGTTCCTTAAAGTTAGGCCACTTATGTCGTATACAGTTTACTGAAGAAAACCTGCAGAGAGCTCTGTTTGTTTTGCTTATGGCGTGATTTGTATGGCTCTTAAACTACTCGAAAAGCAGCAGAAAAATGTTAATTTGATTTCAGCCTTCCTCTGTAAAATTCCAGAAAAAGGAAGTTTATCCTTTTAATTTTCGCGCTCATTTCCTTAAAGTTTAGAGCGTTGCGTTGCTTAGAAGGATATTTTGCTAGTTATACGACTAACTACGTGTGTAATTTGCATTTTAAATTCTCCTGTTTGGTTTTTTTTTGTACCATTAGTCGCTGCTAAACGGAAACTTTTATAATTTAACACAGAAAAAAGAGTCCTTTTCTGTTTGTTTTGCATGTACGTATACGAGGAAGTGCTTTGTTTTGTACTTTATAGAAAACTTCGTTGTTAAGATCAAATTAAATTTTCTGTTTGTAATTTAAATTTTAGTATGGAAAAATGGAAAAATTTTGAAATGAGGGTAAGGGAATAATTCATTTGTGTAGCCTCAAAGGATGCAAAAGATATAAAGACGGTGAATAAAAATAGTGGTAAAGATAGAAATAGACTTTAGCTTGTGAGTTCTTCTCTTATAGATGAAGCAAGCAGAAGGTTCTGTTAAGATGTTTTTGTTTTGTTTTTTAATTTCAGGCAAGGGAATGAAAGTTCCCAAACACAGAGTCAAAAAAAAGCCCGATCACCAAAATCTGCCTGCCTGTGCATCAGGGTTAGGTGAGGTAAGGTTTTCAGGTCATCTGCAGATAGGAAGCAGATTCAAGATAAAGTCTTTAAAATACAAATACCACTACCAGACGCAACGTTATTCCAACTTTTAAAATATATCCTATTCTGACAGAACGCAATTGGGAATACCTCTACATGGAATCATCATCAGAATTCCTAGCAACCACGCTTCATAGAGATCTGTACTATCCTCTAACTCAAACTGAGAAATCAAGCTGCATCAAGACAGCCAACATCACCCTTATACACTTGGATACCAAACCTCTAACGCACAAATTCAATCAAATCAAGGATAAATTTCCTGTGATCGATCATCAACATGTGCGTCATTATATGATCACGTACCTCATCATTGCCGGAATCATCATAGGAGTAGTCTGGTATAAACTTCCACAACAATGTAAATGCAGAACAATAAGAAGCACCACCCCTTTGGCATAGAGGCGCCTGAATCCGTCGGGCCCAGAATGATCAAGACGATCATGCAAAAATAATTATTTTTAAAATTAAATTTTCTCATCAATATAGGGATAGGATGTGGGTAGGGCTCACAAATTCAGTGGTCACACGAAATAAAATGCACCCTTGCAGTTTATTTTTCTCACCATCCGTGAATAAGAACTGAATTTCACGTGATAACGTCCATACTCACGAAATTCTTGTACACTTAAATTTCATGTGAAAACGTTAAATTTGTAGATAGATAGCAAATTGGTTCGCATTTTAGGTAAATTTTATCAGAGTTGAATAAAGACTTACTTATAATTCAGTCATCAAAGAAGTAGTTTCATTTAGGATTCCCCTCACCAGCGGTAAGGGTTCTAAGTTTAACTAACTAACATCGAACAAACGCAGAGAAAATCTTCAGTATCTCAAGCTCTCCTTCCAGACAGGACAGACTTAGGGCTATCAGCAACTACTATCTCTAGTAGATGAGAGTGAATCGGTCTAAACACTAAACACAGTTTTTTCTTTATTTTCTTCTGAACTCCAAGAGAAAGTCCGTGAACTATTAGGCCATTCAAGAATCCTTTAGACTTGCACGCGCTCAGGTTAGCTGCTGTCCCATGAACACCCGTTTTCATGACAGACCGTCAACAATAATTTCTACTTCAAGAAAAGGAGAGCTAGACCAGGACCCGGCTAACAAGTCCAACGTTCCGTAAGAATTTTTTGAGCCTTGACATTTAAAACTTCAAAATACGATAACATGATCAGTTCGGTTACCATATCATAGATGTCGTTCAGAGATCTTTTCATATGACCTATGTAGATGGATTTCATGAAATGAATTGATATCAAACCGGCAGACACTATAATTTTTATTTTCTTTTATTAGTACAATGGTGATCTGGGATATTGGATAGGTTAGGTTAATAGTTGGGGCGACTAGGTCACTAGACCATGCGGACACCTCGACCAGAGTTGATCTATATTGTCCTCCCATAAAGTGGTTAAGCAAAATCTAACCTTTTACGAGCTCTATTATTGGCATTGGGGTTAGATTGCAAGACTTATTTGATGAGATAAGCGTTTCTCTAGTGATTTGCAAACCTTAAATCTGCAAACGATGGACACTCATATATAATATGCTTCGATATTTCATCTTACTTTTCGTACACTCGAAACATTTCGCTGTTGGATTTGAATATCTTCTTCAAAGAATAACAATGGCCCTTTCCGTCTTTGTGCCTGCGTTGATGAACAGCCTGAGCGACAGTCTACTAAGACCGCTTCTTAGCTGGCTCGTCTGGAGAGGAGGTGAAGAATTCCTTCGTCTGTTTCATACCGGACAACCTACACCAGAGGAGATCCAGATGCCTGTTTTCCCATTTATGCAGTTCCCATTTGAAGTGGCTTTTCGGTAGGCAAATGTTGGGTAAAGACCAGTATACTAATTCCGGTTTTAGTCAGATCGTCCGATTTTCTATTACATTCAGTTCACTCCTTCGCGTCCAGGAACACAAAGCAAGACTACCTACTTTATTGTCCATAGACAGTAGCTGGAGTTTTGGGTGGCAGCTACGGACTAGTTTTGACTCAAAGTCTTGAAAGGACAGAGCCTAAGTGAACCTTGGTCGTCTGAACAAATGTAGATGTTGGAGTTCTTGTATCCCCTATTTAGACTTACCTGAGGTCCAACTTCTATAGCATAGGCTTCTGCCTGAAAAATGGAAGGTGAAGTACAGAGCGGAATGGAGGCTACCACTTCTGGACCGACCAGCCCTGCGCCTGTTTTGCTATCCTTCCTGTATCCGCCAGTATACTAGATATGGGCCCGTTGCGGAAGCTGGATCCATCTGGATCTGATTATATCCTGAAAGATCCATAAAGTGTTCCCACTTTTCCCGAAAAGCCTTTGGTATGATCTCAATTCTCAATGCCGACAAAACTTTGTTGGTTATTATTTTAATTCTAGTGTAATTAATTTAACCTAGGACCTGAGGCCTGGAGGGTCGTTCCATCTGGAATATAAAAACTCTAAAGTCATTTTAATTGATTAATTGATTTTATTTTTATGCTATAATAGTCCGAGAGAAATTATTTTGATAAATGTTAGTTTCGGGCACCGATGAAAAATCCAAGTTTTTTACCTGAGGGGTGTCCGCCCAGTCCGTCATCTTCGATTAAAGGTACAAATAATTGGTTTTTTCAAAATGATTCCTCAACAGTTAATCCTACAACAAAAATGTGAAAAATTTGAAGAAGACTAAATTCCCTAAATTTTTTGTATAAACACTTTTTTTTGTAAGTTTAATGTGTAACTAGTTACAGTGGCGGAAACGTGAACATTCCTACATAAAATCGTCCAACTCCTGGTTTTTCTCATTTTAACTTGTAGATATTCATTACATAATGATTACAATTTTGTAAATTCAAAGTCAACTCATTTGCATATCTTTTTGATGGTCCGGCGAGTTTGATGTTGACGCCTTCATAATCGTCATCGTTAGTGCTATCATTTGACCTATTTTCCGCACTTACAATCTGGTCATCCATCCATATCATTGCTTCATCTTCGTTGTCGTTCTCGATAATGACTTCTGGTGCATTCTCGAATGATTCACTATTGCAGAATACGCATACAATAGAACACTTCTATCCACCTTCTCTAGTCACATCCTCCACCGCATCCCTTTTTGCAATTACAAGAAATGACATTTAATAAGGTATCTGGGGCAAGTTTTTTCTGACATTGGTACTGCTTAGTGAGCAGTGGACTAGTTTGGCATTCTGATCTTTGAAGATGCCAATGACATATAGCATTGAGTCGTTTTAGACAAGAGGGATGATGTCGTATCACAGCCACCTCTCCCGAGTTGGCGAATGTAGATTATTAATTTTCGCTTTAATATTCATACCTTGATCGAAAAGTTTCAGGAATTTATTTAGAAAATTAAAAATACAAGTTTATTCATCAAAGTGGATTTTGTCCCCTACAAAGTAGGCTCACCGTCAACTGCAACGCACTTATGCCAGCGCTTGATCCAATCCTCGAAACATTTTCTATATTCGGTTTTCGGTATGGCCATCAGAGTCGTCTTCGATTTTTTCATTATGTCCTCTCGGCTGCTAAAACGCGTTCCCCGGAGCGGTTTCTTGAGTTCACCGAAAAGGAAGAAGTCACAGGGAGCCAAATCAGGTGAATTCGATGGCTGCTGTATGGTACTCGTTCTATTCTTGGCCAAAAAATCACGGATAATGATGGCATTATGCGACGGTGCGCTATTGTGGTGCAAAAAACACGAGTTGTTTGCCCATAATTCCGCTCTTTTTTGGCGAATGGCTTCATGTAAACTTCTCATAACGCCCAAATAATACTCCCTGTTGAGTGCTCGACCTTCAGGCAAGATTTCATGCTGTACAACACTGTTGTAATTCATGAAAATCGTAAGCATTACCTTCTTTATTGACTGAAAACGACGTAGCTTTTTCGGTCTGGGCTCATACTGCGTACGCCATTCACTTGCTTGATGTTTGGATTGCATGTCATACTCATAACCCACGTCTCGTCTCCAGTAATGATACGTTTGATAAAAAATGGATCAGATTCAGACTCGAAAATCATGTCTTTCGCAGTTTGAGCGCGGACCCTTTTTTGTATGAAATTCAGGTCTTTTGGCACCAGCTTTGCAGCGACACGTCTCAATTCCAAATCATTAACCAAAATTTCTTAAACGGAACCATAAGCGATGTTTAAGATCGCTGCCAGCTCTCTGATGGTTAATTTGTGGTTTTCTGCCAACATTTCTTGGATCGTATCGATGTTTTCGTCAGTTTTTGATGTTGACGTTCTGCCGCTGCGATCTTCATCCTTGACGGACTCACACCCACTTCTGAAGCGATCCATTTTTAAAATTGTAAAAAATCGAAAATAGGCACATAGGTAGATGTGGCGTAACTCTAGCAATGGTCAAGCTATGATGCTGAAATTTGGATGGAATGGCAATGATATATGCCGCAACCTAACAAAAAAACTAACTCAAATCGGGTGACTGAGAGCGCCACACGTTGGTCCTTCCTGAAACTTTTTGATCAAGGTGGTATTACAAATTCAAAAAAATTGGAAATACGTTCGAAATTATTGCTTTATTGGAAGCTTATCTACTACTGACATCAAATATTCCTTAAACTTAATTTTTAAGGTAATAAAATTCAGAATTTTTTCTTGGCGGTGGGGGGGGGGGCATACCTAAAAGTAGGTAGGGGGTCCAGAGAAAAGATTTCAAATGCTGTATTGTATTGCTATATATTTCCCATTCTTCTATTAATTTAGAAAATCCATTGAACTTTTCGTATAGAACTTATTATTTGTAGTTCATCGGAACTTATTATTTGTACTACTAAACCAAAAAGACACAACTATAAAAAAGTGATCCCATGTTAATGTAAGCAATGTCAGTGGCAACTATGTGATACACCTATATATATATATATGTAGCAAAATTATTAATATTTTTATTTTTACTAAATTTACCGTGAAAAGATTAAGTTGGACGATTTTTTGGAAGAATGTTCACGTTTCCGACGCTGTAACTCGTTACACATCAGACTTACAAAAAGTGTTTTTACAAAAATGTTGAGAATTTAGTCTTCTACAAATTTATATATTTCATTGCTGCTGTAGGATCAACCGTTGAGGAATTATTTTGAAAAAAAAACCAATTATCTGTACCTGTAATCAGAAATTGCGGACTGAGGGGACACCCCCAAAGTCGAAAACTTGGATTTTTCATCGGGGTCCCGGAACTAAATAACATATAGCATTCTCAGATTTATTTAAACCGTTAACAAATGAGTTCAAACTTTAAGCAAATAAATTTAAACCCTGAACAAATGATTTTAAACCCTTAACAAATAAATTTAAACCTTAAACAAATTATTTTAAACCCTTAACAAATAAAATTAAACTTTGAACAAATGGTTTTAAGCCCTTAACAAATAAATTTAAACCTTGAACAAATGATTTTAAACCATTAACAAATATATTTCAACCCTGAACGAATGAGTTTCAACTGTTAACAAAAAGACTTAAACATTTAGCAAATATATTTAAACTCTTAACAAATTTATATTTATAATTAAATATTACTATTAATATAATATATTTAAAATATTTTGTTTGAATTTAAGTAAGCAATTCATACGCTCAAAGAGGGGCACCCGTACTCGAGTTATAATTCTAACAGAACATGGCAGAAACGACAACTTATTGCTGCGATACGTAACCAAGGAATTGCAATTTCTACTTGCAATTCCGATAGGCTTTCTCTACTTCTGCGCGAACTTGTTGAAAAATTTTAAACAAATCCATTGCTTAGTCAATTCAATTCGCAATCTCCTGTGCTCTGCAGTGCACTGCACGGAACCAAAAGAACACAGCTTATATATGCACCCAAAATTTGAGAAAAGTATAAAATGCTTACTTAAGTTGAAATAAAATATTTTAAATATAAATTTGTTAAGAGTTTAAATATATTTGCTAAAGGTTTAAGTTTTTTTGTTAACAGTTGAAACTCATTCGTTAAGGGTTGAAATATATTTGTTAATGGTTTAAAATCATTTGTTCAAGGTTTAAATTTATTTGTTAAGGGTTCAAAATCATTTGTTCAAGGTTTAAATTTATTTGTTAAGGGTTTAAAATCCTTGTTCAAAGTTTAAATTTATTTGCATAAAGTTTAAACTAAACTCAATTGTTAATGGTTTTAAATAAATCTGAGAATACAACTATAAAATGTTTAACCCTTTGAGGACTAATGGGATAATACGTGTCATTTCAAAAAATTCTGTTAGGAGAACTATGCCCTCTATTGTCGTAATAATTCCCTTTTTGCAAAACTTCTGGGATCTCTTCTGCATGTGTAAAAGATTGAACACGCACCCATGCGTGAAAGAAAGCAAGCTGTGCCAATTTTATCGAGTTGGCTGAAAATTTTATGTTTATTTTTCGATCAAAAAGTAAGCATTATTTTGACGAAATTCAGAGAATATAATTGTGCATTCATTTTCTTGACTGTGATTATATGTTCCAACAGTATTTTTTGCTGTGCTGTATCCTATTGCAACCTTTTTGTTTTTTGTCCCTTTATTCATGAATATTTCCATTTGTATGGAAATCAGACAAAAATTTTCTATACAAAGAACATTCGATGTAAAAAAAACAGTTGAAGGAATCTTCGTCAAAAGATGAAGATTTTTCGCCTTCATAATCCACATATACTCCCAGCGAAGATGACGACTCGTCAAAATCTGAATTGGAGGAAAGTGATGAGTATGAAGAACGCGTTAGGCTCAAGGAACTCTTAAAGGATAATTAATTGGACGTTCCCACAATACCGAGAGCAAAGACTGAGGTAGAATGAGCTTCCTAAGTAGAGTAAAGTAAACCTAAATTTTCCTCCTCGTTTCGAAATTCCATCTTTTTGAAAAACTTTAAAAGACTATTGTGGAACACAAGCGATTTTTCAAAAGCCAAAAGCACAACAATTTTAACAAAAATTGTTATTTACTTATTTTCTTTATATCCATATGTCAAATCTGTCCATAAATAATCTTAAAAATCGTCCAGCGCGCCGATGTCCTCAAAGAAAATTGTAATAAAAAACCTTTATCAATGCCACAATATTGATTTGTTAATAATTCTTTAGAATTTTCCTCTCCAAAAAAGTCAACAAAAAATCGGAAATATTTTTCTTCTGTTGCCATAGTTGGAATTTTTCATACAAACAAAAATCTCAACGTAAAACTCTAAGTAAATTTTAAATTCCATTCATATTAAGATATTTCATGGTCAATTTTTTTTTCGTTTGCTCTTAATACACACTACCCACACTTATATAGTTATGAAAAGTCTAAAATAACTTTTTATTTTTTTTTGTAAATTCAGAGAATGTTTAATAAAAATAATAAATTTGAACACAACCCCATCCTATGTTACAAATTTGTTTTTATAAGCAATTTTGATGTTGTACATATACCAAGTATAGTTATGAGTAGATATTTGCCGACTGTTGAACTTCAATTTAACTCCACTTCAAAGTTTAGCTACCACATCGGGCCGTGCAACTCTGTTTTATTTGCTGTATTTCAATGATAAGGTGGCTCGATTCCCATTCCCATAACTAAACTAGAGACTAGGCAGAGTAGAGACTTTGCCCGTATCAATTATTACAATCAATTAGTAAGAACATCTTCCCATGAGCCAAGCTAATAATAAACGGAATCTATTCGAATCATGCAAGCAAAAATTGCGCCTTTAATTAATTTTTTACTCAAAGTTTCAATTATGAACAATGAAAACTGAGCTGAAACTAATTTAGCGATTGAATCTGCATCAGTCTGAAAAACTGAAAACATGGCATCGCGTTCCCTGTCATTTTACTATGTATAATATCCACATGGACGTAAGCCTCTGTCTGTCTGTCTCTCAGTCAGCACACTTTAATTAAATAATCCTCAAGTGGATTCCTCTTGAGCTCTTCTTGGTTGATTGAATTACAAAAGGCATTTTCTCTCAGACAACGAAGGCCTAACCTATTACAAAAGTTAGATTGGCTGGGTACTGAGCACATGCTCCTCTATGATAAATTGGTAATATGAAGGGCCAAGAAGAGAGTCTTATGAAGATTCTTCAATTCAACCTATATGAGAGGAAGGTTGATATAAAATTTCTTTGAAAGTTGCAGCAGCGCATCTTCTGAGATTGTATGTACATATTCCTGTGTGTAGTAAGTCTGTATGTGTGTTTGGTTATATGTGTTAGATATCCCACAAATTATATATTTTGAAACTTTTATTTAATTGGTCCCTAGTGAGAATGATTTTCTGTCTGGAAGTTTTCGCGTGGTGGCTGCATGCCCAGCTGATTCATAACGTAATGAAATAACATTTCAATGACTCATTCCCACATGTATGCAATCATCAGCCAGCCCCAGGTTTGTCAGAATTTGAACACTTTGGAGTTCTTGGCTGTATGATTCCAGGTGGCTGAAAGTGGCAACAAAATTTCAACTTCTTTTGACTCAATCCATCCACCTTAAAAAAGCCATAAAGAGATGACTAAGCATAAGCAAACCGGGTGTGAGCAAACAATGTTTCAAAATAATTATCCCTGGATGATTTTCGTTTTCTATACACAATCTCAGCCCTAGTTAGACATTTCATATCAGAATTTGGCAAAATTAAAGTATACTTGGAGGAAGGGGGACCAGAGACAATAATGGCACCACCATTGAAAATCAAATGTCACATAAGCTGTGCTCCCCTAATAAATAGACGTCAGTCATTAAGAACCTTCAAGAACAGTTCGCGTACAATAAAATGACATGAGGTTTCCTCCTCCAACGCAATTCGAGAGGTCCTTCTTTTACAACATATACACAACCCTACGCAGCTGCCGTCCTTTGATTTTCGAGGACACTTTTATTTTGGGTAGGCTTGATGTCAATAGAAAGTAGACTTTCCTGATGATGCAGTCGAGCATTTTAATCATTCGCTCCTTGTACCATAGCCTTAGGGATTTGAGTATTTTTTTTTTCCTGGAGGAGGTTTAGATGAAAAATTTCTTTCATATTTCTTCTTTCACGCCCTATTGAAAGGAGCGTTTTTTTTTCTTCTTCGATTTTATGGGTTCACTGTACAATGAGAGGCCAGGGATTATCTTATCCCGTTTTTTTTTTTTTTGAATTGTGGAATTGGATTTTTTCACCTCATTTAAAATCGATGATGACAAGGGATAAGCAGATTAATTTGAAGGTGAACAAGACTTGAATGGAAAAAATTTGATTTAAGTAGTAAATTTGGGGAATATAAATTTTTTTCTTTCTTCGAGGTTAATGTCCGGGGGATTATTTCAGTTGTTGGTGTGAGGCTTATAGGGAATGAAGGAATTTCTGAAATTAATTTGATGGACTTATTTAAATTTGTCAAGTATAATGGTGACATTCATCTGACATGTTTACACATCTATCATCATTCTGCTACTGGGAGTTGGCTGAATTTACCGCCATACCTTGAAAATTACAAGGAAAATTACAGCTGAACTATGAAAAGTTTTCTATACCAATTCATTACTAATATGCTTGAGATTGTTGCAAATTGTTGTGTTGTAAGTGACATAATTTCTTAAACAGGTTTGAATCAGGTTTCTAAGCCCAAAAACCAGCAATACAAGAGCATGCTCGGCAATTCTTTTAATTTTCTACCAAATAATCGTGGAGTATCTGAAGGCTCTATATTAGATCCACTATTATTTTTCTGATTCCATAAACGATTTTCCGAATGTTATTAATGCGGCTAAAATAAAATATTAATGCCGATGTTCTGCAAAATATTGTTATTTTTTAATTGTAGTTTTTTATAGTGATTGCAAGGCTATAGGGAGTACCCTAAGACACGAAGCAAAGAATTGACAAGAAAGGACGGATGTTAGGTGAGGTATTAGGGGTTTAAAGGGCGAATGAAAAAGTTGAGCTTGCGAAGCACATTCAGTTTGAATATCCACGACGGAAGAAAAGAAAAATATGGTAAAGTGTTCAATATCCGTAGGTACAGTTTGGGTAAAGAATAGAATAACGATATTTTACAGTACGGCCTAAATCGGTTTAAATTGTGAACAAATGAAGATGGTTTTAAGCACGAGTATATCATTAAGAAAGATATTTCTTTGAAAAAGTATTTATGGAAATGCCGATAGAAAAGATATCCAACATTACATCGTTGGTGTGAAAGAAGTTATTGTGGCAACGCCTATGATTTTAAAGGCCTTCTTTTCGATATTGATATATGGTATACATATAAGTGCCTTCTTTTGGACATTATGATGTGAGCGTTTAACTCAAGTTTTGACCTTATGTATAGTCCTTATAAATGAATACCAGATCTGAATGAAACCAGATAAGATTGCTAAAAACGGCAATGTCAAATATATTGAAAATGGGTGATTTTGAGTAGAATGAATTTTTCTCTTTGCTCCTTTCGAGAAATGCGTTCTTGTATCTATTTGTGGATCTAACCATAGAAACGGAGAGGGGGCGGGGAGTAATATTGAAAAAGAAGCAGGAATATGATTCTTCATTGTTCGATAGATGAAAAGAATCTAGTAGCAGACTCTGTGGTTTTGAAAATGTGGGCTGCAGAGAGAGGAATTAATTAGCCAAATTTAGCTATATTAGTACAGGGGATACTAACATTGGTGTTGTCTATATCCCATATCGTTCTTTGTATGTCAGTATGAAACCATCGATTGCATTCAATTACAGAAAGTTGAAACTGTGTATAGATACGCCATTATATAATAGAATTGACAGTTGCCACATAAAAGTTTCGATGACATTTTCAAAACAGAGGAGGCTATCTAGGTTCTAGAGTGTCAACAAAGGCACATACCCACTTTTCATACAACTTTAGGCCCGACAACTCCAAACGTGAGAGATATCTTAAACGATGTATTATGATACTCTGAACATATTTTATTAACAATATTTATTTCAATTCAGCGGGGGAAAGCTCCGGAAATCGGATGTAACTTGAGCTACTTTCTTGGTTGAAAAAGTTGACTTTTCTACTTTTCGTGATTGCGCAAAATAGGTGAGTTGTGGAAAATAACTTCCTATGAAAGAAATGTTCCCAACAGATCACTAATGGCCATTGAAGAAAGAACTGCGAAAATATATGCGTAATGCAGTAACAGGGTGCATGCGACCCAAGTGCATAAAACTGAGTTTTCCGGCGGCAAAAATGTCCCAAGAAAACTTTCTGAATCAAGAAAAAAGTACACCACCCGATAGTACTCCGACAAAGCATTAATTTGATATATAATATGCCGTATTGGAATCACCTCGCCCCGCCGGTGTTTCCTACCCCGAACCTAAAAATAATCAGAGAAAAATTTGCTTCTACGAATTGTAGCTAGCAATGAGCTGAGGCGAACGATGGAACCTGTTTTCCGATCGGATATAATCCTACCGAGTTATAGCCGATCTAAGATGCAAAAAATCTAGTACCTTTTTAAAAAGTGAGTCTGGGGATGGCTATAATTAGCTATTTAAGTATAGGTGTGTGGGTACTCAAACTTCTTCTCGCCACCTAAGGAGTTCCATTCTGTACTAGATTTTCCAAAATGTACTAGACCTAACCTTGACCCCTCCCCCAAGGCTTTCCCGGCTTAATTGAAATAAACATTGCTAAAAAAATATGTTCAGAGCATCATAATGTATCGTTTAAAACATCTTTTATGTCTGGAGGTGTCGGGCCTAAAATGGGCATTCCCCTTTTAGAACAACTTTAAGCTACGTAAAGGTATGATAAGAACAAGATCATATTCTTGAGTGAATAAGATGGAAACTTTACAAAAATAATGGCCATCGTCCAAAGATTCCTAACAATCAACTTTCAGTTTACAAATTTCCAAAATTATTTAACATCCGAACACAAATAAGTGATTTCTGAGCCTGAGAAGAGTCGAATGTAACCATTGGAGTGAAGTAAGTAACCACATTACTTTCCGTGATACAGAACTGTTTCTAAGCGTTATTTTTTTATTTTATGTTACAGGCAAAGTGACCAGATAGAAAATATGTAGACCTGTTGGAAATTGGAATGCAATTAGTAAAACAATCAGAGATAAAGGTAATAAAATATGATAGTTGCAGACCTTTATTCTGCTCATTCTGAGCGTTCATCCAATCACGATTAGAAAAATAAGTTTTTTTTTTAAAAAGTAGTTAAAATAAACATCGTGAGCATAGTAATACGGAAAAGTTAAATGTGAAACGTAAGATAATAACTCTTCCCAGGATACGATCAAAAAAATAAAAGATGCCCCACAACATAAATGAGAGAGCTAGCAATAAACAGTTGATGTTGCTTTTGTATTATCACATAATCGAAAGAGAAGGTTGAAATCGACAAGTAGCAAAATGCTATCACATAGTAGCATGAGATCGCTGAATTTATCGTTGTTTTAGTTTTGATCACTAGCGCTACCAATGTACGGGCGCATTAAAACTTCTCTCAGCGACAGTGAACTTTTCGTAACATTACAGATTTGGAGCTTGAAGGCAAGGCACGTGTTGTGCACCCAGTGTCTTGCAATTGCTAAAAAAGTTTTTTTAGCAGCAGTGAATACAGCCAGAAATTGAGGTGAAAATATGCAATTATCACGATAAGCATTGTGAATGTGTTGCGTGGTTCATGCTTGAAAACAAACCAAGAAAAAAATTCAATTCTGTAACATATTTGCTTGTAAATGCAAAAGGCGTTTTGTATCAGCAATCACGTAATACTCTTCAGTACGGCTCGTTCTTGCTTGCTGTACATGCCTGAAAAAGTGCTAAGTTAACTTCTCCTATATACACTCAGTTAAATTTTTGAAAAGGAATTATATGAGGCGAAATACGAAGTATTTAATTTATGCCTAGCAGTTTAGCCCTACGCGGTATTATACAAATTCATACAGAAAAATCAAGAACGACCCGTACTGAAGAATATTAAGTTCTTGCTGATACGAAGCGCCTTTAGTACTTACATTAGTTGCAGCTGCAGTTTAGCAACAATATTTTATGTCATCAGTTGTTTTTAAAATTGATAACATATTCCACGAAAAGTCGTCAAGATGTTTCTGTATGGTTCTGGAGTAACGCGATGCGGCACTACCGCATGCTGTCCAGTTTGGCCAATTTGTGTAGTCAGGATTGGCCCACTATCATTGTATTGTGTGTTTCGAAGATGTCCAAAAAACATCCAACACTAATCACAACGAAATTCACCAAAAAAACACCAGGGCCTAGTTGACAATATGCTGATGACTAGAGCTGACGGAAAAGTCAAACTCGTTTGACATCCTCGATGCTAGTAAGATCAGTACGTCAGCATTGGTATTGACACTGTGCTTACTTATGATGCGCTGATTATAGCTGCAACAGCATAACGTCAACTAGGCTTAAAGGAAGATGCCCGCCCAAAAAAGCGCAGCGCAAGTCCTCTTCGGACAATGCAAAAGAGAAGTGTAGTTTAAGTTCGCCAATATAACGATGAGCTATTACATCTACCGGAAATTCGATTCCGAATAATATGGCATTCAAATTTTGCTAAAAAAACAGAAAAAAGAAACAAATTCGACTTTTTATTTCACTCAATTAATTTTTCCAGGTCATTTTCTATTATTTCAGCACATATTTCGTCGATTGGCCAACCTAGACAGCATTCGGTTTTTTTTTAAATGCCTGATGTTTTTTTTTAATTTTTCAACCAATCAATTTGCGATGTTTAGCAAAACTGATCCTTTCCCCAGACCTTTCCAAAGATGTGCTTCGATTGACTAAATTCATCCTTAAATGGAATTTATGGACAAAAGTAAAAAAATTGGTCAACCCTGACAACATTCCCCTATATATTTTGTGGGTGAGAATTTAAGAATTACATTTAAAAATTCCCAAGTCAAAGTCGTAAAAGTTACGATCAATTATATACATGAATAGGAAGTAACCCGTTTAACGTACCACACAAAGAGTAGATATTATATTCCCATATAAGAGTAATTGAAATTACAATGACGAGCAACTTGGATGGGAGTGTTGGACGATTTTGGTGCCAAAAAATTTGTAAAAGCGACAAATTTTGGTAAGATAGATCACGTCCAAGCACAAAATCAACAGTAGTAGAATGAAAAGTCCAGTTCGTGTCTTGAAGTAAAGATCAGTGTTATATTGGCATTATATAGTGTAATGATAACCTTTTGTTGATTTTTTGGTCAGGGGTGTAATGATAACTCTACATGTCTGTTTTCATAAGAAATAAACGAAAAATACAACTATAAACCTTCTGCAGCCATACGATCTCTCCTTCCCACTACTCCACTCTCTTATCAATTTTTTCTTTATCTAGTCCTCCTCTATTAGTCCTTTCAAATGATTGTAATGATTATCCCCGAAACACTGTAACCTATTACCCTCTTTTAATGAAATCACAATTCAGTCTCATTACAGTTACAATAACGTATGTAGACAGAGAGAATATCACAAACAATCACAAACAATTACATAATTCCACAATTCACCTCCCCACATATTGACAACCACAAAATTGCATTAATTTAGCCAATTAGGTCCTATACTCAAAATAACGAAAAATCAACCCTATTCGATTCAGGACAGAGTATAATCAAAATTGCACTCATTTCGTTAATCAAATAACAATTTTCACTGGTAAGAGAAAGAGAGAGAAATAGAGAAAGAAAAAAAACTAGGCAAAGGCTGGAATAGGAGGGGCACACAAACATAAAAGCCACTGCTCTTTATAATGTCTCAACCTGTAGGAAAAATTTCAAAAAGAAACAACCACAAGAGAATTTTTTAACCACCAAACAAAGGAACATCTTTATCAGATAAGTTAGGAAAAGTAAGATTACCTGAACATGGCGCCAAACCACAAAAAGCGAGGAAGGGTTGTCCATCACATAATAAATACCTACCGACCTAAGCCGCGCCACCCATTGCATGTTTAAGAGCAATAAGCCTTTTACAGGTTTAAGGAAGAATTTAAGTCTTTTCAGAAGGCAGTAAAATTTAAAAACAAAAACAAAATAAAATTTATACAAAAAAACAAAAAAAAAACAACAAACACCAACAGGCTGGGTATAGATCCCTAAAAAGAGCACAACTTTTGTTCACAGCCTGATGAGTTGTCAATGTAAAGGAGGTAAAAACCAAAAAGGGAGTAGAATAAGTGGTGTAAAAAAAACAAACAAACAAACAAACATAAAACAACAACAATAACAACAACAAATAAAGATAATAACAACAACAACAACCCACCTTATGACTACCTTCGGCTCTTGTTTGTTTTTTTCTGTTTTTGTTCTAGATGTACTTCACCAGGATAACTTGAAAACGTACTTCAATCCTTGCTTTAAAAATATATCCTTTCTTCCAGTCAATGGTGAAAATGGGTGGGTAAGGTAGAAGAATGTGGTATACGAAATAGTTAAATGCGATGATCCTTAGTAGAAGCAGAGTAGATTGTTGATGGCAGTAAAATAGAGCCCAAATGAAAGAAGTTATGCTGGAAGGAATGCGTATAGAGGTCGGTATATGTCTCTATTTATTTATCACACTAACACTTGAGTACACATGACACAGAACTCACCGTCGCGTTACTGAGGATACACAGAGAAATATAATATCCTTGTTTTGGGTCGTAAGGATATGAAAACAAAAGCGCGGGGACACACGGAATTTCTCTTCACACAAGAAATACCTACCAACTATGAATTTAGAATACGCGCGCCACGATAACTGTAGTCCTTTTTAAAGGATATTAACTATAGGTATATACATACATATACATATATCCTCAGTAGCGGTATGGATCGATTTTTATTTTTTTTTTTATTTTTATTTTTTATTTTCTATTTTTTGTTTTTTTTTTCAACCAAATTTTTGACTCTATAATATCCTCGAAACGACCAAAAACGATATCTATCTTATCGATGAGAAGAAAATCGTAACAAAAAAAAATTGTTTAAGACGCGTTAGAATGAAACTGAAGACGTGTAAGTAAGGAGGATACAAGGAAGGATACACAGCATATTATAGAGCACCGCCGCCAAGCCAAATGGAATGTCCTATTCCACTCTGGTCGGAATTCACAAACACAACACTGTTTTGTTGAACTATAGAACACAAGAAGTGTTTTTTTCCCGTTTTGCTTTTACCACATACACACAAATGGTGGCACCTTTCGATTTACGCCCATTTTCATATTATTTAAGTGAGGGTCGTATAAAATCCAAGAGTCCTTTTTGATGGTAGCAAAAAAAAAAAACAAGGAAGATTTTTAGCACCGAAAAACATTTAACACCATCACAATTCACGGCCCAACGGGTGTTATGAAAATTCGAAACCACCAAATTTAGTTCGTTTGCATTACCGCCGCTCGACTCCCCCTGAATAAATAAATAAAAACACAAAGGTTTTGGAGCGAATAACAGGACTTTCCCCGGGGGCTATTATACTACCACAGCACGAAATATTGAAATTCTTAAATTATATTTTTTTTTTATTTTTTTTATTTATTTATTTTTTTTAACTATGGTCAAAGGATACCACTTAACTGGAACAGAAAACACAGAAAATCAGAACAGGAAGAGGAACACTGCTGAGGAGGAAACTTAACTCTAGCAAAGCAAGCAAACACAATTCTCTCTTGGATACTTTCCGGGAACTACAGACGCCACACGACACCCAGTTGTGGGGTTACCGTACCGTTTAACTCTGATCGCAAAAATTATGAAAACTTTGCGATATAGAAGGAATAGAGAGGAACTTAGAGTCTAGAGAGAGGTCTCTTACAATTAAAAAGTCTGGATGAAACCGGCTGGTTTTGTTCGATTTTATACGAGGGAGGATGGTTGCGTTTAAGAGAGTTTTATTATAATCATTCTCTTCTCTCACTGACACAGAGACAGCATACTATAGAGAGTGATAGAGAGAGAGAGAGTGAGAAAAGTAGGATAGATTCGATGAGACTGATGAGAGCATAAAATAGGTTGTGAAACCTTGGTTTGGTGGTTGTTGTAAAAGCCCGCGCATACAGTTATTTATACAACAACGGAATCCCTACAGATGCACGCTACATTATATGAATCCACTTCTCGTCAAGTCGAGTGGCCTTAGCGTAACATTGAAAATCTTACCCCAATTATTATCACTGGCGGGCAAGAGGGTTGCTGTAGTAAAATATCATGAATAGCTCAACCTGTGAGGGTTGTGCAGCAGATGAAACGAGGAGAAGAAGAAATGCTTGAAAAACGGTGGTTTCGTTTTTTTTTAGTGTGAACTCTGGAGAAAAGAAAGTTGGGGGAACATTTTAGATGGATTCATGTGTTTTATGGTAAGAAGGGGGGTTTTTTTTTTTGTTAATTAATTTTTGAAAGATTTACTAAAAAACGTAAGAGGGGCGTAAGAAAATTTTCTCATTAAAATTTTGTATTCTGTGAAAGAAGGTTTTTATGAAATAAATAAAACAAAAAAAAAACAGTTGAAGTTTGGGATCAGATCAGGTAGGTAAAGATGTTTCAGAAGGAAGCGCAGAAATAAAATGATAAAAAGGTGAATACCCCAAAATAGCATGGACGAGAGTGTGATCGTGAAGTGATGGTAATAACTATGCCGACATAATCAGAGGCCAGAGATCTTATCTAGGTAAAACTTGAGGTGTGAAGGAATTTAAGCAAAGAAATCATGTCAAATTCAGTAAATGATTGCGCGCATGATAAGTCGGAATCTTCGTATAGAAGTTTAATACATATATTAAAAACGTAAGTGTTTGTGCGTGTGGTTTTTGTGAATGGTGTAGTTTTAGTAAAAATGAAGTGTGAATGGAATAAAACAGGAATGCTATTTTGTATAAAATATTGTATGGAATAATTAAAGCAAAAAATCTCAGATCCTGGTCTGTTCTTGATCCCGCATAGGATGATTGATCTACCTAACTAAATATGAATAATAAGTACTATTATTAGATAGGTAGCCGAAAAGGAGTCTGTAATATGCAATGTTGCCTTCGTAAATGATGTATAAGGAAAATAATATGCATGCATGACAAAAAATTGACAAATTTATGGATGAAAACAGCCATGGGAAAATAAGGCAACGAAAATCCGTAACAAGATTCTTGTGTGTTTTGATGAGTTGAAGAGTCGTGCATGCATACAGTAGCTTATGCAATTAAGTAGTCAAATCATCGTCAATAACATATAAAATTGCTTATCTAATCTCTGGCCTCTGGTAAATATTCTACATGGAGAATATACTGGAAATATATATTATGCCGTATGACTTTGGCTTATAAAAGCTGACCGAGAGGTTCGTTTATGCTAAATCTGCTACCACGATCTTCCCATGGAATTTGTTCCATCCCAACAAGATTAGTCCCCTGGTGGTTGTGGTAACCCATCTGCAGGCAGAGTTTCATATTAGAGTGTAGTATTATGTTCACGATTATTCTCTTGCTCAGAGGTAAATAGGGTATCGGGACTCAAAGAACGGTCAGAGATTTTAGATCGGTCTCGCTTTTATCATTAAGGACGCCAAGCATGCACTGGTCTGACTGGAACTGAATGAGGCAGTAATGTCTCTTGAGGGCACTGATTTTTGCTAAAAGAACTAATCCGTGTATGAAGATCGCCGTGCAATTAATCCATACTGATTCGTTTATACGATCCCGTAAAACACAGCTTTCCTAACTAAGAGATGTCGTTAAATTATGCCGCTATTATGAGTGAGTGGTAGATCAATCGTAAGGATCCGTTATACTTTGAATTCAGGACCGAAAGTACCTATATATGGATAATCAAATGCTCTGAGGTCATCATACTCAAATCTATGTAGATACATATATACATTTTTACTATCTTGTTTATCAGACATTTCTTTAATCGTTTCGGGCTTGCTGGGACACATAGGTCCCAGTAATATATCAAGAGTTTCGTATGAACACTAAAAACACTTTGAATGGGCTTTTTTTTGTCCCGTTTTGGTCTTTATAATCTCAAGTATATTCATTTTGTGCAATAGTAAAGTATGTGTTTTGGAGGATTATAAAAGAGTGTAGTTCTTTTTATCGTTTTATTAGTGCTTCCGTCGTTGATTTGATGGAAATGGTATGCATTTATTGTTTCATCAACTTATTGAATCTACTTTTTGCATGGGGAGGATATTTCATTTTGCTTTCTATTATGTGGGTCGTTTTTGTCCCAATAGGTGTATTCAATGAGATCAAAGTATCCCAGCAGGGTTGAATAATAAATTTTATCTAATTTTTTTAGAAGCGCTTTGCTAGGATACTGAAATTGAAGGAATGTAGACTAAGGAATCTGGATCTGAATATCTACTGAATAATGACGAATATTTTGAAGATGACGAATATTAAGAGGACAACAGAAAAGAATCCTCCAGATTGCTCTGATCAACCTTCAGAGTTTGTACTTTAAGCCGAGCATTTACCTAGTTGTACTTGGTTTCAACTAGGAACATGTGATTGTACATTTTCGCCTAGGAAAGGTATTTCATCTAAGTGACGTTGATTGATGTTTTATAAAATATTTCCAAACAGTCTAGTCATTTATAAAGAAAAATGGACCAAAACTGTTTGCGGTGAATGCAGAGAGTATACGAAAGGAATGTTTTGCATTATATCACATTGGAGATGGAAGCTAATTATTTGTTTTTGTTTTTTAAATTGTTTTGCGAAATAAACTTTGATTACTTTTTTTAAGACTTTATTTTATTAGATTAGTATGTCCCACATAAGAAACCGGTTGGGACATATATGTCCCGCGTAGTAACCCACTTATTTATTTGTTGTTTACATTTCTCTCTCAGTTTGTACTTGGTGGTTAGACCGAAAGATAACGCTATATAGAAGTGAGCCCACTTTTGCAGTGTATTTTTATGGACGCAGTCAGTCCATATTATACATGTCAGTAGTTTTACAAAAGAGCGCTGCAAGTATTTTAGAATGGTAGGAATTAGGCTCTGATGTGGTAGTGAGGGAGTTTGTTTCGTGGCTTGGGAAGTGTTTCCCGAAGGTTTTGGATCACCCAAAGTTGGGCTCTCAAACTGAAATTTTGAGAAAACCTATAGGTACACATACATCGTATGCATACAATAATATTCATTGAAATAAATTTTGATTTTTTTAAGTTTTGTAATAAAAATATTTTGTATAATTTTTTGAAGTTGAATTACATAAATAAAAAAAATATAAAATAAAAAATATATTTTTTCAAATAACTCAATTAATTTAATATTTTTTACTTTAATTTTATAGGGGGGGGGGTTATGATTCCCAGGACCCCCTGCATCCACCACTGTGGGGTAGAGGAAATAATGGTTTATCAAGAAGTAGGTAAGAATTGAAAAATTTACGGCATCTTACAATTTAGATGCTTTGACCACCAACATATAGATATGAAAAATTTAGTTTTTGAGTATGTGCAAAGCCTTCAAATTCAGCCAGTTAAGACAGAAAGGCAAGTGGTACCACAAGGAAAACTAAGAATCACAAAACAAAAGAAATCCACGCCAAATAGTATCAATCGTCCAGACAAAGAACTCAAAGATTGTTGGTATCACAAAAGTACTATACAGAAGCTAGCTTTTGTAATACAAAGGTAATTAAGTTCTTTCGAAGAAACTCAGACAAACTAACTCCACTAACAATTTGATCCTGAAAGCAAGGCGAGAGTAGATAATAATATATGAATCTATCTAGATATTAAGCTTGCGTTTATAGAAAAATTCAATAGATGGGGCGAGAGCAGTTACATACATTCAAAAATAACTACACAACTTGAGGTAAACCGTTAACTCAGAATGTAAAAAAAGAAAGTTAAAACTGTATATAAAAACATGAAATATGTCTTAGCACCCATTGTCCACATAACAAAGAAGTATGAAATTTATCAACATCTAGGATGAGTTCGGGTTTACAGAGCAAACAGAGCCTTTGCATAAAAATAGGTAAAACCCAACCGCAGAAAAGATAGCTAAAGACCTTATTCAAATCAGTGAAAATATAGTCAGTCTGCTTGCCTGACTCAATAACTAATAGATAAAAGTAAAGAAAATCAAATGGACTCGCAGGTCATGATAGTGTTTACCCTTTATGGAAGTTAAAAAGTCCACTCTATACAATGAACCTATGGTCGTAGCTATTTTTCCGGGCTATTCGCTGTTTGGAGGCATTTTTTTTGAAAAAGAAAAAAGAATTTGGATTTTTGGATTTTCAATTGCACTTAAGGTAAAGATAAGGCCTTTGAAAATCTTCACAGAGTCTTTTGATGACTTAAAAGGAAAAAGATACCAGACAAAGGCAGATTAAAGAAATCCGGGATTACACGAGTCAGTGGAACTGACACAGCCTCATGTAAATCACTACTGACTAGCCTTTTTCTTACTGACTAGATTTTTGGCGGCGAGTCAGTACTAACTCGTCAATAAACTGTCAAAAGTAAAATGGCCGAAACTAAATATAATAGTTAGATGCTAGTGGAAGTTTGTAATTATATTTCTAATCTTCTCTGCTTTCAGACAATTTTTAGAATCTGTCAGATGGAATAGAAGAAGAAAAACTGGGATCTGACTTCAAAAACCGGACGAGGCGGTTGTTTTTCTCTTCTATTTAATAATTTGTTTTGGAATCGTAAAAATAAAACAAACAAAAAAAAAGTTGTCTAAAAATTTTTCTAAATACATAAGTTGTCTTACATTAAAAGGGAAAGCGATAATGCTACAAGGACCGCCTAAAAACTGGCAATTAAGCATAAGATCCTTGGTATCAAGAGAATGCTTGTCAGTAGATAAAAATGACTAAATAAGAATATCATATTTAAAATCACAAAAGGCAGTACCTACTATCGAGAAAGAATTGCCAAGCAAGGTGGGATGATCACCTCTTTTCCCTGCAGACCTATTTTAAAACAGACCGGTAACCATCACATATCACATTAGTTTTCCACTATCGTCAGACCCCATTAATCTGGAGTAAATCTATGAAAACTCAATAGTTTGAAGCCTCCAACTAAATTTAACCTTACTTTTTTGACACTTTGACAGATAAAGAAAAAATGGTCAATTGCGTTAGTGTGAGAATAGATTTTTAAAATTCAATTTTAATTATATTAATTATTTATTTATATATTAAAAATATTCTATTAACTACATATAAAAATTGACGGACCACTAATTTGAACCGTTCCTTGAAGCACTCCTACCACACCTACAATTTTTTTTTTAAGAGTATGTCGAACAATACTAATTTGCAATAACTTCCCAGCGCTCAAAAATGAATGCAAGAGCGCTTCTTTGGAAGCTTGCAGAGCTTCCCCACCGTATCCTTGTTCATATCGTTTTACCGTGAGCATGTCCGCAGAGGGAAGCGCTCAGTTCTAGATTCTTGGAAAGCGCTCTTGGAGCGCTTGTAGGGTGGCACATTTGGAACGCTTGTAGGATGGCACTCTTGGAGCACTTGCAGGGTAGTATTCTTGGAGCGCTTGCATGGTAGCATTCTTGGACCGCTTGTAGAGTAGCCGTAGCAGTCGTGGGGTGCTCTTAAGGAATACAAAGGGAATCTAGATAACGACTTTATTAATAATTTCAGTTTTATTCTAAATGAGCTCCGTTTTATTTTAAATTAAATTAAATTTCAATTAACCGTATAGTTCAACTGACTTCCTAACCTACTACAGAATGAAAATTCTGCTGTGCTTTCAGATGCATAAGAGTCATATTTTCACAACAAAAAAGAAAAAGCTTAAATTCAGAGTGGAGATCTACTTCCGCAAAAATTACTTTGGCTATGGTAAGAGAGCGTTTCGGAAAAGATATATTCTGGCTCTGGAGTGGAAGCGCTTGTCTTTACAAGCGTTTGACATATTTCTCGCTGAGTTTTGTCGATCACCTAACGCCATCAGACATTCAGAAAATAATTTTTTTTAAAGTTTTTCCTTTTTAACAGTAATTTTACTTATTTTTTCACATCTGCAGTAAACAATCTCAATAAAAAGAAAATTATATTATTTTTTTCCACTATAACTGTACTAAAGTACTTAAAAAAAAATTTAGACTGCCCTAACTAAAGGAAAACTCACTTGACTGACTGATTAAATGTCATCATTTACCGTTAACCAGACTTATTTGTCTTTTCAAATTAAATCACTTGAACATGGAGGGGTGGAAAAGCAAAAGAATTTAACTTAACTTAACTTGCTAATGTCAATTGTATCAACTGGAATTAAAGGTCAGATTCGTGTTTTTGTGCCGTATTTTGTAATTGGTGAATTCTTTAATTAAAAAAACTTTAAATTATTCCGCCAATTGTATGAATTTTAAATAAAAATATTTAAAGTGATAAGTTTTTGATTAAGCCTCCGACTTGAGATCATAAACGTGTGAATATTTCAATAATGAATTATGCTGTGCGATGCTGTAGAAATAATCCTGAAAAAAACATCTTTCAGGCAAGTTGAAATCTTGAAATTAAACTAGAAATTTTTTTCCCGCAAATACGTGCAAAAGAATTATTTGTTTACATTTTGATAACTTTTCTTTTTTTCTTTTCGTTCTTCAATGTGTCAGTGGCAGTACACGATTTTGTTTTACGCTAAGCCCTTCTTAAAAATTATTTCAGATTTACTATACTTCCATGAGCATAACGAGAACATAAACAAAATTCTACCCCATATTCAGAAATGCCGCCATTCTAAGGACGTAATTCAATGTCTCATAAAAATACAAAATTTCAATGAAACGTCAAAATATTTGTTCAGTTTTGTTTGTCACTGTAAATTCAAAATTCTTAAATTATTTAAGTAAAACTGTATGCCAAAACCTCTGATTTTTGACAATTTCTAATTCGTTCTTTATTTTTTTTCAGGATGACAGTTAGTTTAAAGATAAACTTGCAGATGTGTGAGTGTAAAGCCATCTCTTGTTAAAAATATAATAACTTTGATAATTCAAAACAAACGATTGTTTTTTTTTGAGAACTGATTACTCTACATGAATCCTTCAACTAGAAATTTCCAATTTGTAGGTTATTGATCCCTTCACAGTTCACAGAGAACAAACTACAACGAATGAATCCTTGCTCTGAGTAAACTGCCATATAAAAATAGCGCAGTCGCATAGAATCACAAAAGTCATTTTTCTCTATACAAGAAGAGCCGATAAGGATAGAATACGCCAAAAACTCTTTTGCTACAGGATACCCATAAACCCACCCAAAACGTGACACTTAATGTTGTTTTTTTTTTTTTATTAATAATTTTACTTACATTGAAGGGTCCTCCCCATCCTTGGTACTGTTGCTCCTGTTAGCCATACTTTTTCTGTTATCCTTATAACTACTGCGGTTGTTGCTACTGTCGACAGCTACACTGTGACGTTGTGGAGCGAGCCTCATTGTTCCATGGATGCTGTTCGTGGTCACGCCGCCTGTAGATATACCAAAAATTAAGAAGGATTCGTTACTCTGTTGTCTTTTACTGTTATTCAACAATGGAAGAGTGGGGTTTCTATGGAGGAGCTGGAGATAGAGGTACAAGTATATAGCTTATAGGAAAATCTAGAATGGGATGATGAGCTTTTCCTCATTACCATAACGCTTATGACAAGTACATGACAGGGCTATAGGAGGGTAGCAATTCACGTTGTTTGTGTTGTGATCACCTGAGACACAGCAGAAATACTTTAGACTCGGCAGGTTACGACCACGATGAGAATGATGATGATGTGGTCGCCTTGTACAGTTTTCCATTACTTTCGTTGCTGATTACTTGGTTTTTTTGGGGGTTGAAATATTTTGAGGTGTGGGTGTAGGTTTTGTGGAATAATGAAAAGAGAATTCTTTCGGCACACTATGGACGACACAGAATTTACCCGGGGAGAAAAAATTTTAAACTTGCACTTTCGCTAGAAAAACTTATCGCACTGAGTGGAATACACAGCTAACGCGCTGAGCCTCCTCCACTTCAGAAGATGATAAGTGATGAGCTCTTCTTATTAGCGGGTTGTCGTCATGATCTTATGAATACTAATTAAAAGAATTATGGCCTAGGGCCTATTTCGTCTGTCTTTGCGCGTTTATTGTTTAAATGGGGTATATATAGTTATCGCGCTCCGTCAGGGAGGTTGTTTGTTCTCGTTTTTTTTTTTTTTCGTATATGTTTTCGTAGATAATGAAGAACTCTTTTCCTTAATTGTATCACTGGAGATGATTCGTTTTTCATAATTTCTCAATGGAATTATCAGTTTTATATTGTTTACTGTGATTTTATTAATCTTAACGAAAGTTAGGTAGAGAATTGTAAAGCTTAAGCTGTCGTCTTGGTGGATGAAGGAGGTCTTGAGAGAGATAATTAAAATTAATTGAATGGCAGTTGCAACAGACTCAGTTTGATGTTATAGTTACAAGAAATGTTGAGTAATTGTATTGCATGTGACACTAGACATATCGCAAGTTTACATCCGCTTAACAGAAATAAAAACAAAAGAGGAAAATAAATTTTGTTTAAGAAATTTTTGTAACGTTTCACACTAAGTTAAGAAGATTATGTGAAATAATCAAGGTCACTGTGATAATGCTGTTAATCTGTGTGTACTACTTTTCAAGAAATCATTCATACCATAAGCGCGATTAATTCTTGTTTTTACTTGTTGTTTTTGTTTGTATTGTAATCCAAGCTCAGATTGACAATGATTGCAGAGTGGTACTTTTCCTACAAGCAGTGGTATACATATGTAGGTGTTAGGAAGTGTGGATTTGAACCCCTTCATACTAGAATTTTCTCCCTTAAGTTTTGAATATATAAATAAATAGAAGTGGATCTTTGAGGGATGATACTAGATGGCCTTCACTGACAAATTTATTGCTTCATGCATAAAATTAAAGTTAGTTTCATAAAATAAATTTCTCCCTATCTGCCTTTCATATTTATACAGAAAACTCATAACGACTTTTCGTAGAAAATGTTATCAACAATAAAAAAATTGATAACATAAAAGATTGTTGTTAAACTACACCTGAAACTGATAAAAATACAAAAGGCGTTTCGTATCAGCAAGAACTTAATACTCTTCAGTACGGTTAGTTCTTGTTTGCCATATAGGTACGCCTAGGAAAATGCTAAATTGACTTTACCTCGTATACAATCAGTTAAAACTCTGAGTATGAATTATATGAGGCGAAATACTAAATATTTACTTTTCACTTAGCAGTCTAGCTCTAAGCGGGACTAGACAAATTCATACAGAAAATCATTACGACTTTTCGTAGAAAATGCTATCAATTTTTTTAAATAAACATAAACATAAAAGTTTGTTGCTAAACTGCAATTGCGACTGATGAAAGTGCAAAAGGCAATTGCAGTTTCACAACAATCTTTTATGTTATTAATTTTTTAAAAATTGATAACATTTTCTACGAAAACTCGTCATGATTTTTCTGTATAAATTTGTTTGTCTTGGAGCTAAACTGTTAAGTACCATGACATAACATACATAACATTTATTAGAGGCGATGGTATACAAGATTACTATATATTATTATACCTAAAATAATTGGTCTAAAACTTGGAGGAAGTCTTTAAAAGAATATCAAAACAATAACAATTGAGAAATAACTTCTGATAATACTTAATAATAATAATAAATATGGCGCTTAAAAATTAAAATCTGAGAACATATTTCGCATATAAGACGAACAAAAATAAGTTATAAAGAGGTACAATAATTCACGATAGTACTCTGCTGTGAGAACTGATCCTGACAAAACAATCAAGTAAAATTACGGAAATTACGGGTGTCTACTTATCTAATGTGCATCAACGAGGCTTTTAAAAGAATCGACAGTACATGCATCCTGGATACTAGATAGGAGAGCAATCCAAGAGCGCGCAGTCTGGAGAAGACAAGAGTCCTCCATGACCAGCCTCGTAAATCGAGGAAAAATAAGTTCCTTTTTCAATGTGAATTAGTGAAATTAATCATTCCTCTAAAGTAATATGGTTCATTATTTTTTTGCAAGTTAAAGAAGAATAATAAGGCTCTTTTTTTAAATATGTAGTAAGCGGGCACCCCATCAGCTGATCGCGATAAGGCATGACATGATCATATATACGAAGCCCGAAAATGATACGTTAGCAATCGTTGAACGCGACCTCCATTTTGCGGGTACAAATGCGATCAAGTCGAGGGAAAGTTAAACTTCCGCATGTGAAGTTCGGCAGGATTAGTGTCTTAACCAAATTTAAACGAGTTGCTTGTGGCAAAATACTGGCTGAGAGCCAGAGCCTTTGGAGTCCGGAGTAAATTTTACTAATTTTTGATTTTATATTGTCACAGCAGTTCATATTTTGGTTCAACACGATACCAAATTTTTCACTTTACTAGCGAGAGATAAAGTTTTACCGTCCTGAATTACGGGTGGGATATCAGACGAATGGAGTGGACTATTGTGAAAAATGATATATTGAGACTTAGAGGGATTCAATTTCAATGCATTAATCTTAGACCATGCATTGATTTCGCTCAAATTGTCATTAATACGTGCGATGCCATCTTCAAACAGGCCAATAGATCTATTCAGATAAAGCTGCACATTATCTGCGTATAAGTGAATCTTGACATCACGTACAAATAGATAAAGGTCATTATTAAATAAACAAATTAGCAACGGCCCCAAGATTGAACCCTGAGGTACACCAGTTGGGAGATGAAGTGAGTCCGACAACCGTTGATGGCGGAAGCAGTAAAGCCAAGAAAATTAGATAGGTAATGCTGTAACAAGCTGTGATTTACACTATCTACAGCCTTTGAGAAATCAAGCAGAACTAAAGTGGTAGCGTTATCCTGGTCTCAGGCTGCTCTTATGTCACATTTACTATAGCAGACTCGCAGCTGTGGGAACTCTAGACACAAAGCTGCCAACATGACAAGAACTTGTTACTTTCCAAGTGATCAAAAGCTAATTAGTTTTTCCATAATTTTAGACATGAAACTTAATATACTCTTTGGCCTAAAGTCACCAGTAGATTCCGGAGAAGGTTATAAAGGTACAAAGTAAATATTTAGTATTTCGCCTCATATAATTCATACTCAGACTTTTAACTGAGTACATATATGTGAGGTCAACTTAGCTTTTTCCAGGCATATACGACAAGCAAGAACCAGCCGTACTGAAGATTATTAGGTTCTTGCTGATACGAAACGCCCTTTGCACTTTTATTTCATCTTTTTTTCATTTATTGAGTATTTTGAGTTTTATTTAACAGCTTTAGTTCCAAAAATTTAATTAGGAATTGAAAAGAATTTCGGTGGTGACACCTCCTACCCCACCGTGATCATCTGTTAAGAACTGTTTTTGACTTTGAAAGGTCTTCAAACAGTAGACTCTCAAATACCCGACATTACTCTGCCCTGTTTTTTCCTTTTCATAGCATACTTATACCATAAACAAAAGTAAGTAGGCGATGAATTTCGCCGAGCGTAGTTTTGCCTTTTACGAAAGCGGAGTGTGGCAAAACTGAGGGACATTGCGCCAGTTAGACTATATCAAAACTTGGAAAAATTACGCAATTTACGACATCTCCGGAATTGTCAGAAAAACCTTCCCACTATCCTCTGAATGTACTAAATTTTTGCTATTTAACCCGCATAGATATATTTGAAGAATACGAGTTTTTCCCGAGTATCTATAGTATTACAACTCACAAATAAGGACAAGCTAATGTCATTTATTTCTTTTGTGTGCAGAGAAAATGCCGAGGATTCGAATTTATCGGTTTTGAGACAGTTTAAAAAATTAATAAGCTGACGTCAAATCGTGAGGAAGAAGAATATTGATAGAGATTTAGAAGAGATTTTTGATGAAAATTGAAGCTACCAAAAATTTGAACTCAAGACTTGAAAGTATCTGGCCGTTCCCAAAAGCAGCATAAAGGTAGTAGAAGCGCAAAGAGCGTAAATACCAAAAAACTACAGATTTACCTCAAAAATGTAAATAATCCCGAAGATTTATAGATTTTTTACTTGGAGGTTTTGTCACTTTTACTCTATACTATCAGTGAAATATGGCGACGTTAAACCAAACTGCCTATGGCAGTTTTTTCGATATAGAATCACTATTCTCAGCAGTATCACTTATTTTGCTCGAAGTCTTTATTTTGGTGCCCCAAATCGCTCAGGCCGAAAAAGTGCCGACTTTGTCCCGGTTTCTCCTACTATGTTAGTCTATCTATATATGTAAAGTGTACAAAAAAGTTCAAGAGTACAAAAGATTGAAGTGTCGGCCTCATAACTCAGGATTGGGCGAACAAGCCTTAACTTAATTAGATATTGTCCAGAAAAAGCCTTCAAACTCATTGTTAATGTATCGCAATAACTGTCATATCGACTCACTCCAGTACCACCTTTTGATCCTGTATCGCTACATGCATGACCAATGTTCTGATGAAATATCTGGTCTGGTCTCTTATAAATTGATTCCTGCACTCAAAACTTGCGCTGCAAGCTGCACACAATCTTTCACAGTAAAATTCCGTGATGTTTTTTTTATCTTGAACTGTGCGAATTAGGAACAGTCTACTATCTTTCGTCTTTGCTGGGCTTACAATCTGTGACGATTCAAGAGTAGCATATATCAGCACATCCGCCACTCTTCTGATGCCCTTTTATCCTTTTCTTATGTAATTCCTACCATGCTGTGCTTTGCATCCCTGAGTTTAGCTTAAAACTATACTAAAAAAAAAAACGAAATCAGCCGCCCAATATTATCGTGAAAATTTCAGAGATGGTATGAATTATTCCATCAAATTAGATAGAGATTCACAGTAAAGAAAACTTGTTTGTGTTACAGACTAATGGTATCACCTAAACAAGAAGGGGTTGCCTAAGATTGCATCCTGCCAATTCTATCAGGAGCTCATGAAACTTCATTTACTCTGTAATTGCGAAACATTAGCCACGAGGAGATTACTCCACCTTTGAACATGCTTTTCCTACATCAAACTACGACATGTGGAACTTCAATCCCAGGATGGTTCTAGACTCTATTAACGGTCTCAATCTAGAAAGGGAATAACTCAGAAAGGCGACTTACAATAAATAGATCTTTCAGGTCGCAGTGAATGCAAGGCTAAAGGCGGAATTCCACTTATCACATACCAAGCCATGCCATGAGAGCACATAAAAAATATGTGAATACCCGATTAAGCTGAAATTTAATTGAGCAGAGTTTTCTTTATTACAAAATCCTGTTCTGATTCAATTTTTTTTTATACGTGTTAATCTTTAAGACAAGTAAAAAAGCTAGAATTGGTCTAAGATTTTTCATATTCGGAAGAACTTTTCAGTACAATAAACACGTATAAGACTGATCGTTTCCCAGTATATACGTAAAAAACCTGAATTTTGATATGGAAACACCAAGAAGGGTTTGCCCGATTTAGTCCGTTTTTGAGTTTTATTTACAATTTTTATGAAAACGCGTTGTACAAATTTGCAGTTCTCTACGTCGATGCGCTCAAAGACAGTGTCCAAATATAGTTATAGTGAAACACGAAATTTTTGTATGGCAATCCTATGAAGGAGTTACCTGATTTGGCCCATTTTCGAACTTTTCGATTTTTTTAAAAGGCCATGTACAAAATTTCAGCCTCTAAGTGAACACGTTCTCGAATTATCGTGAGGACGGACGGACATGCAAAAATCAGAATAACTTTTAATTTTATGCATGGGTGTCCAATCCATTTTCTCTGCCAGCATTTTTTCTGTGCATTACAAACAGAATGACAAACTTAGTGTACTATATGATTTCATCATCTAGGTTATAAATATTCGAAAACACTTCTCTATACATCAAAATTGTTCCTGACGTTGCGTGGCGTGTAATTAGTAAAATTCTTATTAACATGCACACATATCCTCTATAAACGTGTTATAATGTGGACTAGCGTGGCGTATGATAAGTGGAATCCCACCTTAACGCTTGCAAACCCTCCTCTAATCTGTAGAATAATCCTCAAATAAATTTGCCACAGACCGAATATTATTCGATTGCCCTACTTTCGAATCAACACAAAAATAGGACAAGAAATATTTCTATCCGATAACCAGCCAATGATAATTTTTTATAAAATCTGAATAAACATTGTATACTGACGATGTACACAATGAAGCAAACTGAACATTTTGCCAGCTTAGAAAACCTCTGATGAGCGCCATGGCTGGAGCGAAACTGGTCAAGTATCGCCAAATAGGAGCCTTCACGGCAGCTCATAGTAATCTGTTACCCATTTTTTTGGTTAAACTTTTTGAGATGCAAAATAATGCATAGAATGTAGAGTTATCGTACACGCGCTGTCATGCTACGCAGTTGCTGGTATAAATTTACGCTTATGCGCATACGCGGGGTACCACAAATTACGTAAAAGAAAATGTAAACTTAGCATTGCCGTCGTAACATTGTCTCTCCTATTTCAATTGAAAATGACTTTAAAAAAATAATAAACTTAATATTTTCCAAACCATTAATTCTCTTTCGCAACTCAGAACTTAAACCAACATATAGTTCAGAATAAAACCACATACCAAATGTCCAAACCCGCGACACTCGCAACACTCGACTTCAATACTTTCCGTCATGGTTTTTCGACACTCACGCCACGAGTCTCAATATTAAATATTACTCGTCAGTTACCGATGCCTGGTGCCCTCATTCGGACAACTTGAACAACTCGAAGTTCAAAGCTTTTAGTATAATTGAACACAGGGTGATTAGTTCCATAGTTCTCACCTCTCACCATCTAGTCACAAGTTGTGTACGACAATTTCTTATAAATGCTACATGCAGTAAATAGAAAGTTTCTTATGACAACTTCCAATTGTACTAATGAATTAACGAAGGCCGAAGGCTTGGATTGATTTCTAATGAATAAAACAAAAAACAAAACTGATTTCTACTGAGTAAAAAAAAAAAAAAAAAATTTAAATGGGGCTGGACAGTATCGCTTCAAGATAGAAGCCAGGCTATTGATTGGTCTGTTGTAAAAATTGAAAAAATGCAACAAAATCGTAAAAATTGAAAAAATTGGGAAAATTGCAAAAAAATCGTACAAATTGAAAAAATTGGGAAAAATTACAAGAAAAAATAGTAAAAATTGCAAAAAATTGGGGAAAAATTGTAAATATTGCAAAAAAATTGCAATAATTGTAGAAAAAACGTAAAAATTGCGAAAGATCGGAAAAATTGGAAAAAAATCGTAAAATATGCAAAAAAAATCATAAAAACTGCAACAACTCGTTAAAATTGCAAATAAATCGTAAGAACTGGAAAAAAACGCACTCGTACGTACACAGAGGCAACATTTTTGTGGATATCTTACAAAATTTTTGCTATTTTATGAAAAATTGTAGCATTTAAAAAAAAATCGTAAAAATTGTAAATAAACAATAAAAATTTCAACAGATTGCAATAATTCAAAAAATTATAAAAATTACAACAAATTGTAAAAATTGCAAAAACCACACTCAACCACATACGTACACAATAACACAAAGGGTTTTGGTGAAATTCTTAAGATTTTTTTGCAGTTTTTACGAAAAACCATAGCATTTAAAAAAAATCGTTAAAATTGGGAAAAGAAGAAAATGCAAATTTAGCGTAATCGCCGTCGTAGCACTGCCTCTCCTATTTCAATTGAAAATGACTTTAAAAAACTAATTTTAACTTAAAAATTTTCCAAACCCTGACTTACCTAGATATGTCGCTTTTCGGTACTTATCACGAAGTGCAACCAAACTTGTTACAATTCGGGCTCGATGAGCAGAGTTCTTCACTCCCAGCTTCTTGATGTCACCCTCTGAAAGCTCAAGAAGCTTTTCAACACCAGAAAAATCTCGGAAGGTATCTGTAAATAGAATTAAGGATAGAGTAACTTTTTTGTTTTCGTTTTGTAACAATAAATCACGTGTGTGACACATATATAGGTACATACCTTCGTATTCCTTAAGTTCCAAAAATTCCAACCATTGTGCAATGTCTAGATGAGGTAGAGACGACATTGCAGCGGGAGGCATTTTCTTCCTGAATGTGGAGTATCTAAAATTCCATGTGATACCTGGAAGAGAACGATTTTTTGTTATTTCTTAATTAATAAATTAACCAAGGCTTGATTTGATTTCTACTGAATAAAAAAAAAAAACAAACAAAACGAAACGAAATAATTTAAATGGGGCTAGACAGTATCGCTTCAAGATAGAAGCCATAAGATAATCAATCTCGCAGGCTATTGATTGGTCTGTTATCGATGGCAATTTTCTTAACGTCAACACGACAAGTCACCACCAATATTCATTTGATTCGAAATTCGAGATAATGCGTGCGTGTGGCTGATAACACAATCTCTCTGTGCTATGTGAACTGAATCCTTCTAAAAAGCCTACCTACATTTACACGTATTATGCATTGCCTCGAACGTTGCCGGTGGCGGAGTTCTGAATCTGAATTGGCCTAGCCTGAATCAATATTTGAAACAAGATAAAGCTGGGAAGGTTCGTGGTTTTTGAGCTGATTTATGAGCTACAAATATGTCATGGTTTGACCTGTAGTATACAAGAAGAAAGGGACTATGCTGCAGGATAACCAAACATTATTTTGGTTACTGGACAGTGGTTGGTGGTTTATGACAAACAGGATGACCCACATTACTTTTAATGGATATATTGAGATAAAGACTGTATTTGACAGTAGCCGTACTATGGATACGGAATATCAGGTATGCACAGTATTGTCACAAACGGGTGTACTATGAGGAGGGAGGAGTGTTGAATTATTTTTTAAGGAAGTATCTATATAGGGTAACAAAAAAGTTAAATGATAAGTGATAAAAGATAAGGCATACGTATGTGTTCTTTTTTTATCCAGCACCATAGTGCTAATGTCGAATGCAGAGATGCCAGATTTAATGTTACTGAACTTCTTTTGGAAAATTTCAAGGTCAACTGTGAGAAATTTGGCATTTTAGAGCGAATTTTGTGTATTTTATGTTGCAGGCCAGATTTTTTAGCATGAATAAAAATTTTTATTTCAAATTATCTCGTTATTGTGTTTTAGCGCCTTAAAGAATTTAATCTACCTACATATAGTATGGAAAGCACAAATAAAACTTAATTTTCAAGTTAAAGAATCTTCCTGATAAAATATCTATACACTACTATTTACATTATATTACCACAACTGAGGCTGATAAGACTTTTAGATTTCCTTTACTAAAGTCATTATAGTTCTTATTAAGAATAGACAATCTTCGGCTAATATTGTACAAATCTGAAGATTGACAATTTTTGCTACCGTAATCTATGTTTTGCTAGACGATTATTTTTGCTGTGACTAGGTTAGGCAAAGAGTAGAGGGCGACTAGGACAATAGAACCGTGTGAACACCATGACCAGAGTTGATCTGTTGTATCTGTTTTACTCTAAAGTGGTTAGGATAAATCTTGTTCCCGAGCTCGGCTATTGCTTTGGGGCTTGTAGCTTGCAAACCTTATTTGGAATGATAAAAATGAATAACTACTTTAAAGCTCGAGATACTCGCTTAGGATATATTTGGAGGATTAGTCTTCCTCTTTGCACAGTGGACACAGATTGCTTGTTCTTCAGACAATAACGGCAGTGGCCTTGTCTAGTGATTGCATTAACAAACAGCGTCGAAGTAGTTTGCTGATACCAATTAGTTTGCACATCTGGAGAGGAAATACGGTGAAGTAGTCCCCACTTGCCTCACGGAGGCCGCGCTACGCCAGAGGAGATCCAGTTGTATGTCTTCCCATTTTTGCAGTTCACCCCATAAAATGGCTTTTTGGTAGGCCAAATGTTGGGTGATGACCAGTATATGGACTGTCGATTTCGGTTTTAGCCAGATAATTCGCTCTTTTATTACCTCTATGTCCAGGAACCCAAATAAAGGTTACCCACTTTGTTGTTGTTGTCTCTAGACATCAGCTGGCGTTTGGTGTGACCGCTCCAGGCTAATTTCTACTCAAAGTCTCGAGAGACAGAGGCAGGAGGGCAGCTTGACTGTAAGAGCAAATGTAACTGTTGGAGTTATTGCAAGCCCTGTTTAGACTTTCCTGAGCTCTAACCTGCATAACATAGACCTTCTCCTATTCTAGACCCACTAGCTCTGCGCCTTTCCTGGATCTGTCAGTATATACCAGATAAGAACCCGTTGCGGGAACTGAAAATCTCCATCTAATATCTGTCTTCTCTAGTTACATAATTGTTACCTAATACCCACTTTCGAAAAGAAATCTTTTGCGCATAACATCCTTTGAGTTCTAGGCTTTTAATATGCACTTGTTCGAGGATGTTAAGATGCCCCCCATCATCTGACCATTTCTTTCGAAGTATACTAGCCGCTGCTTCTCTATGAATAAAGTGATAGAGTGCTGCCAAGACTGTCTTCAAGTACTCGTTAAGGACACGAATTAGGCTACCAGATTGTTGCCCTGTATTAAAATATGGGTCTAATTTTACCCCCCCCCCTCCCCATTATGTCCATAAAGGGCTTTAGGGTTCAGACCCTACTGGACGCTCTTTGTCCATCTTACCTCGTTTTACTGAAATCCCCATACTCCGGCAACATCTAGCAAAAATTTCATAGGCACCTTCCATAAGCTCAGGAAAAGTTGATTCAAATTTCCATATAACACAAATGACAATGTCATCAACCTATCCTTGGGCCTTAAAACATCCCTCTTAAGGTAGGTGTAAGAGTTCATACACAATCAAGAGCCATAGTAGTGGTGATAAAACTCCGACTTGTGAACAGTATCTAGTATGTAGCTCTGATTGTTGTTTTTACAGCATATATATTGTCAAACCATCTGATGATGCAGGTTTCGATATCTCTTTCTACGGTTTACCCTCTTGATCGAGTCAAATAAGGTGTTGCAGAAGTTGCCTTCCTGTGAATATATAGTACACTCCTTTTCAAAGCTATAAACGAATTTGAAATTTTCCGTTTTCTCCAGAACGAATATAACTTTGTGATAAATCGTTTTCAGTAATAGAGTGACACTCAAAACTGCTCTAACCCACTAGATAAGTTGTCTAGTCTAAATAGTATTTGAGCTGTGTAGATGAAATTTTCAGAAATTGGAAAAATTACAGATTGTATTCTTCTCGAGAAAACGGAAAATTTCAAACTAGTTTATAGCTTTGAAAAAGAGTGCATTTTGAAATAAGCAACTAACGGGAGCATTCGAAAAAAGCCAACATTTATCACATTCAATGTTTTTCAAAATCCCAAATATTTTAAATGCGCCTTTACCGAAATAAAAAGAAAACTAGATTTAAGAGAAAGAAGATTTTGAATCGACAGGATTTTAAAAAATCGACTATTAGAAACGGATATTATACCCAATCTAGTCTCGCGCACAGCAAGAATTTTTAAAATTTCGGCCTTTTTGGGATTAAGCTGGATTTTTTATTGTTCGGGATATTAGGGCTTTGTACGGTAGAGGTTTTGGCTTTTTAGTCGTAATCATATCCCATATTATTGCCTTATAACTATAAACAAAATTTTCAAAAACTATATTTTGGAAGACAGAATTTTACGCAAATGGGATCTACGAAAATTCGATTTTGAAAACAGGAAATGGTATATCCAACTATTTATTTTAACGGAACCGCAGGATTAAAATTTCGGCTACCAGAAAATTCCCATAAAATGTCCTGTTCCAGGAAATTTTAAAGAGAGAAGTATTTCGACTTCTTCAGATAATTATATAGCCATATTTCGCATTCATTTGCCTTTTACAAAATGATTACAAAAAAGTTTAGATTTTGATAGTCGGGATTTTTGTTAATGGGATTGTTTCTTTTTTTTGGCGGGAAGATATTGCCAACACTAAAATTGTCGATTCCAAAATTAAAAAAAAAACAAAATTTTATTTATTTATTTGAGATATAAAATTTGCGGGATTTTTATTGCTTAGTCTTTTAAATAGTCGAGATTTTGATCCTCGGGAATTTTAATTTTGGAATCTTGATTTTGGGTATTTCATACCCAAGTTATGGGTTATGCAAGGTGTTCGTGCAGTTTATACAATTTTATTTTATCATCATTCGTTTCCAATTAGATTTTCATTGATGGATTTTATGGCAAACAACTCAAGTCTAAACTATATGGAGTCAGTACCATCGAAAGAATTTCTTCCCAATAATGTCAATAATATTTTTTATACCGTATCAAACTTTACTTATGAAATGTAGACATAGTATGCGCAAATTAAATTAAAGTACGTGTTTATTATATGTATAGTTAACTGGGCTGCTTAAATACATAGTAGAAAAATTTGAAAGTATACAATTTTTCACAATTGAAACATAGTTGGAACGACCCAATCTTAAAAGCATTTCGAACAGCAGAACTGAAAGCAATGTTAACTTTTGCAATGAGGCTTAATCAGGCTTTAAAAAGACATAGCACGCATTCAAAGCAACACATTAATTGACAAGAGATGAGGTAGATAACTGACGTAGGCTCTCTTCAGGAAACTTACAGATACTCTCGTAGATTTTACCAATAACTATGTTATACATATAAAACTTTCATTCCTATTGAAAATGGATCTGCTCTGATTAACTTAAAATAAACTGATGTAAATGAGGAAATGAAAAAAAACTAGAAATAACGAACTGTCTTTTGTGTACACGAATAGGTTCTGATTTAGATTGCCTTTGGTTCATTCGTGAATTAAAACAGGAGAGAAAGTGGCCCTAAGATTGAGCCCTGAGGCATGTCAGCAATTAAAAGGTAAACAAAGATTTACATAATTTCCACGAAATCTTTTCGTTGTCGGTTAATAAGGGTTTAATCAACAAAGAAAATTATACATGGCAATTTCTATGGAATTTTATAAAGGGATGACATGGTTTATCAAATGTTTTGGTAAAGTTAAGTAGAACAAGCAGGATAAGATTATCATTTTCTACTGCAATATGTAATTTGTAGCTATTCAAGAAAGTAATTGTACATACAGCGAAATTTTAATTAAGAAAAACACAGCAGATAATTGTGGTTAAATATTTAAACAGTTGAAAGGAGAGGATAGAGACATGAAGGAGTAGTGGGCAGGGCCAGATAGAGGGGGGCAATGAGGGCCATATGGCACGGGCCCCAATCCCACGGAGAGACCCCTAAATCCATGGTAAATGCAACTGAAATAAAAACATATTTTTGTCATAATTTTTAAAATAACTAAATTTTGGCAGTAAAATTTTGTACAGAAAAATACCATATAAATTCTGCATAGCATTCTACCATTTTTCTTTTCGGCTTCTATTTTATAGTTATATACATTGTTTCCATTTCGAACAATCCCTTTCAACGGTACAGAGATACAAGGTATTCTCATTACGAACCACCTTCCGCCATTTGTGTCCGAATGTATGGGAAAGTACGGTACAGAGAACACAATATTCTCTCTCCTCTCTCTGTCTTTTCAATATAAATGTATATACGTTATAGGACGAAACACGTCACAGCTCTAGTGTCAAAATTTTAATGATAAAGGTTATATTTAGTCGTATTATGTAGGTATATGATATAGATACTACTATACTAATTTTTTTTTTGGAAAAACAGGGGGAACAGGAGAAACCCATCCCAAGCACGGAGGCCATAGCGGCCCATTGTACTATCCTGAAACCCATTCACCAAAACCTTCCTGTCCTCTTAATGAAGCGCATCAGGTCTTGGTGGGGGAGGTTTTTCAGCTCATCCACAGATAGAAGGGCAGACCCTAGAGTATCCAGTCTGCTCCGGGCGAAAGCCGGACACTCACACAAAAAGTGTTCGGTTGTCTCAGGCTCTCCCTCCAGGCAGGACAGACACTCAGGGCTGTCAACAACTCCCATCCTTGTTAGATGAAGTGAGTGAAGTGAGCTGTGGCCGGTGATAATGCCATCCACAGTTGTACATTGTTTCCTTCCGAGCCCCATAAGAAAATCCGAGATATTCCCATTAGGCCCATCAAGAAACTTTTTGTACACCTACAAGAACTCAGGTTCTCCCATCTCTGCTGATGTTTTCTATGAACATCCGCTTTGAAGAGAGACCCGATACTCGAGGTGGCAACGACAACGGCGGGCCCCGGTCCGAGTAACGGAGAATTGGAGCCATCATTAGCTAAAAGATCAGCCCTTTCATTCCCCATGTGACCATAGGAACCCACAGGAGGGACACTTTGTTGTGAAAACACAGCTTATCCACTGACGACCTGCTATCCCCCAGTAACTTAGACGTTATCCGAGGGCCATTCAGAGCCATCAAGGCTGCCTGATTATCCGAAAGGATAGCGATGTCTTTCCCCTTGATTGGCATATTAAGGACTAACTTCGCTGCCATTGAGATGGCGAAGACTTCAGACTGGAAGACAGTGGTGTGTCTTCCAAGTGAGTACTCCATTCTAAAATCGGGCTCAGGACATTAGACATCTGCCCCAGCTCCCTCATTAGTGAGAGAGCCGTCGGTGGAGATTTTTAGAGCAGACCGGGGAAGGCTCGATAATCCACGATTTCCTTGCAGGAAAGCTCACAGAGAAGCGACGCCCGAAACGAAGCTCAGATACCATCGCATCCCGCGGAATACTGGCCAGAGGGTTTTCCAAGTCCAGCCGATACGCCATAGAGCAATGAGAAGAGACAGTCCAGCCGTCCTCCCAACATCCCCATGAGCGCAATCTGCACACAGCCCTTTTGGCCTCTGCCTGAATGACAAGATCCAGGGGTGGCAGATTGCGTAGGACCTCAAGAGCCGCAGTAGCCGAAACTAATACTAATAATAATAGAAAATTATATTGAATAAGTTAATGCTTGTTGGTGCAGTTTTGGGTCGCGATTGTATATGTATATGGTAGCATTTGATACATTTTTTATTCGATTTCTTTCATTCCTATAGCTCTTATTTTTCTGTCCTTCGTTATACATTGAAGTTATATATAGTGAAGCTTCTTCAATGTTTGTGTTAAGCTCATGTTTTATAGTGTAAGTGCACAGTGCAGGAATAAACGGCTAGCAGAATTCATGAAGGACCAGTCAAGTTATTCTAATAAGAGTGGAAATTGGTCGACGTCCATTTGGCAAGCCATTTTGCTTGAAAAAAATGCTAATTCCATTTTTCCAGCTGCTGAAACCATACCCTGAATCTTGTTTTAGTTAACACTGTCGAAACATCTAAGGAAACGATATTCTACTTTGAAATAATTCTGCGAAAGGATAATGTCTTTAGCAGCAGTCCACAGAAATAGGTAATTTAACTGCTTCACTTCATGCTACATCAAACACAAACTGGTCTGCAAGACTCGATGCAGTTAAACCCATTGCAAAATATTTGACGAAAATATGATCTGCTGTAGATGCGGCAAAATTGTTAAAACTTCAACCACATGCGCGTACTGAATTGCAGTCTATTAGTCAATATTTTGTTACATTCGAATGTGTCTTTTTTTCAACAATATGGCTTCAAATTTTAACATTATTGTACCAAACAAACTATTAATTGAATTTCGTAACGCGACTCTGGACGTCGAGTTGAAGAGTATGTACATAGATAACCTTATTTTAAAAATTCAGGAAAAAGGTGAAGAATGGAACAAAATACTTTCAAAGTCAAGAGAGATTGCAGAAAATTCAAAAATTCTACCCCAGAGTTTCAAATAACTCGCAGTATTAAAACACAATTCGACGCCGAAAAGCATTATAGAACTAACGTTTTTTTTGTATTATTGATTCGATTATATCTGGATTAACAAGGCATTTTGAATCCTTGCGTGAAATGTGTAATTTAAATGAGGAGGAAATGAAAACCTCAACGCATATATTACAGCAGAAATATTCAAAAGAAATTTCATATAAAATTTGCGACGAATTGATTTTTATGAAGCAGATTTACACAACCAACTTTAATTCAGAATTAACTCCATTAAATTTGAATTGTTTCCAAATTTGTTTGTACCACTTAAAATATTTTTGTGCCTCCCAGCTTCCATTGCTTCCGCAAAAAGGAGCTTTAGCGTTTTAAAAAGAGTGAAGAATTTTAAGAGATCAAAAATGTCGTCTCAAGAAATGTGAAACGGATTATCAGTGCTTCATATAAACTCTGACATTTCGCGGACAATTGACTTTTCAACGATTATAAAGAAATTCTCAGAAGAAAAGCTCGAAAGGCATTTTTAAAGTAATTTATTTCCTTTCACACTTCACAGTCCAGTTATTAAGGCAGTTACAGTTCCTACTTACATTTTTAAATTTAACACTAATATATTTTGAAAATTTTTACTTCAAGTAAGGTTTAAAGATTTATTTAAATAAAATTCATAAAGAAATGTTAAAAAGAAACAAGTGAAAAAGCTAGAATTGGTCTAAAACCAATTCTTATGATACCCTCTAGATCAGGGATTCCCAAACTATTATGGGCAAGAGACACCTTTTCCAAAATGAACTGATCCCTCAGACCCCCATAGCCAAATTACTTTAAAATGCCTATGTCTAGTTTTTTTTTTCCTATTGATACAAAATAGTCACAAATTAAAAACTTTGCGGTTGGTTAAGTGAATAAACTTGACATCATTTTCTCATCAAAATTTAACAAAATAAATAGACATAAAATTCAGTAAATATTAAGTGTAATTAATAATTATTAATATAAATTACGTAAAAATACTTAAGAGGAGTCAGTACTCAGGAAAATTTTCAATTTAGATACCAGCGAACCTGTAGGTAATAAAATATACTATACGTAGGTTTGTGTCCTGAAAGTGAGAAAATTCATATAAAATTAGCCTAGACCTAGACCACGGAGCACATTAGAGACATCTACCGCAAAAGACAGAAACCAAACATCCGACAAATTCATACAATTTAAGACGAAAAATTAAAATTTGCAATTCACATAATTAATTATAATTAACTCTCCTAAATTTGTTTTGCTCATAATTGTTAAATATGATATTTTTCTTTGTACTGCAACAACATTCCACAAAATATTGCAATTTCTCGTCGGTGAAAATATCGGGAGAAAAAACATGTCTATTAGAGTCAAATAATTATAAAAAGCGCCATTAAGGCTTTATCTTTCTAAAACAGTCACAATTTGAATAAATAAGAATACCTACTAACAGGAATTTGATTTAAAAAACTTCAATTTTTACCATTTTTTACAAGTTTCCGAGCTAATATCTCCATTTCAATAATTCCTTTTAAATTTTTTCCTACGTTATTTACTGGACTTCTTCGTTACCTTTAATTTAAGATATAAATCATTATTCTGCTACAAATAGTTTGCCAGAAATTCGCATTGAAAAATGTATGAAACTTGCAAACTTGGTACTGACTCCTCTTAAGTAGGTAATAATTTTTTAAAAAAAAAAAAAACATTAAAATCGCAAAGTAAAGATAAAAAAATTAAAAATTCAGTGTGTTGGATGAACCTGGTGACTTTCTACCAATCTAGCTAAATCCGGTTCAATATTGGTGAGTTGCAGCCTTAAATCTCCGCGTTGATTCTTTTATTTTGAAATGGCTTCTTTGTTTTGCCAAAATGTTTGTAACCACACTGAAGCCTTTTTCGACTAGGTATGATGATGGAAAAGCGGTAGGGTACTTTTCAGCAATGTTCCACAATGCAGGATACTGTGCTTTAATGTTGCGTTGCAATCAGAACTTCTGATAGCCTTGGTTGAACTTCTGCTTAAGCTCCTCGTCTGTGCTGATGGTAATCAACTCTTCTTGCATTATCACATTGGCTTCTTCCCTGGCTGTGATATTGTACGGATTTATTATCAATTGAGGAATTTGTAAATTTAAGAGATTCTCAAACCTCTTAGTAAAATCCTTGTGTAATGCATCCAAGTGAGTGACATATGATAAAATAACATCGTCTTGAAGCATTTCTGGTAATTTTGACAAATGGTGGAAACTGTGAATAATTTTTTCTGCTTACATTTTGTTTATAAAGAATGAGTTTACCCACAAAGGCCGATATTATTGATTTTGTTTTAATCAAGTTGAGATCGTCACCCTGCAGCTGCAATTTAACTTTGTTCAACATACCAAAGATATCACTCAAGTAATAAATATCTGTTTTACAATTGTTCAGATTTTCTTTCAAATACGGATCTTTTTCTTGTAAAAACTCCAACACAGATTGAAAAATAGCTGAAAATCTTGCTAAGCAAGAGCCTTTTGATATCCAGCGAACTTAAGTGTGCAGAAGTAATCGAGAGTTCAAAGAATTGCTTCGAATCTTGTTGACAGCATTTATCACATATTGTAAAGACTGATGCAATCTAGCACTCAGATTTTTTACTACTAAATGTTGTCTGTGAATCATGCAGTAGTAGATGAGTGCAGGGGCGGATTTGATCACTTGGCCGCCCTAGGCCTATGGAAGATTGCCGCCCCCCTACTCCCTGTAAAACACGAAAAATTGAATGATCTATGTATATGCAGTGAAGGGACCCCAGGCTAGAATTAGCGGAGTAGGCTGCCTCATAAATCGGAGTAGATTTGAAAAAAATGGAGTAGAATTAAAAATAACACTTTCCAAAGAATTATTTTATTTAAAAAAACGAAAAAGTATAAAAATGTAATGAAATACCCACAACTACAAGAAAAAATCAAAAATCCCACCAAGTTTTGCCGCCCCCTAAATCTGCCGCCCTAGGCCCGGGCCTACTCGGCCTATAGGGAAATCCGCCCCTGGATGAGTGTATTATCATTCAACCTCCAACGAATTTCAAAACGCAAATGAACTTTCAACCTGAGTGCAAGCTTGTTATTTTGTAAAATATCAGAACATGTTTGGACTTGAACTTGATCATAATTTCAAATACAGAGCAAGTCAAAAAGGTGCCTGAAAGACTTGTACGCTCGAACACATTATCTTGCATGAACTTGTCTACGTTTATTGGCTTGCACAGTTTTTCATCTTGTACGAACTTGTGCACGCTTATCGACTTGTTGAGTTTCTTAAAAGTACAACAATGATACTTCCCACTAAAATATTAGTCATTCTTATAACAAGTTGGAACACGTAACACAACTTATACAGTATCTTGAAAGTTTCATATAAGAACTTGTGTTAATTAATAGGGGTCGATTTTTAGACCTCGTCGACCCCCAAAATCAGTTTTCGTTTATTATGACCCTTGGGAAACCGATATCGACCCCCAAGAGGTCGATATCGACCAGTTTGGGAATCCCTGCTCTAGATGAATGCCCGTATAAATTTCGTATGGTCACCAATTTGAGCAATTTTGATTTTTTGCATTGCTTTCTCGCATATATTTCTAGAACGGGGCTCGTCGGACAGAAAAAATGATTATAACCAATTTTATAGGATTTCTTATTCTGAAGAAGCCTTTAGTACAATAAAAATGTCTAGGACTGATCGTAAAAAACCAAAATTTTTATATGGCAACACCAAGAAGGGGTTGCCCGATTTAGTCCATTTTTGAATTTTTTTTGCTATTACTATGAAAACACAATGTGCTAAATTTCAGCTATCTATGTCGACGCGTTCTCAGGTAGTGTCCAAATATATAGTGGAAAACGAAATTTTTGTATGGTAACCCCACGAAGGAGTTGCCCGATTTGTCTCATTTTCGAACTTAATTTTACTTTTTTTTTTAATGTCTATGTACAAAATTTCAGCTTTCTAATTTAACGCGTTCTCGAGTTATCGTGCGCGCGGACGGACGGACAGACGAACATGCAAAAATCAAAATAACTCTTAATTTTATGCGGGGGTGTTCAATCCATTTTGCTCTACCATCATTATTTCTATGCGTTACAAACAGAAGGACAAAATTAGTTTAACGTATAGATTTCATCTAGGGTATAAAAATCCTTTTTAATGTTTTATTTATTTGGTTGACACATTTTTATGATTTTCAGATGGACGGTCCCATTTTTCTGGTTGGCCGGGGCCCCCAATATCCTCTCTCAGGCCTTGATAGTGGGTATAACCTTCGATGGCTTCCAGTATAGAGAAAGATAGTAGCTTTGGTAGAATTTTATGAATTTGGAATATAATACGTCTTGACCATATGCGAAATAGTAGTGTATACATATGTAGGAATATATGTCAGAAAGTCGTGGTGATTAGCTATAAAAATTATTACAGAAATTCCTCAATCATATCTCCGTTTTCTTTTCTTGCGTTCCTTAACAGATTTCCAAATATTTTATTTTACGCTTAGGCAATAAATCAAATATGTAAAAAGAATCAAGACCATCAACACTTTTTTTCCAACAATGCGTACAAATTACTCCCTTCCTTCCGTCCTTCCTTCCCTTTATACTTAAGACGAAGTACGTACGCCCTTCATACTTAAGTACATCTACATCTCTGTGGACTATACGTTATCAGATGATGCTTAATTAATTTTAGCAAAACTCATCAATCATTCCGCATAGAAATGAATGAGTACTGTGGATCCCTAGACTGAATCTACGATTGAATCATCATTATTCACTACTATACTTGATGTCTTCTGAAATCTTGATGCCACCAATTGATGTATGTAAGTACGTAGGTATGTATAGTAGGTATGTACATTGTCAAAGTCAGAAAATAAAATCTGCAACCAACGTAAATTTTATCAAAAGCAAAACAAGTCTATCATGTAAGCCAGAGAGATCTTTGCATATAGATTAAAGCTAGCCAGCCAGCCTACCAGAGCTAGCTACTCTATTACTAGTAATAAGGCCAACACCTGAACATTATTGCAGCCCATGGCAGGCTCCCCCATCGTACACCTGGATAATTTTGAATGCTAATAAAACCGGACTAAATCACTAGGTGATTCGGTGATTCGATAGAGTATCGTGTGTGCGTGTGTAGGCGTAGCTGAATGACTTGTTTGACATTTTCCAGTCTCTCTCATGACAATTAGCTGCGGATTTGAACTAACACCACAATTCCTAGCTAGAGCACAAGTGTCTACACGCGCCCTTGTTTTGTATTCTTTCCTGAATCTGTTGCAAGTAGTGCTCTTAATTTTGGGTTTGGCTATTCAAATTCAAGCTTTGAGCTAGTTAAAATCCAGGTAAACAACTATAGAAGCTTCATGGAAGTGTTACACAATAGATTGTTGGTTGAGGAGGTGGTGGAGGATGAGGAGGAGGAGGAGGAGTAGTGGTGAATGAACGAGTGCCTTTTCGTTATATAGCAACGAGGGTACACACACGGGTGGTGGTATTCTCTCAATGAAATGCTAAGATGAAGGTCTACCACATTCCTCCTGTTGAATAGTGTTCTTCTATAGGCAATATTTGTTAATTTTCTCTTCTTTTTCAACCAGGTGAGAGTAAATGTTTTTCAATAAATTTTCTATTAGACAACTGTTGAAGCTGCTGCCGAACTATAAAAGTACTTCAGCAACGAGGTTAAAGTACATTTTCATGTATGTCGACTAACTATAACTATGCGATGTGTATAGTGTTGTATAGTTTTTGGTTGGTAGTTATACACAACTGAAAAGCTTACCTTAGCTTTATTTAAGCAAATAGAATTTGTTGATGAGAAAGTGTGAAGTGGAATGTTAACTTTCCGTTCATACTGTAAAATTTAGATGGATTATAAACATTGGATGTTAGACATATGTACAACTTCAATAAGTTTACATTGATCTGAAGGTTTCTCACATGTAGGACTGTTTACCGAAAAGATTTCTTTATTGAAACTGTCAAGTAGATTTGTGGAAATCATGGTGTATTGGAGTTTAATTTGAAATTGTTCTACCTTAAGAAACTCTTGTATCTAATTGGATAGGTGCGACCTTGGATGGATTGCATAGACCAAAATTCTATTATGTCTAAACAAATTGAAGTACTGAATCTAAGATGAATCTTATTATATTATGAGTGGGTTTCTATTAAAAGTTTGTCATTTACATCTCAGACACCTGGAGTGAATTTGGGGCTAGAGTGTGTGGACGAAAAGAAAAAATTTTTGGACAGTTAAATTGAAAGTATCTCCTACTTTGAATAACTGCTTTGTTATCATTACCAACTGTTCGACATGCTATTAATTATTGGAGTCATGCTTAGTAGCAACACCACACTTAAATTTGGGCTAAAAATGGAAAGCTTTGGTCGTCCTGAAAATATTGTTGAAATTTAACGAAAAAATCCAGTACAAACATTACTGTCAATTTCCAACATAGATTCGTTAGCACTAAAATTACATCAAAGAACAACTTACAGAAAGAATACGCATTTCGTACATTGAAAAGCTTTATATGGCGGGTCGTATTATTACGACATATCTCTGACAAATTTTACGAAAACTCTCTGCTTTTTCATGACCCACCACTCACCACCCTGTTACCTGTGCTGATATTACGACCCGCTCTCATAAATTGCACGACAATTCACTGCCTTTTGACGACCCGTCACTCACCACGGTGTCGATTGACGGGTCGCTGAAATACCAGCACCAGAACCAGTGCCTACACTCCGCATCATGTATGTGCCATGGATTGCATTGCGCGTTCTTTTTGCTTCCTTTGCCTCTTTCCTTGGAAATCGGTTTCATCAAGAATCCTTTGTTTGAGAGAATTTTCATTTACATTGAATTGCAGTAGAACAGAGAGAGAATACAAAGATGAGCGAATAGGATAGAAATGGATGATGGCTGACAACAAGCAGTCAAGGAGCAAACTGAAACGAAGCTATGTGCATGGCTAGTATCGGCGTTTGTACATATACAACGATGGGGTGGCGGAAACAGAGAGAATAGAGCAATATTCTCTCAGTCTCAAATCTTTGCTTCTTCCCGTCTGTTACCTCCTGATCGCATCCACAATTAAACATACAACTAGTGAATTTTTAGAGGCCAGATGAAGCTTCTTGTTAAGTTGTATGTTCTTTGATTACATACATAGAACCATAAAATTTCTTTTCTATTATCACAAAATTTGTCAGTGGTGTATAATGATAAAGTGCAAAGAACTCAAGTTCACGGTCGCAATTCTTAAGAATCATAATACATTGCTTGAGAAAACAACGCATGAAAAGAGTTCAGTGCACTTTATGTTGAACAGTGGTGTGGAGTGGACTTGAGGCGAGGGGAAGCAATCAGATTATAATTTTTCAAAAGCGTTAAATAACCTATTGCAGCGGTTCTAATAAATTATCATACCCTTCTCGATAGCTGCTTCTTAAGAACTCCTGGAGTTGATTTTTGAAGAAAATATTCAACTGAGGAAGATGAAGCCACGAAACATATCATATGTGAGTGTCTCGCGCTTGCAACTTTAAGGTTGAAAATCATTGGAGAAACATCTTTCCAAATAAGGTTTGCAAGCTAGTCCCGAGTAGAATAATCGAGCTCGTAAAAGTGATAGACTTAACTTAACTACTCTAGGGGAAGACACAATAAGATCAACTCTGCTCGCGGTGTCCGCAGAGTCTGGACTAGTCTTCCCTGCTCTTAACCTTAAGCTTCAATACCCGCGATCAAGGCCGTGAGAGTAGACATGAATTTCAGTTTTGAGTTCCTTGCTTTTAAATTAAAATAAAAGGAATTAAAGAAATGATCATAGTCAGGACGCAATGTACCTACTTGAATATTATACACTCTGTTCCAATCAAAGCTGTTAACAAATTTGAAATTTTCCGTTTTCTGGAATGTGGAGAGATACTCAAGAATATTCTAACGTACTGGGTAAGTTGTCTAGTAATATTTGCGCTCTGTAAATGAAATTTCAAAAAATTTGCAAAATACGAAAATGTGAAATTTCAAATTCGTTTATAATAGAGAGTATTATTTGTCTCGTTGCCTTCATGAAACTGAGAAATTAATCTTTTGGGATGTAGCAATGTTGGGAGTAAGTAAACGTTTTTCCAGTATTTGAGCTTGGTAAAGTAATATATAGTATGACGGCGACAAATAAATTCTAAATACACTGAATTAAAATATTAATAATTGCTTGCTTGCTTATTTGCCACCGACTGTACCTTTTTCTCATCAATATCGTATTTCAAACCATCTCTTCTCTAAAGTAAATACTATTCACCTCTCCAACTTGAAATACCCCTCAAGAATTTACGATTTTCTTTCGCCCGCGAGGCTTGAATAGATTTGCCTGCCTACAACCGAAGTGCTTCCGAACTGACCTACCTACATGAAATTGACGGAAGCACAAATAAATCTACCTCCAGTTGAAACAAATACAGCGTTGATCCATACTAAGAAAAATATTCTATAGGAATCAACTCAACCTAATACATGCTACCGGTATAGCAGTGTTTGTCGGTCTTCCATGGCATTTTTTCAATTGCATTCCTTAGGCAAATTTAACGTAACTTATTAGGTTATCTGTGCCTTAGGCTTAAAAAAATTTCTTAATGAGTGTAGCTAGACTATAAGTGGCGAACGAGCAACAGAGATGTGTTATGTCATATGTAGATTCCTGACGGGTTCAAATGTCATACATTTTATTGGATTTTGTTCGATTGCTCAAGGAAGCAAAAATAAAACCACCTCCTCCAGACAGTGGTGTCCGTTGTGATATCAGAGACAGAGTCAAGACGTATTCGAATGCTATACTTTTCTTTGTACGTTGCTCGATTGATTTGTTTTTGATTGTGTTATCCAGATGGAGGTGATTTGATTATTATTGCTTTTGAAATTTTACAGCGAAGGACAAATGAAAAGCCTTTAAAGAATATAATGTTTAATGAACATTTTTTGAAGAAATTTTTTTATCGTAATTTTTTTATTTACTTTTTTCTTATTTGTTTTAATTAAATTAAATTGGAAGACCTAAGGGAAGCAGTTTTCCCTTGCTTCCAAAGGTGCCACGCCACTGATGTTGAACTGTATTTTAGCCTGTAATATCGATGTAATAAATAAGTAATAATTTAGTTGAAAATTAATCAAAATTTTGTTATAAATTCGAGAGTTATAAGTAGAACAAAGCAGTTATATTTCTTAACTAAGAGAAGTCCTTTTGTTTTCTATATCATCATTTACTTTCAGAGTATATATGTCGTGCCTATAGGCACTAGTAATTCACATTTTGTGTACTTGTTTTCATACTTGAACACATATATTCTAACTGTGCACTTGTTTTGTGTTTGAGCACATAATACTTTCTACAATTTCATTGGTTTTGTACCAAGGCAATCAAAGTGGCTAATAAAGGAATTTGTTTGTCGGTCTACAAACAATTGAGGAGCATTTTCGCAAAACTCAATAACTGAAAATTGAAGATTTTTCAGGAGAAGGTTTTTATGCATTAAAGGGAAACAAATGAATGTTTTGAAAAAAAAAAATGAATTTTTAATGATGGAATTAGATCACCGGCTACAAATAAATAGAAAGGTATAAAACAATATCCATAATAAATAATAAAAAATACTTACTGCTGAATTTCAAGTGATTGTGATTGTTTGTGTGGCACTTATGCCGGGATTTGTAATAATAAATAAACTTTAAATTTGTACTCTACATATATAATTACACTTTCTATGGAGTTTTGCGAAAACTAATTTAAATGATGCTTTAAACGGAATCGTCATTTTCTTCATAAATTCTTCGATTACCTCGAGTACCTACTTTCGTCAGAATGTTCTTTTTTATTCGCCGCAAATATAGCGTCATAAAATTGCCTTCATTGGGAATGGGAAAAATTTAACAAATTTCTCTACAACCTGCTTCTTTTTCACATATACCATGTTTTAAATTGGTACTGTAGCAAATCATGCATACATTCTTCGAGGACTTTCCTTTTTTTGAAAGACACACGTCAATAGGCCCTCCAGACTAGGTGCAACTTACATTAGTTCAGAATTTGAAGCCGTCTTTCTTATATCTAATCCCTCTTGCTTCGCAAATTTTGTAAGGAATTTTGGTTTTTAAAATCATTTTCGAGAAACTTTTATGTAATTTCCCTTCAGTGTTTAGTTTCCGGACCGAACCAAGCTTAGCCAAAATTTTAAAATGATCTGTAGGACTTAGAAGTTCCTATCTCTTCCTGTATTGTTTTTTACCTTACCAAAAATACGATCATGTGGCATATAGCTGTGACCTTTTTTGAAAAAAAAAAAATGCAAAATGCAAATGCATCAAAATGGTAACCGTAGAATGGCCAGAGAAATATTTGTATGTGGGCTATGTAACCATTTTAGCCGGAGTTAAAACTGAGCTGGAGTCGCCTGACTGTTAAAGTGCATTTATCGCTTGAAATATCGCGAAAATTTCAAATCCCTATAACTTCGAAAAAAACCAAGTTTTAATAAAGGCCAATGGAATAGGTGAATAGAGATCTGAATTCGAAATAATTTCATGTCAATATCTCATTTTCGCTAAAATGGCAGTTATCAAATTTGCAAAAACGCTTCTCAATTACAATATTCCTTCAGAATCAAACTGATTCCACATAAGTTGATAGCTTTGGTTTTCCGCCTAGAGATACACAATTTGGAAAATTCATTTGAATACCTGAGGGAATCAAGAGCACGGTTATTAGACTCAGCAAAAATAAATTGTACCGTGAAGACAGAATAAATTTATTTAATTAGATGAACTAATCTGAACTAGGGATGGGGTATGCATAAACTTAATCACAGCATCTAGAACCAGACGACATAGATTACACCAGATCAAAGAACTTGGGAGAGATTAAGTACATAACTGCTATAAATACAGGTGAAGAAAGAGAGCATCTGAGGCTTCAGAAAAGAAAATATTGGAATTGACCACCATTTGGTTAGTAACAAATTAATGAACGTACAGCAGAACACTGCCAATCTAAAACAGCACAACCTGAAGACCAACTATATGTTTCCGATATAAAGCCAATAGAGACCAAGTGCGAGAATATAGAAATCATAATACTTACTAGTAGTGGAAGGAAACATTGATTCGACTAGAGTTGATGGTAGACAGTTCTATATTCGCATAGTTTGAGGATGTAAAAGCTCTTCGAACTTATGACCAAAAATATTTTGAAAAGGATGAAAATATGAATGCAGTACTGAGCGCAGTACCTGTAGTAACTATTCTAAAAGGAATTAGACTATATCTAATCCAATCGAACAATGACCATAGAAGTAACGATAAAGAGTCAGGGTTCTCTGGAGACTATATGGAATATTATCCACCATTTCGCCAATGGTAAAAAAGGACTTATCAGATGATCATATTTACTAGCTAAATACCACCGCTGAATTTATTTTATTGGGATGAATGTAAGCAGTATGTAGGTAATGCGCTAGAAATTACATCTTAGAAGCAGTTTGTGATATCGATAAGTATAGCAACTAAGACGATGTACATATAGATGTACAAAAGAGATGGTTGCTACTAAGTTTTGCGGTTAACCTATTTCTTGGCAGATGTCGATGTTTAAAATATTATTTTCTGAATTTTTTAAACATTTTTAATGTCTTAACCTTTTACAGATAAAAAACTATTTTACAAAAAAAAAATCTTGAAATTTTTTTTCTTTGCTAAAGCAGGCGTTTCGTATCAGTAAGAACGGTATAGTCATCAGTACGGTTTTGTTCCTGCTTGCCGGATTTAGTAGCAAATTTGATCAATTACTTATTGACTAAATTCGGTATGAATTTATTTCATAGAAAAACTGTGTAAAAAAATTACTACTACTTTGTGTTTATCCAGGCGGTTTGTATATTCAATTCACTCAAAGACTAGTCATAAGAAAGACAAGGATTTCCTGCTAATATCGTCGGTCATCCCAGAAAACATGGAAGCAGTTTGAGGATAACCAAAGCACATACATAAACGTCGAGTCAGCTCTGAGCATAGTGAATGACTGGAATAAAAATAATCCTATACGTAAACATAGGGTTGTGCTCGGTGGATATTGGACAATTTAACTAAGAGATCCATAATAAGATGACAATTAACTGGATAAAAAAATGCTAAAAGAATTTAATCAAGGCCGAGTAAGCGCAGTGTTTGACATTATGATAAGTAATGACTCTTGGCTTTTCTGCAACTATGAGCCAAGGAGCAAGCGGAAATCACTGTAGTCGATCCTCTCAAATAACGATAAACCAACGAAATTGAAGCGTTCATGGATCATTGACAAGAGAGTGGTTGCGTCATTCTTTGGACGTACGGGTCATGTTGCCACAATTCCATCAGACGATCATTGTACATATCACCTACATTTGTTGTCCGGATGATTTCCGAAAATGACCAAAACGGTGTATTCTTCTCTAACACGACAATTAGTACCATCCATGCCGCATTTCGGACTATCAAGCTCAAAACCACTTAACCTATGAAAATCTTATTTCTGAGGAGGAGACTGGAGAAAGGTGAGCTCAATACTTTCAGAATTAGTTCAAATGGCGGCGATTAAAGCCTACGAAAATCTTGTTTTTGAAATGACTGCGCGACGTTGTCTGGGCTTAATACTTTCAGGATTGGTTCCAGTGTATACAAAAATATTTAGAACATAAAGGTGAATATTTTGGGAAAAAAAAACGTAAAAAAATAAAAAGTAAATAAACAAAATAACAAAATATCCATAAAACTTATGTAGCAACCTTCGAATGTATTACATGCATGCATATAACAACAAGAGTCACTTCCAGGTATTTGAGGTATTTTCAGCTTTAATTTTATTAATGGAAGACTCAATTTATTGTGCTATAAATGAAGTTTTGTTCATTTCTCAATAATAATATTTTCCATTTTATGTAAACATTATCTATTTTTTCTCTTTTCCAACAACTTTCAACAGTTGTTATTTATGTGACATTTACGGTGGTTCAATATAAAACGGTTGAAATTCCCAGAAAAGTTGTTCTACAAAGGCATGTCTGGGAATGTGGGTCTATACAATTCAAGAAAAAATCAATCAGATACAACAATATGTCGGAAATAGGACAGTTTTTATATTCTAGAGCTTATAAATAGGTTAACACCTAATCCTCCCAATACAATTAGTACTTGCTTTCTATCATTAAAAAAAAAAACTTATCATTCCATTACATTTCATTTTACACCCACTCTCCTATGTTAGTGAGATAATGTAAATACGAATAAAACTGGAATACCAATTAAAACTGGTATACAAATTACGTAAATTATACTACTTAAATGTAATAAAAAAAAATGATTATCTTAAAAATATTTACATATAAATTTCCTTAACTCGAAAAGTTTGTTGATATCTCAAAAATGCTCGCTGTTTTAATCACACCTTGGGCAATCTAATAAAACTCGTTTATTAGCTTAAGCTGGCAGTGAATTTGAATATTTGTCACGTCTGAAAAACGATGATAAGCGCGGATAAAAATGCAAAACAATAAAAGCATATAATCATAATTTTTTTCTACACAAATTGAAATGCATTGATTCAAACGTCCGGAAGAGGTTAACAGAAAATCGTTTATACGTTTATTCAAATTTATAAGAATCCAATACAAAATCGAAATGTCATGCGTGAAGAAGAAAAAGCATTTTCGATTTTTAATAATATAAATAAACTTTGGTTGCTATATAGAGGCAAACAATATTTGCATAAATAAAAATGAATAATAATAATGGCATTGATCTCAATTTAGATTTTGTGTGAACTCATCTTTTTTTCAATTAAATTATTTTTCAACATTTCGAATATCTTTTCGATGGCTTGAAATTTCATGGCTGTGCCAATTTTTGATTGATTTGCAAAATTTTTTGACAATTGATTTGACATTTGATTTGACATTTATGAATAATTTTTCAGTTGTAATTAAAAAATATTTTCTCCGCTTATTTTCTTGTTCAGAAAGAATCTGCTTCAATCAATCCATCTAGTTTTTTTTTCTTGGACTAACGATTTAAAGTTTAAAGCTGTTGTCGCGTTTTTCGGACCCCAAATGGTTTTCAATGCATCCGAGTTTTTCCCAGATGAAAACAGAATTATTTTCATTTATAATCGTGAATGCGTTGTTTACATGTTGACACGGGTAATAATCAAGGTTAAGTTTTCTTTGTTGGAAAATGGTTTGATTAACAACAATTTATAAGAATTTATACATTTTCTTTTCCGTCAAATGAAAGAAAGGTCAAACACGTACCGTGTCTATGTGCACAGAGCTTAATTAAGTCAACAGTTCTGTCGATTCACACAGAGTCACTCAGAACGAGTAAAGAAACACAGCAATAGACTCAAATTAAAATTTATTGTATGTTTAAGTAGTACCTACTATTAGTTTTAGTTGTTAGTAAAAAATAATTCATTTGAAATATTAAAACATGAAAAACAGTTCAAAAGAAAAAAAAATATTTTCGAAAATCCACTTTTCCCAAGATTCAACCCTTTCGAAAATTAAATGTAATATCGTTTTCTTTTTTACCTCAATTGCTATCTGGATACGCCCTATGTGCTGTCAAAGTATTTATTTGAACCCAAAGTAATATCACAGGGCTGATCTGAATCCGACCTAGTTCACCTTATGGTGAAACCACACGTTGCAGTACTTCACTTTTCGTGGAAGAGGGGGAAATTTGAGGTTATGTCGAAAAATGCCTCAAATAAAAGTTTTAGATTTGTGTATTAACTATAACTTTCACGAAGAACATTTTCCGCTAGGAGGTCACATTTCGCCAAAAATCACAAAAGACGAAGTTCAACCCTTAAATACCCCCCCTCCCCCCCCATCCGCTCCCTTTTTACAATTTCACTTAACCTCGTTTTTAATGTTTGTTTTTTTTCTCCTTAACTAAATTTTTTTTGTTTTGGATTAAAATTAATATTTTTCTAATCGTGCACGTGCGATGTTTGGGATCGCAAACTATAATATCTGGACACAAATGCATCTGACAAGAATTGGCGATCGACTAACGAGTACGTCTACTGCGTGTGTAGGGGAAATTCGTACCCGAGCGAATTTTACCCTATAGGGGAAATTCGTACCCGAGCGAATTTTACCCTATAGGGGAAATTCGCAACGTAATTTTTTTTTTAACTGAAAACGCACGTAGAGCATAAAAACGTCGAAAAAATGATCGTGCGAATAGGGGGAAATTCGCACCGATATACATTTTTTTTCACAGGAATAACAAATTTGTAAAATTTATTTATTTATTTAGCGTAAAAGAATATTACAAAATATGATTTTAGAGGTACAATTCTTGCCAGTTCGAATGATAGCATTCAGCTTTGAACACAGGGTGCGAATGTTACAGGTACAATTTTTGGAAGTTGGAGTGATAGCTTTCTACTTTAAACAGAGTGCGAATGTTAAAGGTACAATTTTTGGTAGTTCGAGTGATAATCTTCTGCTTTCAACAGGGTGCGAATGTTAAAGATACAATTTTTGGCAGTGCCAGTGATAGTCTTCTACTTTAAACAGGGTGCGAATGTTAAGGGTACAATTCTTGGCAGTTCGAGTGATAGTCTTCTACTTTAAACAGGGTGCGAATGTTACAGGTACACGGCTATCACTGGAACTGCCAAAAATTATATCTGTAACATTCGCGCCCTGCTTAAAATAGAAATCCATTACTTGAACTATCGAAAATTGCATCTGTAACACTCGCACCCTATTTAAAGTAGAAAGTTATCACTCAAACTTGCAAAAATTGTGCCTACAACATTTGCGCCTTGCTTAAAGTAGAAGCTTATCAATCGAACTTCCAAAAATTGTACTTGTAACATTGGCACCCTGTTTAAAGGAGAAAACTATTACTCCAAGTGCCAAAAATGTCATGTATAAGATTCGATTACCAAAAATTGCACCTGTAACATTCGAATCCTGCTTAAAGTAGAAAGTTTAACTCCAACTTCCAAAAAATGTACCTGTAACATCCCCACCCTGTTTGAAGCAGAAGACTATCACACGAACTTCCCAAAATTATACCCTTAATATTCGCACCCTGTTTAAAATAGAAAGCCATCACTTGAACTATCGAAAATTGCACCTGTAACATTCGCACTCTATTTAAAATAGAAGGGTATAACACGAACTTCCAAAACCTATACCTGAAATACTCGCACCCTGTTGAAAGTAGAAAACTAATTCTCGAACTGCCAAAAATAGCATGTATAAGATTTGCACCCTGTTTCAATTCGAACGCTATATTTCGAATTTGCAAAAATCATACCTGTAACATTCGCACCTTATTTAAAGTACAAAGCTATCACTCAAACTTTGCACCCTCTTTGAAGACCAAAACGATCAATCGAACTGTCAAAAATTGCATGTATAAACTTCGAACCCGTTTGAAGTAGAAGGCTTTCACTCGAACTTCCAAAAGTTGTACCTGCAACATTCGCAAACTGTTTAAAGTAAAAGGCTAGTAGTCAAACTTCCGAAGATTGTACTTGTAGCATTCGTACCCTATTTAAAGTAGATAGCTATCACTCGAACTGGCAAGAATTGTACCTTTAACATTCGCACTATGTTTAAAGCGGAAGACTATCACTCGAACTGCCAAAAATTCTTTGTATAAGATTCGCACCCTTTTTAAAGAAGACCGCTTTCACTCGAACTTCCAGAAATTGCATCTGTGACATTCGTACCGTGTTTAAGTTATATTGCTCTTATTTGTTCTTCTAATAATGGCACCTATGATATTCGCACCCAGTTTTAAATGCAAAGTCATAACTCACACCATAATAATTTCTCTTGTAAAATTCGCACACCGTTTAGTCTTCCAGATTATAAGTTGAACTGCTTGAACTTGAAAGTTATAGCTACTTACAAGATAACATTCTGTTTATGTGAACATTCTTTAAGGTATAGAATTCCCGCCGGATCTCTAAACCCATATTTTGTAATATTCCTTTACGCTATGATATAAATTTTATAAATATGTTATTTCTGTAAAGAAATTTATATCGGTGCAAATTTTCCCCTATGCGGGGGAAATGCGCACGATAATTTTTTCGAATTTTTTATATTGTATGTGCATTTTCATTAAAAAAATTACGGTGAGAATTTCACTTTTACTAGGCGTGCAAGGGAAATTCGCACTATGGGGTGCGAATTTCCCCCCAGTCGTGCGGACTCATAGTTTGCACACCATTTCCGTAAGGTTAATTGATTCTGACTTTTCTATACAAAAAGTAAACAAATCGAATCAACGTTCTGTTTGAATGGGGTGGAATCCAGTTCCAACCTAAAGTTCACACGCAAACGACATAAAAAAAATGTGATCTTTAGTAATAAATTGCCGTAAAGCCTTATCAGAAATTAAAAAAAACTGCCCTATAGAACATGCAATTAAAAATGATGGCAGCAATTCTAAAGTTAGTAGAGACTTTACCATTTTCATTTATTTAAAATGCGATCTTTTTTATGGAATTAATAAATTAATAAATATTTGCAAAGGGAAGTAAGAATAAATGTGGTATGTTGAAAATTAGTTAACAAAAAAAAAACTTCGATTCCGTAATATTTCAAAGCAACTGCGAGTAGCTTTAAAACGAAAGAGTATCTGGGACTAACTGCTTGTGAAGTATTTCACGGAGAAATTTCACAATTCGCAAAATAAATAGTTTGGAATACCTAGAGACTCCGGCAAGAAGTAGACCAAAACCATACAATGAAAATTCCTCAAGTGTCATTCTGCGACCGAGGAGAGTAGTTGTGAAGCAGGAACTCTAGCTGAAACCACCGACATTAAATTTGGACTTGAAAACATAATACAGAAAGAATTGAGGGTTTCATTATTTGGAAATAAAATCCATGTAGTCATGTTAGTGGATCATTGTTGAACAGGGTCGCACCGAGAGGGGGACGAACGGGACCGGTCCCCTTCCAGAGTGTCAGTTTTCCGATAAAATAATATAAAACCCTTTAATCTACAATAGCAGTCCTTAAGTGCTCAGATGGGTGCAGGACGCGACTTTAGAGCCCTATTTTTCCGACTCGTTAGGACTTGGGACACCTATGGTCCCCCCAAAGCCAAAACCTGCCTGCGTTACTGTTGTTGAACATTGCGAAAGAGGCAGAAATAGCCATTGCTACCAATTGCTTGAAGGCTTCAGTTTCACCTACGAGTCAAGACAAGTCGAGTTTACGCTTTCAATTTGTTCTACGAATTCACCATACTATGAATTGGTTTGTTTAGGGCATTGGGGCTTGTTGATGACCAATATTCGATTAGTTGTCTTTTCTTGTCCTTTATTTTAGATGATTGTTTGTTTTTTGGGATTATCTATCAACTTTGCGTGATGCTGTCTCTTTTCTTCCTGCAGCTGTTGCACTTCATCACATCAGCTATAATAAGTGACTTTCTCCCAAGAGTGATACATGAAGAGAGATTTTGGGAAGTTTAGATCTGGAGAGCTCCCAGATTGTGAGATTTTGTAAGAGACACTGCCGACATCTTGAGAGATTTATTTGGGATTACTCTCTGCATTAATCCTCTTTGGTGTCATACAAACTAATTCTACAGTCGTGGAGGTATATGTTTCTAGTTCAGGTCTTGACCAAAAGCAAGAGTGATAAGTATCTACTTGAAATTTACCGGTATGAGATGATACGGGAAGTTATTTATGAGAGAGTTTGGGTGAATAGAGATTTTTTTCAACTTACAATCTATGAAGATTTAAAAGTGACATATGTACCAACATCAGCACCTCTGCCACTTTCTTCGTGTCCCCTAATTCTTTCTCTATCTCATTCCTACCAGGCTGTGTTTTGCATCATAGGGTATTTATTTATTTATTTATGTAATTCAGTCTACGGAGATCATCTCCTACAGACTATGCTAAATATAACTAACTAATTTATATAAATTACCACTTAATATAACATTAGTATTCAAACAAAAAGAATAGAATAGTATCAGAAAAAAATTGAAAATATAGAATGCGACTAAAGAAGGGTATTACATAGTATCACTAGATTACAGGAACTCTCTAAAATAAATTAAACAAGCAAGACTACAAGCACTTACAAATTGTTATAGCAAATTTTGTAGCAAAGAGTATCTCTTACAAACATTATAGATGCAATTCTTCTCCTAGTATCTAAGAGTTGTAACCCCAAAAGCATATGTACATCTAGATTTATAGTTGGGCAAATCATGCAACCAATGCAATCTTCTTAAAGCATAGCGTGTAAAGTTTTTTGAATCCTCTCAATTCTGTCAGTAAGTTGCTTGGTGTACGGACACCATACCACTGAAGCATACTCCAGTATAGATCTAACTAAGGCAATGTATAAAGTTTTTAAGGTGTGAGGATCGCTAAAGTCTTTAGTATTTCGCTTTATAAAACCAAGCATCTCTAAAGCCCTACAGCAGATATAATTAATATGCAACCCGCTTCTCAGTTTCACGTCGAAAATGACACCAAGGTCCAAAATTTCACTCGGCCGCTCAATGGAAACATTACCGATAGAATATTCAGTATGAAGGGGATTTAGTAAACGGTGAAAAGTGTAGCATTTACATTTGCTTGGATTTAGAGCCAGTCCGTTTGAAAAACACCATTGTTGTAAACGATTAAGATCAGACTGAAGATGGTAAGTGTCCGTTCAATTTTTAATAGGTAATATAATCTTAAGATCGTCGGCATATAGCAATGGTTGCGCGAAGCGGAAAATATTTATCACATCATTAATAAATATAACAAACAACAAAGGACCCAAGTGGCTTCCCTGTGGAACACCCGACAAAACATGGAAAATTCGCGACTGAAAGCAATCCACTTTGACACATTGAGAACGATTAGTAAGATACGAAGTCAACCAATCAAGCAAAGGCGAATTAAAACCAAACATTTCAAGCTTTTTAATAAGAAGAGTTAAAATAACGCGATCAAAGGCTTTTATAAAATCTGTGTAAATGACATCTACCTGGAAGCCATCCTCAATAGAAACAGATACACTATGTTTGAAGAGAATTAAGTTCGTAGAAGTAGATCTACCACTTACAAACCCGTGCTGCAAAGAGGAAATACCTTCTTTAATATGAAAATAAATTTTATCTTTAACTAAACTCTCAAAACATTTGGGGATTGGTAAGAGTTTAGCAATTGGTCTATAGTTGCTGATTTGATTCCGGGAACCCACTTTGAATAGAGATTTAATAAGAGATAATTTCCAATTGTCTAAAAAATCACCCAAACCTATAGATTAAAGATTATTGTTAGTGGAATAGCCAAAGAACTACAACAATGTTTGAGCAAGATGTTCGGAACTAAATCCTTACCGTAAGAGGTATCACAGTCTAAAGTACTCAATGAATGCTCCACATCACACTCATTTAAGTGAATGCATCCCAGATGCGTAAAGGCCTCAGCATTACTAGATGTTGAAAACGGAACAGTGCCTGAGTCACTACAGTAAACTGATTCAAAATAATTAGCAAATAATTCGCAACTGTCCTCGAGATTATTAGAAAGGATGCCATTGTATTCCATATTTATAGGAATACCGGACGAAGATCTCTTAGCGTTCATGTACGACCAAAATGCTTTACTATTGCTTTTAATATTATCCTCAGTTGACCAGATGTAGAGTTTAAAGAGGTATCTATGAAGATACTCATATTCACGCCTTAAACGCTTATAATTTGCCTCATTGAATGAATTGTTAACCTCACCCAACAATTTATGTGCCTTATTTTTAGCGTTTTTTAGCCTTAGCAAACCTCGATTGAACCAAGGAGGGTGTGTTTTCGATTTCATCTTATTATTGAGTATGAACCTAACAATGCCAGCGTGAATAATTTCCAGAAATTTACTGTAAGTAAGATTTAGATCATTTGCAAGATTTAGCTCTTCACACCAATTAAAGGAGTATATATAATCATTAAATTTAACAAAGTCCCCTTTACGAAAGTTATAAGCATAAGAGTCACTAACTAGAGAATCCGCAAACAAATATGTATCTAAATTAATAATAAAAGGCTTATGATGTAGATCAATTTTTCATAGAGGATATAAAACTTCCTTAATACAAAATTTTAAATCATAGCTAATGAAAACAAGATCTAGAAATCTACCGAATATATTGCAAAAAGGATTAATTTGAATTAACTCACATCCAGTAAGACTGTCCACAACTAAACACTCACATAGTGATGATACGTTTGTAGGCATTATGATCTTTTCGTCTGCAGACCATATCCAGTTTACACTCGGCAGATTGAAGTCTCCTAGGTAGCATAAATGTTCTTGTGTAGACAAATCGGAGAAAATAGAAGTAAGGTTACTCACATGAGCTTCATACAATTCCAATGAGCTCGCAGGAGGAATATAGCTAACACAAATAACGATGTTCACCAAACCATTGAAATTAAGCTTAATAGCCAGTTGCTCAACGATACCATCATCCTGATTACGATTAAGACGCATGGACTTGAGAGCTGTTTTTGCAGCTATGAGTACACCGCCACCCCGAGATAAGCCAGTAGAGTGTTGACAACGATCCTTGCGAAATACCATATATTCTTTTTCATTGAAGAACTCAGATGATAAAATATTGGAATGAAGCCACGTTTCAGTCAAAACTATTACATCATAGTCATTCTCTACAATGTTTAAATAAATATTGCGAACTTTTGAAGTCATTCCTCTAACATTTTGATAGTAGCATGAGATAGGAGATACGGAGCTGTTGGTATTGGAATTAGCGTATCCCCTGAGGTTGGTTTAATAATATATAAAAAATAGATTGAACAAATATTCCTTGATGAGAGTTATGTTTGCTGCCTTGTACACTACTTCGTTGCGAGAGTATATTCTGTTAACTTTTCTGTGGAGTTTTGTACAAGCTCTGACAATCTTCCTTTCAAGTTTGCTACGACATTCCATATACTTATATACAGGTTTCCCCCTAAAATATGGTAAAGAAGTAACTGATGCCAGGTCTTATCAGTTGCTTGTACAGCAATATCTTTGTCTGGGTTGTGAGTCCATCCATAACGTTGTCAAATTTTAATTTAAAATCTCAATTTCTAATGTCCTACTGTAAGCAAAATTTTTCAATATCCAAACATTCTTAAAAAATATAAATTTTTGTAGTTGCTTGATTTTATGTACTATTTTCTATTTTAGACCCACAAATTTTATGTCATAGTTGTTGTAGAAAAAATTTCAACTCGCTCCAAAATGTTCCTTACGCTGAGATACCATAAAAAGAGATAGATGAGCTATAAAATGCTGCCCTAATAACCTTTCAGCAATATTTATAATTTCCATTGGAAAGCAACTAACAATCAATGTGTCACTGAATTCTTTAAAGTAGATATTAAAGGAGCTATAGACGATAACAACAATATGGATATCATAAAATGACGATCATTAAACAAAGTCCACTGAAGATCTATACCATTTCAAAGCATTAAAAGACAATTAAAACAAAATAAAATAAGTTGCACCACACATAGAAAAGTGTAGGGGAAAAAAATGTCATCTTTGGAATGTCAATTAATTTGTAATTTCCTGTCACGTCAATAAAATGTGCCACCTTTACGAGAAATTGTCGCCTATCCTATACCTTTTTAGTCGCAGTTTTCTAAAGAAAATCAATTAAAACTGATCATGATCTACACACACACACATACATTCATACATTTATATCGCTTATCTACAGAACGGAAATTAGCTTCTTAGGTGTGATAATACCAAATTTGTCACCTGAAGATAGAAAATGTAAACAAAACAACAGAGCGCAGACGCTGTAGAATTAATGAATGAAATATACCCAAAAATATACATACTCTGTGACCGCATCTTTTTTAATTTATTTTCAGATGTCTTTCCAGCTTTGTTGCCCATTTTTGTAATCCAGTAGCAGCAAATCACTTAAGCTTTTTTGTTAACAGATGTAAGAATTATAACTATTCATATATACACACACACGTAAGATTCATCCACACTTTTTTTAATTATTATTATTATTTTTTCTAACTTGATTCTTTGATCATTTTTCTATTTTTGATCACGTTATTTGAATTCACTGCATGAAAACACTTTTAATCACTTTTACAATTATATTTTTACATATTATTATAAAAATGCATTAATTGCACATGCGCAACATTCTTAATGAATGTAATATAAAAAAAAAATCACTTGCAATGTCATTTCGGCGGTAACGAGATATTACGTAGCTTATTGTAGTTAAAAATATCAAATTTCGCGGACTTAGACGATATTTCACGTGCAACAATCACGGGGGTATCTTACATAGCGAAAAGAACACTCGTACGTAACTGATTTTTTGTGGCCGACTTAAGAATGAATTCTTAAACTTAAAATTCTTTGATTATCGATTAGCTAGCTCTTACGTCACATTACAAAAACTTAGCCTAAGCTAAGTATGCGCGCGCAGTACTAATCATTTCCTGTTATCTGGCTCTTGTTGCCTACCATAGCCGGTTTCAAGTAAAAATGCATGAGGTTTCAAGTGTTTCGCGGGGAGCTCGCACGATACTAAACAATGAAAAATGTAGATTGGTGGTAATTTACCATAAGCGAATCGAATTGTTTGTCAGTAGGTAAGGCAAGGAAAATATATATATTTTTTTAATATCACCGGGCTAATTAAAACGAAAAAAAAAACAAAAAATCAAGTTAATTAAAATCTCAACGACTAAAAGAATAATAAACACACAAAATGCTCCGGGCGGGCAATACGGCGCGACGACGCGGCTCGTTCATACATAAGCGACAAAAACGCTTCGTAAGCGAAATGCTACCTAATAAAAATAAAAAAAAACGTGTCTACTTCAGCAGATTGTGCGCGAACAACTTAAGTCGCGTATTAAAATCGTTTGAAGAGAAGCAGAAGCAATTCAATTGGCATCTCGGTTTTTAACTTAAGATATCACGACAAAAGTGGTGTGTGCGTTACTTAAATAAAGTAGGAATAAAATTGTACTCGAAGCTCGCAATCTACGTCGATTGACTGTCAAGTAGTTGGGCACTCTTCACCACTATACTTCGTCGGCCTATTACTATATGGCTTTTGACTATGAAATGAACACATATCAGTTCGGCGGTGGCATTAGCCATCAGATGGTAGACGATGTATAGAACTATGACCACATTGGCGACAGTTTCGATTCATTTGTTTGTTTTGACGGAATATATACGTTTGGCATAAATATGGAGTCTGATATCATATTGCCTCAGACTTGGCTTTGCGAATCCCCCCTGGGGGTCTTTGTTGATTTCTGTTATCGCGTTATCGTTTTTACTTTCAAAGTCGTCGTCGTCATTATCATCATCATCATCGTCTTGTTATCGCACCTTCCTTTATATTGAAAAAAAAAAATGAAAAATAAAACAGATCCAATTTAAAAATTTCACATGTAAAAAGTCAACAAGATTTTCGAAGAATTGTTGGGAATTGAAATTGTTCTGTGCGCCAAGGAGGAAAAATAACTGAGGAATATTTAGTTTTTTATTTAATTTAATTTTTTATTTTTTTCTCGTTTTAGTAAAATATCACTTTTCAAGCAAAACATGTTTTGCATAAAGCAGCAGTTGGACGCCAGAAATATAATTTTTTTAAATTTTCTTTTTATATTGATGGGTGAGATAAAATCAGTTTCTTATTGTTTAAGATTAACTTCAGTGACAGATTAAAACTGTTCAACTATTTTTTACGACAGCTAGGAGAAGATAGTCTTGTAAAATTATGAATTTTAGTGTTTTTTCTAGATAATATTTAGAAAAAGGAAAAATTGTAAAGACACCTAATTGACGTGAGCTGATATGCCTATTTGGACATTTTAGTCAAAGTTAATTATGTATAGACATATCAATTGTTTTAATGAGAATGTGCTTTATCAAAAGGTCAAGTTTAAGGTGTTGTTTTATCCAGGGCAAAGATAGATTAGGTAGGAGAAGTGCCGCTAGAACTTACCTAGCCTGCTTCAGTTAGACTACCAGTGGATTCATTATGCCCCTTGTCCTCATGAGATAACCTCTAAAATTATCCTATATCGTAGCCCACGGAATATACAAGCTATGTACAAAGTTTCATATCAAAGTAGCTTGTATTTTGTTCAAACGCTAAAATTTCCATAAATTTGTTCTACATATTATTTTCTTAAAAAACTATTAGAAGGAAAACATATTTTGCTGCAATTTGTTTCAATTTCATTTTAGTTTGAGGCTTAAGGACCTGTTTAAGATGAATTATTAGTTCTTCATCAATAATGAGTGTACAAAAACAGTGAGACTGAGTTCTTACTGCATGGCTGTAGCCGGCTCGTTAATGCCCTTTTAATTGTGATGAAACTCAGGATGCATCTGAACTCTTTACTTTGCAGCTTCCTCAGACTTGAAAAGAAGGACGCTATTTAATAGCCTACCTCTTTTATTCATCAGAGTGGGGTACTTGCTGAGTACGTGTTGGACCGATTCGATTTCCTCCGAATCCTTATAGCTCCTGCAGAAATTGCTCGTTGCTATATCTAGTCTTTAAGCATGGTCCCCTATGGCCAATGACCCGTATTGAGCTCTACTAGATTCCTCGTATAAGTTCTGCTGCTATTAAACAGTTCTCATGTCTTCTTCCTATCATATTCAGGTCACAAATTGCGCGCGATACGGCAAGTTTCCCTGTTGATATACGGGAGGCTTTCCCTATGATAGGCGCCCCTGATGATCTCCTCTTTTTAAACTCCGATCAGGATCTTCACATAAACTATCGCTACGGAGCTATCCATTTCAGAGCACTTTTTGGCCAACTTATCAGCCATCTTGTTACCTGGTATATCCCTGTAGCCAAGTACCTAGTATAGGGTGATCTTGTTCCATGTAGTCAATTCCACAAGGCAGGTCTTGCATAACGGCACCAATTTTGAATTAAATATCACAGAATCCAGCGCCTTAATAGCTACCTGGCTGTCAGTGTATATACAGATGTGTCGTGCGGACTCTCTGCACATAGATGCCAATTTAGCCGCCTGAAAAATTACTGAGAGCTCTGCCCGAAAAACACTACATTTGTTCGGCAATCTATAAGATTCGTGCCACTGTCAGTCTCTCAATTACACTTCAGCCCCTGTGCCCGCACTTGTCTTGGATCCATCCATAAAAAATAGTAATATCGGATGTTACCACCATCTCCACTACTGGTGGGCATCATTGCATTGAAACCCCTACCAAAAGTTGGGAAAGGTATTTGATAGTCAGTTTCTTCCCTGCAATCACTTCACTCCATCTTCTGGAGTATATTGAAATGCCCAAAACCCCTCTCCATTCGCTAACCCCTCGCTCTGATCCTGACTGCGCTATTTGCCGCTAAACTCCTGCAGTGGAAATTTAGCGGAAATAAATCAAACATGACCTCCAGTGCTGCTGTGGGCGTTGTCTGCAAATACCCACCCAGTTATTATTAGGCAAGCGGCTCTCTGAGTTTTTGACAGCACATCCAAAATACATTTCCTCGTCAGTGCCGTCCACCAGACAGTGGAGCCACAGCAGAGAATCGACCGAACTATGGATGTGTACATCCACCGTACCACCCTGGGTTTTAATCCCCAGTTGGCACCAAAAATTCTCTGGAACGTCTAGAAGGCCACATTGGCCTTCTTAACACGTTCTTCTAAATTAGGCTTCCAGCTCAGCTTGGAATCGTGTATGAATCCAGGATAGATTGCTTCGCTGGAGGAAGTAATATACTCACAACCCAGCATAAGAAACCTAAAACTTTGCTCCTGCCCTTTTCTTGTAAAAAGCACTAGTTTTGTTTTCGAGGGATTTAGACTCAATCCACTATTATTGGCCCAGTGCTCCAGTGGAAAGTGATGGACAGGACAGATATAACTTGGGAGTTGTTGCAATGTAGTGCAACTTAGACTGACAATTATATAGATTGAACCTCCCCATATGGGTCTAGATATTTAGACCAGTCTTTATGCTTTTAATCTTATTGTCAAAAACTTGATTATGTGGAAAATCTGTGAAACAGACTGGAATTTGCATTTCGTTAGCGTGCCGCAAAGTCAGAAGATGAGAGAGCAAATGCAAATTTTATCCCCTCTGATTTGTACTAGTACAATAAATTAATTAGTAAAATCTTTCTTGTTCCGCCCGGTGTATCTATGAAAATTACATCACCCTTCACCTTGAAATAGTAGTGTCAGAATAGAACTTCCTGATAAATTGTCGTTTTGTTCTGCATTGAGGAAGAACTCCTTCTGCACGATGTAAGCAATCATTTTGTCTATCCTGAAAGACTTTTTATGCTGATCTTATGACAATAGAAATTTTCCAAACCTTCTCATGATCTTGTTAACCTTCAGTTATCATTATGTAAATATGGCTCATTACAAAATGCCTTCAGTAAAGTCTAGCATCATTTGAAGATTTTCGGGGGCACGTAGTCAATTTAGAAATTCTTCCGACATGCAGTCTACGTGACTCTGGCGTAAATGGTAACTTTAATTTTTCTTATGATTAGCCGCATTTTCGTTGGTCTCAATAGCATCGAAGCAGTCGAAATCACAAAACAACGGCTTCAGATTGCTCATCTTCAAGAATATAAATTTGTGAAAATTTTGATTCTTCATTTTGGCAGTGACATCATAGGAGAGCCAACCTTCAAATATACCTGTCCCTGAATTTCGTAAACTGATATTAATCCAGCCTATTGCGATATGGGTATAGAAATTCGAAACGATATCATTTGAAACCTGCAGATCTTCTTTCGGATCAAGCCAAGGAGGTTTTTCGCTGCTCATCTGACTTGTAAGTGATTCATACAAGTTCAGAAAATTCTCGCAAGGAAGCATTCATTTTTTAGCACCACATACCTGGTGTTTCACCTTCCAACTTACTTACACACATAGACCAGCTGCTAATAATAAGTTTACAAATTCGGGTCAACTTTTGGACCCGAGCAGATGATAACGATTTTCAACGTATTTGATGCCCTGAACTCAGATTGGTTCTAGTTTTCGAGTTCGCGCTAGGTGGCAGTACTACGCTCTTACAACGGCTATCAGCTGACCACGTTGCATCGAACATCTATTGGAACTTGTTTTGGTACTGTGATTATGCTTCGGATCGTGTGAAAATGCAGAGAAAACATTGCAGAGTCGATTCAAGGTATTTTTGTTACGTTTGTGGATGTTAGTACATGCTCGGAAAACGTGGAAAAATCATGACAAATGCACTCAAAGATGCGTATTTGCAGTACTTTGGTTTTGCTATAGTAAAATCTGACAAGCCATGGGTACCAAAATTGTTTTGTAACGCGTACAGAACAAAGCTGTACAAGTGGTCACTTGGTGAAAATATGTACTTTCATTTTCTGTGCCAACGTTATGGAGAGAACAGAAAAATCATGTAGATGATTGCTACTTTTGCTCAATGAATGTCGTCGGTATAAATGCAAAAAAAAACTAGCACGGTATGAATATCCTGACATATCATCAGTGTCGAAGCCAGTTCCATTATGAGCCAGGACAACAAAACGTGTCCTCTATATCTATACCACTCGTGAACCCACAGGAAGTTTTATTGCCACCTCTTCATATTAAACTTGGCCTTATTAAGAACTTTGTCAAAGCGCTCAATCGCGAAGGACCGGCTTTCCAGTACTTAATCAAGTTATTTCCAAAAATGTCATACGCAAAAATCAAAGAAGTAATATTTGTCGGAGCTGATGTTCGAAAACTAATGGCTGATGCAAACTTCACAAAATGTTTAGAGCCTGATGAAGCAGCAGCATGGGCATCGTTTAAAAGTGTTGTTGACAACTTTCTCGGTAACCACAAATCACTGGATTACAAAGAAGTAATCGACAATTTTTTGCAAAATTACCGCAAGATTGGAGCTCGAATGTCTCTCAAGATACATTTTCTGCCATTCACATATTGATTTTTTCCCACAAAACTTGGGAAACACGAGCGACGAGCAAGGAGAGCGGCTACATCAAGATATAGCCAAAATCGAAAGGCGATACCAAGGATCTTGGGACGAATGCATGATGAGCAACTACTGTTGGACCCTAATGCGTGAAAAAGATCCCAAGCAGTATAAAAGACTCAGTTCAACCTCTTCATTTCTGATTTATACTTTTCAATTCAATAAATGGCCGTTAATGGTCAAAAATAGTAAAATAATGAATTTATTGAATATTTCGAAAACTAGAACCAATTTTAAAAAACGGGCTGCTGATTTGGATGCAGCTCCCAAATTTACCTTATAAACAGCTTTTGGTTGCTCAGGTCCAAAACCGTGTATACTTGTGAATTTGAGGAAAGCTAGAATTGTCTAGCTCACAATCCCAGCTTCGTCTTTCAAATTCAGGTAGTTGCTTGCTCTCAAACTGCATCGTTTCCGTTTTTTCTATTGGTAAAGATCTTGGTGAACTTCAACTTCCGGACATATTCAGTTGCTGTAGAAAATTAATTGTCATCTTTCATCTTTCTTATTATCATCTCAAGGTAGAAGCGTGAAAATGATTGGATGTTCGCGGCGTTTCAGTCTCATTACTTCTAGCTAGAGAGATGAATGCAATAATGGGTCCGGTGTTGTCCATGGATAAATTAGGTTTTTTTTTTGTTTTTATAGATTATACCCCACTCTAAAAATTATTCTTCTAAATGAATATCAATCGTGAAGGGGTGGAGGAGATTTGAAAATAAAATGATAAAAATTCAAAAACGACGATGTCCATGATATAAATTACACTATATTTGGACGACCGAAAAGTGATTGGAAACTAGTTTTCTACCAATTCGGTCAATAATGGCAGATTTGAGAGAATTTCAAAAATCAACAAAAAATTTGAAAACATAAAAAGATTGATAGAAAAATAAGTTTATGTCTCCAAGATCAGCCATTTTTTTGTTGTGATATTTGAAAATGATAAAAAATTAATTGATGATATACTTAGTTGGTATATGGCAGAAAATGGTGCCACAGTCTTCGTGGAGCCCCTTACTCATTGAAACCAAACTCAAAATGGCCAATTGTAGTGCAAGTCCTACTGTCATCAAATAGTATAAGTTACAGAAAGATAGCATTCAAATTCAACTTAAGTGGGGAAGTAAACTTCTGTACTGGATATATTTATTCATATATACCCCAAGTAACAATTTAAATCCTATTTAGTTTTACTCAGGTCTTACAATTGTTTTATTAAGGTTTTGAAGTAGGTAAATAGTTTTATTGTGATTGTAAGTTATGCCAATTGGTCTTCTAGAACAATTGATTTTATTGTGATGTTTTAAAAACCTACTGGTAATAATAAAATTATTTAGCATTTAAGTCCATTTGTACTTATAGAAGTTTTATGGCTGTCATCAATTCAAATAGGATAAAACCATTAAGCACCAAAATAGGAATTAAATACTACCTACTTGATTTTATTAACGTTTTATAGCATGCGCCAAGACTATTGTATTAAGCTTTGATAAAACTTGAAAATAAGACTCATGAAGGTTATATTAGAAGCACGGACGGCTACTTTAAGTCAAATTTAAGGAACAATTTGGTCTAGAGAGCTACTGGGCTATGTAGGGATGTATCATAAAACTATTATACACAGAGGTTTTACAAATGCATTTCAAAATTCTTTCACAAAATCATTTTAAGATTAGACATAGTCAAATGCCGTATAAACCTAGTACGTCTTTCCAAGTGTCTTCGACATGTGACATCCAAGAATATTGTATTCCATTCTAGGTCTGATATAAGATTTGGAGCGCTAGATTTGACGGGGCGAAATATTTCTTACCCCTTTTAAGAAATCCAAGTATATGCCAACAGAAAGGATATTATCTGTGCAGCTTAACTTACTGGAAAAATTAGTCAAGACGTCAAGAAAAAATCGACAAGACGAAATAAGTTTCATTGCGGACACATCTAAAACTAAGTAAGCTGGTTTTAACTGAGATCAAATAGATTTGAAAAAGAGCGAACAGTTTTATTCGCAACTAAATTAAAGTCAAACAAATTTATTTTGCCTTTATAAATTAAAAATTTAAAAATTCTCCGAAATGTATGAATTCAAATTAGTAAAAAAATGCTTCGTACGAACAATGCATATAGATACTATTAACCTTGTAAATAGTATAAAAGCATGGTAAAGGTCAGAAGCAAGATTTATGTTCGATTGCAAATACATATATATATACGCTAAGGTTTATAATGCGTTTATACAAAGCTAAATCGTTTCATTTAATAGCAAATGGCATTATATCAGTCTAGGAGCACTCAGAACGGTTTTACTTAAAACCAAGTGGATTTATTTACAATAGAATGAATTGTTTTAATCGCAGCCATCCTAAGATCAAATGGTTTTATTACGGCTGTACAAGTAGCAAATAGGCTTTAATGCGAAATCGCCGTTTAATTCTTAAAATGCATTATTTTTAAATTAATCATATTCAGGAATATAAGCCGTTTCAGAACTAGGAGATATCATTTTTAAACTTTTTTTTTTAATTCCGAACGTACTTAAAATAATATCAAAATTAAATATAGTGTAAATAAAAAAAAAATTATTTTACAATTATTTCTAAACTTTTCCTAATTTTAATAATTTCTGAGGCGCGTTCTTATTTTTCGAGCTATCCTATGTGATATAATCATTAAACTGTTAAAACTGCACTTAAAATAAAATTGAATTACATTTCAACATATTAAATTAATATAAAGTGGAACATATGTACAAATCTATTTGGTTCTATTATTATTATTGTGGATTTAAAGATCACTTTTATTTTGAAGCTTCAAGTCTAAAAGATTTGCTGAAATAGTATTTTCAATGCCTTTTTATCTTAATAAAGGATTGAGGAGTAGTTTTATTATGGTTTTGATAACGTTATGCGGATAGGTTGATGAGTTCAAATTACGCTTTTAGTTTTATGAAAGGTTTTATAGAGGACTCCAAATCATCGCAAAATGTAATCCAGATAAGACCAATAAGGCTTTATATAAAGTAGTAGTTTTAAAAGTACGCCATCACAGCTTATTGTAGCGTTGGTCTTTTTAGTTTTATAAGAGATTTTTTATGGTCATATTATTGTTGGCTTGACTATATAGATTTATTACAAGTTCTATGATATAGTATAGACAACGTTATGTAGGCTATATTAAAATTAAAATTGTTACTTGGGACAGCAATTCATACCAAAAAAAAAAAAATCTAAATAATCAATTTTGAACCTTTCAGAATTAATTAAGTATTAAAGAAGTAGAAAAGCTAGATTTGGTCTAAGACCAATACTTATGATATCCTAGAGGAAGACCCGTATGTAATAGTATATGTAAAAGACCTAAATTTTTATATGGCAACACCAAGAAGTGGTTGCCCGATTTAGCCTATTTCTGAAATTGTATTTACTATTTTTATGTAAACGCCGTGTACAAAATATCGGCTCCCTACGTTAACGCGTTCTCAGGCAGTGTCCAAATATACAGGGTGTCCCATACGTACCGCATTTCTTTTATACCCCGGATTCCTCACTCAATTTCGTGACATAAATTGTATGGGAGGAGAGCCGGAAAACACACGGTAGGGGGGTTTTGTGATTTTGCGTGCTTTTTATCCTAATACCATGTCACTTTCTTGTTACACACCGTATGAAGGCGGCTTGCATCTCAGGTGATAGTAAACCCTCTGCGGTTTCCAGCGAAAGCCCAACCACATCTCTACCCCCTTTCCGTTGGTAGTTATAGGACGTCAAAGTCAAAAAATTGGAAATTTTTGCAATTCCTTTTTCAATTTTAATGATTATCCTGCTAAAAGGCAAGATAAAGATAGCAATTTCTTGCAAGATTTCGAGACCTCTGAATGTTACCTTTCATTTGATCCTACGGATGTACCTACCTACCTAAATTCTACCGTTTTTTAGATATTCCCGTTTCTATGATTCATAATTTCATGAATTTTGCTAATTTGTGAGGAATTGCATAAAATTTGGCGCGATTTCTATTGTTATTAACAAAACTAATGAAATTATGCATCATAAAAACGGGAATATCTAAAAAACGGTAACATTTAGGAAGGATCAAATGAAAAGGGTAACATTCGGACATACCATGCATTTTCCGGCTCTCGTTCCATACAATTTATTTCTCGAAATTGAGTAAGAAATCCGGGGTATAAACAAAATGCGGTACGTACGGGACACCCTGTATAATGAAAAACGAAATTTTGTATGGCAACCCCACGAAGGAGTTACCCGATTTGTCCCATTTTCAACTTAATTTAATTTTTTGTTAAACCAGTGTGTAAAATTTCGGCTCGGACTGAAGGACAGACGGATGGGGGACGGACGGAGGTACATGCAAAAATCAAAATAACTTTTCATATTCTGCTTGGGCTTCCAATCCATTTCACTCTACCATAATTATTTTTAGGTGTTACAAACTGAATGACGAACTTAGTATGATTTCATGCAAATATTGTACCCGCAATGCTCTTTTGCCCCTTCTTGCTCAGGGTCAAAAATACCTATCTTCTTTGTGGGTATTTTAAGGCATTAACAAGTTGGAATGCCTCAAAAACAAAAAATCTCAGAAATCAGATTTTGGAATATGGGTGATGCGTTTCGCGAACACCCACCCCTTACAACTTTTATACTTTATGTAAAGTTAACTAGATCACCCACAACTGCTAAACATTTTCTGACGGAAATTATAGATGTATAGAAGAACATTTCCAAAATTAATATTCGCACAATCTCCGCAGCGTTATCGACGTTTCCAAGAGACGCGAAAAAAATCCCAGATTGAGATAGCAGAATATTGTGAAAACTAGATCGTGGCCTGTAGAATCTTGCTGATGACCGCATACTTGTAATATACGTCTGAAGAGCTATCATAGGGAGTCGTCTCAGATTCTATGTACTTAGGGTCCCTGTTATGTAACCTATAGGTTTGCCGAGGTAAATTATGGTGGGACTGTATTTTACCTCTACATAAGTATCCAGTGATCAATTGCAAATGGGTTAATGGGCAAAAACCTTAAGGCAAGAACTAAGTTCGCAGCAGACAAATTCAAAATTTAATGGTGGTCAAAATCATATTCACTCTTGGTGGTAACAGAAATTTTTTTTATTTCGTTCACCTTTCTTTTAAGAACTTAAAATTTTTTACACTTTGACTTCATTAGAACGATTCCTGCTACTAATAAATAAAACTTTTAAAACAAATAATTCATAGCAAGAATTCACCACATGATCTATATGCATATGTTGAAAACCTTTTGCGATAAAAACTACTAAATCCACCGCCTTTGCAGTTTTCTTAATCCACTTTTATAAGTTTTTCGTCTCATTAATCACTTTGTCGGGGGGAAAAAAATAAACAAACAGCCGAAATTAATTTATCTCTCCGCAACAATTCATAAAATTTGTTGTTGTTTTTTTAACTCCCATGGTAACAGGTTGGAAGTTTATTATTTTTTTTTATGTAAACGAAAATGGTCGCGGCTTATTAGATACAAGCTTTTCTCTGGCACTTAAATAACGCTCTCTGATTTAAGCAAGACTTGTATAGAAAAAAACAAAACACCTCTTTTTCGAAAATTTATAAATACTCTTGGAATCCCTGGGAATTCATAATTTATGTACCCTCCATCCTTGGCTTAGACTGGGTGTATTTAATGTGAATTTAGTAGATACGACCATAATGGAGTAGGTTGCCATTTTTTATCCTGAGATAATTTTATGACGTTATAATCATTTCGTACAAAGATAAGACATTTCTGGTCGGCGCTTTACCACACTTGAAACTGAAGGAAGGCTTTATAAAGTTTAACTACTTGAATTGCATTTTATATGGCCACTTCCAGCCAATAATTCACAACTTCTTGTGCTTACATAAAACTTAATGAACTTTTTATTATTCCGGAAGAACGTCGTGAAATGTTATGCATAAAAAAGCACTTTGGGTGCAACTGTTAACGTACTTAAAACTGAAATTATTTACTTTGTTATACGGGCATTGATTTGTTCACCTTTAGTATGTTCAGGGTGGAGGGTTGTAGGGGAAATAAATAAACATTTGTAGGTGAAGGTGAACATTTTGTATTTCAAAGAATTCACTGAGGTAAGACAGTGTTTTATGAAGAGATAAAAATGAAAGGATGATCTAATTGAAATAACAAGTTCGGCCCCATATTGCATTGCAAACGAGATATGCAGCAATTAATGCGTAATAGGCCTTCGATTATAGATCGCACGGAATTTGCTCTTGAATAATTTAGTGGAATAGATTTCTTGAAGGCATTTGACTCAGTCAACCGGCATAGTAGTTTATATAAGAAGCTTTCCACGTTATATACAATTTCAGTCATTGGGACCCTGTTTTTCATTAAAACCGGTATTCATACCTCTTCAGTCAGGTGTACCCCCAATTTTTACTCATCTTCTTTCCCCCAGCCTTTTTATTAACCAAATGACGGTAGGGAATTGAGGATTATTGGGTTGATTAAAGGAGGTGATAGTGTATATTACACTTGAGTGTTGTCAGCTCATAGCTTGGGTAGGCGAACAGATTTTGGTAAACAGTTCCACATTCGTACTGTTCTATTTATGAAGGATTCGTGAAATTTCACGAATTTGACTTCAAGGGTGTGGGACGGTGAGTTCAGGTTACAGGTAAGCATAGAGAGAGTTCTACAAGAGACCAATCTACTCTACAGATTTCGTCAGAGAAATAGCCATAGAAGCAGCTATTAAAGAGGGTTAGAGATCCGAAGTTACGTAGATGCTCCAAGTTGTGTCATCGCTAATAAGGCAAAAGGTCTTCTTATGAACGCGGAAAATGCAGTTCATCTAGCTCCAATTCGCTCTGCCTCAAGCGAGTATTATTTTAAGGTTCTTATAAAATGAACTAAATTGGTATGTGGCTATATTTGTCAACTATAACCAAGGTATATAGAAGGCAAGTAGACAAGGTATTCCCATTAAAATGTTGACACATTGCAGCTGATAGCCTGTCACGTAATTCTGTGACTAATGTATATACATTTTTATAGGAAAGACAGAGAGAAGAGAGAGAGAGTATTGTGTTTTCTGTACCGTACTTTCCTATACGTATCACGATATTACGTCACCTTATGGTGGAACAGTTCGTAATGGGAATACCTTGTATTCTATATACCTTGACTATAACATTCCCTCAGTAGTCAGCAATATAATCGAACGAGTACACGATATCGAGGTTGTCGTCGTTTGTAAAACTATGAATAGGATTGAAAGTAAGAACAAAAAATTAATAAGAGAGAGAGAATAGAACCTTGCGGTATACCGGCATTGATTATAGGGTTAGACGTAAATCCGTCCAATGTAACTTAGATTGAACGGCGAGAAAGAAAACCGTGTACCCATCACACTGTGAATTAGGGTGTTAAACTGTTGAGTTGTTGTTGACTGTTTTAACAAGAGACCAGAAACTCTTACTACCCTTTCGAATAGTAAATATTTTCCGTCTAATGCTTTGGATAATGGGATTCACTGTCTTGGCGAGAGCTTAAAGTTGCACTCAACTCTGCTGTTCGTTATGATTTCAAGCTATACAGACCCCAAAGTGTGTCTCATTTGGTTCTCAAAGTCTAGAGCAATGAAGCTAAGTATGAGAAATACCTTTGGTTATATCTCTTTCTATTCAAATTACAAAAGTCTGACTTGCTTCGATTATTAAAAAAGCAGCGGTGTGTTCTTCGCTCGAACTGGGAAGATCGATTTTCAGATCGGTAGATGATGCAGAGATCGCGACTAATAGTATAAATCTAATAACGAAACTAAGTCTATCGCACACAAGAAATATCGTCGAAGATTAACAATAAGTCTTCATATATTTTATTTTTATACATATTATTAATCTAAGCTCAGGGGATACCCTATGATGCAAGGCACAATTGAATGGTAGATGGCCCCATTGCTGCAAATAACGTGGTTGGATACCATTCGAATACTATCCATATAGTCTAGTGAGTCGAAGTTCGGACGACAGTGTAGAATGGTAGTGATCATTGATCTAAAATCTTTTACATTTTGTTACGGGTAATGGAAGGAGTGGAAGGCGATATCGCTTGGGAACACTTTTTCATTCTCCTCCATATAGACTACAAGACTAGAATGATATGGTGTACAGTACATATGGCTTGAATTTCGTAATCTGACCCATATTCCAAGAGAGAAATTTAAGGAGATGGGTCTCTAGAAGGGTGTTCAACACATCTAAGACACGCGTGGTAGATGTAGTATGGATCTTGTGACTCAGCGGCTATGCTACTGTTCCTGATTCTCTTTCTGGAATCTTGGAAGAAGGACATCGTGGTTTAGTGCGAGGCTCCATAACCATACTATATCAGTATAGCACTGACTGATCAACTGATTTCCAGGTGGTTAATGTGAAGTATGATTAAAGTTCCTCCCAATTCAAAGTCTGCCAAGACCCCATATATATTTTCCTCTCCATTTTCAATCCCCTGGAAAGCACAAGGCTTCCACAAAACCTTTCTACTCTACGCTGTTTATTATCCGAGGCTCTGCTTTATTTTTTTGGAATCATTTTTTCTTCACTACGTTAGGTAATTAGCCTGCAGTAGCTATCCAATGATGGAGCTGCCATTCATCGTTTATTTAGGAAAAATGTACCATGCTTGGAGAAGCTTTTAGTTGTTTTGATATAGATGTTCTTTTGGGTTAAATCATGGGAAAAGGCTTAAACATATTAAAATATCACATATTGTGGTGCTGCTGTTGAAAAAAAGAGGTCAGCGAATTTTTCATAACTAGGGAAGTAGATAATATGGAAGAGGAGCAACTACAAAAATCGAAAGGAAACTAGGTAGGAGGAAAAGTACAGGATCGTGTCGAAGTGAAATTCCGGAATGGACCACAACATTTGAAATGATGTATACGTCGAGTGATTCATATCTTTTCTTATCTTAAGTGTTGAGGAAGTCGATCAAATGTATACAAAACTGCTTTCATAAAACCATTTGCCTTCGGCATGCTCTAAAACAGGTTATGGTCCATTCCAGAATGCACTATCCATTTCACAATCGGTATACTCTGCTATAGTATGCCATGCAACATTTAGTTCTTGTGCCATCTATGGTAGTAGTCATGGCGCTCAATTGTAGATATTTGTATACTTGATATTTCTATAGACACTTGTCCAGGAACATGTAAATGGAGTCCGACCTTGAAGAAATTTTCTGTCGAACTTTCGTCGAGAGATAGATGACACTCTTTTCATTGGTTTCAGTTATTGAACTGAGTTTATATCTTTAGATATTTATTGGTAGGGGAGTTCCTTAATATTGCGGAGTCAATGGACATATAGCCACCCCTGATTTCTTGAACAAGGTAGTCAGGACCGTACGACTAAATTTTAAGATGAAACATGATGAACAGCATAGACACACCAATTGTAAAATGGGGCTTCACGCAAGGTGTATTCGGTTGTATGCTAGTTGATCTCTTCATTAAGAAATAACTATTATGATTGAAGCATAACTGCTAATTGTGCATACATCGAAACTGGTCTCAAGATTGTTCATGGTGTAGGAGACGAATGATTGGACAGTTGTCATTTTAAGATCTTCTGGACATATTATGCAGTTACTTTTGGCCTATGCCTACACTCGAAGTTCATATGAAAAATGCATGAATATGGAAAAGTGAAAGCGATAATTAGGGTCTCCTGAAATGTAGAAGAATCCATGGCTACACATGGGTTATAACCGGGAGTTATGTAGTGTAGTAGATATACAAGGACCTATGTGCTTATACTCTGGAGGCTATTCTGGAAATCTTCTAAAAGTTAGCATACTTAGGTATCAAAAGCACAAGACGTTTTCCAATGATAGTCGTTGTTTAGGTTGTACTACCACTTCTGGATCTAGTATTCCTAATTGGTTCGGCAGTAAAATATACTGCTTATAAGATGAGCACAGAAGAGTGTGACAAGGCCACCGATTCTCGGTGAATATTCCTGTCAACGATATGTAAGCTTAATGAAGATTCTCCTCCAATTAGATCTTCATAGATTACCACCCTCTCAAATATAAGAGCAAATGTGAGTGTTTGTCTTGAGAATTCAAAACGGTATGTAGTCCCAGCATATCCTTCTATTTTATAGGATTCTAAGGTTTGCTGTTGAACCTCTTCATCGGTATTGTTGTTTACAAATTAAGTATTTATATAGTTCGCCCTATAAAATTAACTGATAAACTATTCACATTAAAGCTTCTCTACAAATTGAGTTGGTTCACTTTGCAAATTTATAATGAATGCCAGATATCCGCAAACACCATACCAAATAGACTTCTGCAATTTGATGTAATGAACTAACAATATTTAAATGACAAATGAAGGCTCAAGACTTATCCCTCTGAAGGAGTAGTACGTTCCCATTGCTATATCCTACACATAACTTCTACTGAAACAGAAATCAGAGACAGTCTGCTTGGTACCTATCTTACCATAAATTTGTTCCAGCTATAAAATCCTTGTATTGACCCTCTCGTGTCCTCAATCAAATCAATTCGATGCATTTCAACAATTCCATTGTATTCCGTAAATCCTTTGAACCGGAAATGAAATTTGTCACGGAGGTTCCGGCCACATATGTACCGAAAAATACACACACACACACACCCATTCATACATAATTGAGAACCCAAAGCAACGCCTCTCCCGTTTGTACAAAGTCATTGTGCAGCAGGGAAAAGTTTATATCCTAAGGAAATTGCATGCAAATTGTAGCACTGAAGATAATTTCGAAATTCTCTTAAATGCAAAATATAAAGGGCACACCAGATATCCTTTCCAGGGATTCCTTAGAAATTCACTCAGAAACAATTTTCTCGGAGCTTTGGGAAGGTGTAAAGGACGGACGACCGGGCGCGGGTACTGTTCTGCAAATCGGTCACCAGCCGTTCCAAAAAAATTTCTTTATCCGCACACCCTCTTGATCCTCATCCTGGACAGGATATGAATGGCTTCTTAGTTTGGAAGGAAGAAAAAGCGCTCTCGAAATCCTTTCATGTGACATTCGTGCTTTGTTCTGAGGGAGGCGGAAAAATATACGAAAATATCCACCGGAAGGAAACACAAAATGAATTGCGCGATTTTATCGCACTTCAAGTAATGCTGGGTGCTATTATGGGGTCCTACTTACTATAGATATAGCGTTGTGTTCACATTTACACAAACATAAGTTTCGAATGAAAGTGGGGGGGGGGGTGCCCATGGGACTTCGGAGGAAAGCTTAACTTTCCATAGTGGTGCAAACCATCTCACACTTTTATCCGGCTCAGAGGTGGTTTCTTATGAGATTTATGCGAATTAAAGGAGTGATAGCATCACGCTATGAGTTCTTGTTTACTGAGTGGACAGTTATAAAAGATGCAAATTGAGCTTATGTAGAACGGATGGAATGCCAGCATTGCAATTCTATCCACCACAGTGGCAGTCAAGGATGCAGGCAGCAGCAGGAGCAGCAATGAAACATTCCATCCAGATACAGTTCTCTAACGAAAGCAAAAATAACGAGACGACGATTTGTAAACTGTCAGAGATGTTTTGAAGTGTGAATGCAAATTCTACAAGAATTGCTCGTTTTTGGGGATTGGTGCAATCAAGAACTTTGAAGAAGAAAATTGATCAATCCATGTAGAAATTGTTGTTGCTGTTGCTATTATTGTTGTTGTTGTGCATCACTGTAACAAGTCAAGTGCAATTGGATCTGTAAAATTTACAGTCTCAATTTATGGGTGTTCGTTTGCTGACAGTATTTCATTGGTAATTGGATGATGGACATTGTGCTGTTCTTATTACAAACTTGTTGGTAAATTTAAGTAGCAAGTAGAGCAAAAATTTACAATTCATTTAGACGACGTAAGCGAGATTAACAATCATTTGATGGAGTACAAAAAGCCAGTGGGCTGCTCTGTTGGACTTCCTGTCAAGTTCTTTGTAGTTCTTAGCCAGTCCTCATTCATACCATTCTTAATGGTATTCTGGTAGCGTGGAGAAATTTTCTAAGGCTGCCGTTCAACTACCTTCTACTTTGCTTCTAATGCCCGTAGAAATGGGACCGCAAGTTTCTAATTAGCCTACACATCATACGACTTTAGGGTTTCCAATGCTATGTAATATGCGTCTTAGTAGAATAAGCATGCCTCCTTACTGCATTCAACTCATTTGGTCTTACCTCTCTATGTATTTATTTGCTCTACGGAGATTTTCACCTTGTTTAGTTGTTTATGCGTGCACATGGAGAGCCTCTTCAGACTTCCATAAACTCTATTTTTACTCTCAGGATAATGAATGCACCTTTACATCTTTTTAGGGTTTCTAGTTCTAAGGAAATAGGCTTTCTTAAGAATTGTGGGTATAGTCTACAATTTTTAGCGACAAGCTCTGTAATTTGGTTCTTGATTCGCTTTGTAATTTCGCTGACATCTCAACTTAGGCCGAGATTGTGAGAGATCTAAATCTAGTAACTGACAAATAGTTCTCTGGAACAACATTTAAAAATACGTTATCGATAATTTTTCCAGCCACTATGAGACTGTCGAAAAACGCTGCAGTTTTCTGCTATCATGACTGAATAATATCAAAATGTTAGCTTTAGAAACCTAGAGGTTCAGGGAGGGACCCAATTTTTACGCACATTTTTGGCTATACCTATGTATATAGTTTATTCACAATAAATTTTGATTGTTTTTGAAATTCTTTTACGAGACCAACATATCCCCATGAAAAATTATAAAAGAAATTATTTCATAATTTTTGAATTTCGAAATATGTGAAAAGGTTAATTCTACGGATCTATGACCTCTAACGGCGTCCTATGCCATCAATAACATGCCTCAAAAATTTCTTATTTGAAAATTCCCGGGCTCTTTCCACAGATTCCACCAGTATCCACATACACATACCATCTGGACCATTAGGCTAACCGTAATTTCACCTTTAAATAATTTATTGAGATGATAAAAAATTTAGCCTTAATGGTCCAGATGGCTTGTGCGAATACTGGAAGGATCTGCGGAAAGAGCCCCGATATTTTCCAATATGAAATTTTTGAGGTGTGTTATTGATCGCATAGGATGCCTTTAGAGTTCATGGAACCGTCGAATTGACCTTTTCTTTCTATCGTATGAATAGTTTGGGGAAAGTCCTCAGACAAAAACTCCTGCTAATCTTGCGCACTATCCTGCCACTCACTTAATTTATCCACAAGATAACGCTACGGTCCACAAAACTCTACAAAAGCTGGTTCTTGGATACGATATCAACCATCTCGGCTACCCGATTCGTTCTCCTGATGATGCAAACCCTATGGGGAATGATAAGTTCGAACAGTTTATAAAGATGATAAGCAGTTTAAGACCATCAGTGAGCTTAAAGATACCGTTGAGGATGTTTGACTCCAGAATGTTTAGACCCTTCGTGGAATCAATGCCAAAAAGGTTTTTGGACATCGTGGCGAACAAAGGTGGAAAAAACTCTTTATGCAAACGAAAAATCTTTGAAAAAACAATTTCATTGCAAAAATAGGGCGTTTCATATAAGCAGGAACCGTATAATCGTCAGTACTGCTTGGCCTAATATAATTCACACTTAAAATATATAACGCCATCTATTACAAATATTACACAAAAAAGAAATTCAATCAATAGAAAAGGAGATAATTTGGTTAAAAGCGTTTTATTCTAGGTGAAGGTATAGAAAAACTGATGAAGTCGCTTTTGATAGTAGCCTTAGCTGCCTTTACGACTTGCCAAACCAAAATTCTTTGTCCAATTTTTCTGTTTACATAATGGTCTTAAACTGCGGGCTCCGTGCAAGTCTTGTAGATTTGTATATCAATTTTGACATAGGGTCTAGTATCTAAGTGAAGGCTTAAAAAGTAACCTCTTTGACAATTATCTCCCTGAGGTGCTGATTCAGACTTGAGCAATCAGCATTTTTGTATTATTAGAGGAAGCGCAAAGTTATAAGTCATAAATTGATTGAATAGTAGCCTGAATTTTAAAATTGTGATCAGACTGAAATGGTATATTTTTAGGGAGAAGAAGATAGTAAAAAAAATCAGTAAATTGAATTTCCCGCCAGTTATATAAGGCAGGCCCTCTCCAAAGTCCGCACGTGGTGTCTAAACAAAGGCCTTAGCATAAACCCCAATAAAACGGCTATCGTTCCATTCACAAGAAGATCGAAGCTTTCACTAACGGCTCCTCTTCTTGATAATACGGAATTGATATTTTCAGACGGAGTCTAATATCTGGGGATAACCCTAAATAAGAAACTTACCTGGAATTCGCATCTGTCCAGAGTGACGGATAGAGCGATGCGATCTCTCTACACGTGTCGTCGCTTCATTGGCAAAACATGGGGTCTGAAGCCAAAAATGATGTACTGGACGTACACCACGATTGTTCGACCCATGGTCACCTACGCGGCCCTTGCATGGTGGCCAAAAACTAATCAAAAGATGGCTGAGGCTCTGCTTCAAAAAACCCAGCGGCTTGCCTGTCTAGGAATAACTGGTGCCATGAGAACCTGTCCTACAGCAGCCATGGAAGCCTTATTAAACCTTGCACCCCTGCATTTGCAGATGAAAAAGGAAGCGATCTCCAGTGCTATTAGAGTACAAACGGAGAAACAGTTAAAGCCAGGCGATCTGGTTGGTCATTTAAGTATCTTAAAACAGATATGCTTCGAGCAAGTGACGACAATATCTGATATAATCACACCCAGAGTGGATTTTGTAAGACCATTCCAAGTGGTTCTTGGAGACCGACAACAATGGCGCTCCACTAAACCGTCCTTCCAACACGGATCGATGGTGTGGTATACAGACGGCTCAAAAACAAACAGTGGGGTCGGATTGGGGGTATACAGCCCCAAATGCCATATATAAAAGGCTCTAGGCTCTACCCCTGCCGTATTCCAAGCCGAGGTATTGGCCATAGAAGAATGTGCCAATACCTGCATTAAAAGAGCCATAAATGGTTCAACCATTAATATTCTCTCGGACAGTCAAGCTGCCCTCAAGGCCTTAAAGTCCTACACTGTCAAGTCAGGGATAGTCTGTGAATGTCTACAAACCCTCAAAAATCTATCAAGGAGAAACAAAGTTATCCTCATGTGGGTACCTGGACATGAGGGCCACAAAGGCAATGAAATTGCGGATGGCCTAGCCAAAAGAGGAGCGGAAACTCTGTTTGTCGGACCAGAACCATTTTGTGGCACATCAAAGTGTTACCTCAGAGCTACCCTAAATAACTGGGAGAATAAACAAAAATCCCTGTATTGGGAAAGGCTATAAGGTCTTCGTCAGGCAAAAAAGTTTATCGACTCCTCTGACGGAAAATCAAAAGAACTCTTACTCCTTAGAAGAACAGAGCTCAAAATGATCACTGAGCTCTTCTCAGGCCATTGCCCCTTGAGGTATCACCTAAATAAGCTGGGTTTGGCTGAGGCTTCATCCTGCCGCTTCTATCAGGATGCTCACGAAACCTCGGAGCACTTGCTCTGCCACTGCGAAGCCTTGGCCAGGCGGAGATTACTCCACCTTGAACATGCTTTTCCTCCACCAAGTTACGTATGGAACCTTAAGCCCAGAATGGTTCTAGACTTTATTAACAGTCTTAACCTATAAATGGAGCAAATTCAACGGGGACTCACAATAGATCTTTCAGGTCGCAGGGATTGCGAGGCTAACGCCTATACACCCCTTCACAAATCTAATCTAAGGCAGGTTTTTAATATCTAAGAAAATTCTCAATACCTAATAAAATGGTGTTGTACATATAGAGTATAAATGAAATCAACTAGGTACGTCTAGTAATGCATTTCGATGGATGGATGGATTGAAAGGAGGTTAAGTCCCCCTCGGGGAGAAACCTAGAACGTAGGCCACTACAAGACCCATGGTTCACCCTCAATACCCCTGAATAAGTTCATAGGTTCCAACCAGACCCTCTTACAACCATAAGATTTGTTCTCAGCCCTCCTTACCTGCTTCATACAATTCATCCGGAGGTATGAGCCAAGGAATCTATTATGTTTTCCAGAGAGAGCCGGATAGTGACAAAGAAAGTGAGCCACCGTTTCGGATTCCTCTCCGCATCCTCTGCATGTAGGGTTATAAATCAGTCCTATCCTATGAGGTGACCCCTGAGAGAACAGTGTTCAGTGAGAATAGACACCAGAATTCTCATGGTAGGTTTGCTCAGCCATAGCAGCTTTTTTGTGAAACTTTTGTTAGGTTTACCCTAGAGTTCCTTTGCTGTTCTACCCGAAGGTTCATCCAACCAAAGACAACTGTGTTGGCATTCCACCTAAATCGTAATTGTAGAGACCAATGGGGTGATTCTGATCTTTTGTCGTCCTATTTAGTCGTGAATTTTGACATATTTTGTCTACTTTTTTTTCAACACAGTTCATTTTGTGTCTTCACTATTATCTACCACAATATGAACTATAATGAATTTTCGGTGAACTAACGTCAAAAAACACACCTAAATATACGACAAATTAGTCAACTGCTCCCAGAGGTTGTGACAAAAATTTTACACTGGTAAATGGAAATTCTACACCTAATTAGAGCATTACAAGTGCTTAAATTCGAAAAATTATTTTGAATTTGTAATGTGAAGTGTCATTTTCAGTTCATTCTACGTCATGCAAGGCTTGCTGAACTGAATAAGAACACGAAAAAATCAGTAGAAAAGTTCATTTCATTTAGTCGATTATTTTGATATTAAAGTACGACAAAAGATCAGAATCACCAGTCAGGTGTCGCGGTTCGATCCCAATTGTGAAGGCATATTGATGATAATATAATGGAGTTCATTTAGTTCATCTGATTCCAGTTCATCAGGTTCAAACTTCTTTATAAACCTGTCATGGAAATGACAAATAAATGAAATTCCTTCTTTCAGACTTGCTATTTATACATCTTCAGACACTAACTTATTCCACCCTTAAAATTTCATTGGTCTCTACTTTAGTTTTAATCAAATAAACCCCGAAGCACATGTTTTCCAAAATGAAATATTTCTCATAAGCTTCTCTCATTTATCCTAAAAGTATTTTATGAAATTCATTAAATTCAGAATTGCTACACATCCTTCAAGGATTTCCTGTTCCAGTAGATTCGTGGGTGGAGTGTGAATTTCATCGCCTGCAGTGCATGTAGCTTCTTTAATATATAAAACGATTCTTGCAAAATATAACCAAAGGTATACATCATCTTCGGCAGCTTCCTACATAATATACAGAGCCAACTGCAAAATATTTATCAGCATACTCTCTGGTACACGACTAAATGCTGTGCCATTTCTCCCCGGGTAAAATATATGCGGTAACCATAAATTAATCAAAGCATAAAATTACCAGCCGTTTACGGACGACAGCAACACTACTAGAGACATGAAATGCACCAGAGAGTTGAGGATCTGCTCCGCAGCATCCAAGTTTCGGTGACGATTACGACAACGACTCCACTAAAGATGACTATGAAACCAACCCAACGACGACGGCGACATGCATGGGTATAGTATAGATCTCTTGAAGAAAATTGAAAGATGCAGGAGAGCCGTGGGAAGCTGTAGATCATTATAAAAAGTGCATTGCAGACTGCAGCCTTCTTGGTAGCTCGCAGCATAGAATCACACCACCACAACCACCACTAGCGCAGTAATAACGTAACCACTTTCGACGAAGAACTATATACTTTCACTTTGTGGAGCTCTAGCTACTCTAGCGAAATGTCGAGTTAGATTATATGAAAATTTTGCAGACTACCTACATGCAGTAGTAGCTGGAGTGGCGGGGTTTTTATTCTTATATCAATTTATCCTGTGTATATGCTCCTGAAGGAATCACTTGTCGTAAAATGTCATATTTAAGGGTAAGAAAATCCAGAATTTCGGATAACTGGAAATTTTCATATGAAATTTATCGCGTGGAAAATTTTAATGATGAAAATTCGAAGTGAAAAAGCAACACGGAAAGGACTAATTCAGAGAGCAAGTTGCATCAGAAGAAATTAATTGCTGCGAAGCGAAAGGAATCTTATCAACTGAATGGACAAATTTTGATGAGGTTTCTCTTAAACTGTTTTCATCATGAACAACTTTAAAGTGCTGCGGCTTCAAAATTAAATTTCAGTTAAGTTGTAGGTATTCACGTGCATTGTACATCATTTTCAAACTATGTGTGTATGTGTACATTCCACCTCCAACTTCCTTCATCCTCCTTAAGTGGTGAATTAATTATCGGAGTGCCACCCGAGTCGGTTACTTGCATTATTTATGAAATTTGTTTTAACAGAGGAAATGGAAGCTCTTGTGGGTGGCGAGAATTATTCATTGAGTGAAAGGCATTGATTGATTTCGCCTTATTATGGTAAAGTATGTATAGGAAACCCTTAAGGAATTTATCCATGTTCATGTCTCTGTGAGGAGTGAAACAAAAGAGGATTCATTTGGAAAAGTTTCTAACAGTAATTGAAGTTGGTTTGATAGTCCAGGAAATTGTGTAGTTAAGTGAGACATTAAAAATGTGGCTCTTTACAGTTCGGCTAGATATGTACCTATTTGATAATGGGAAAGGTGACAAGTTATTCAGATTCATTGGTTTTATGTGTGTTTTGATGAGTATTTATTTTAAATAAGTAATTAAGGATTTTTTATATAAGGAATTAAATGTGTTGTCAAAATACATGAAATCAACGGTGATAGTGGTCAACACACTTAATTGGTATAAGAAACCGTGTGGCCAACTAAATACTGGACATAGAGAGTTTTACTATGAAATAAATTCATAGCGAATTTAGTCAATATGAAATTGACCGAGTTTGCTGTCAAATTCAAGCCGTACTGATGAGTATACGGTTCCTGCTGATACGAAACGCCTATTTTTGCATAGAAATTTCTATTTTTTAAAGATTTTTCATTTGTAAAAGAGTGTTTTCCACTAAATACTGGATTCTAGAACTTATGAATAATGAGAATTTAAGATATTGCTGGCAATCGCTTGATTAGATATAGAAGAATAGCTCAGGTATAATTCTCTGATAATATAAGAATTATGATGGAATGACTAATTAAGTTAACATTCTAAGACACACTAGTCAAAGTCTAGTTGTAAGAGTAAGAGGAAATATCAGATTTTTATACCAATGAAAAATATTAAGTTGAAGAAGATAAAAGAAAATTGTTAAATTTTTGAAATGTACAAACAATATGAACCAAAAATCTCGGACATATTCAAGAAAAATAAAATAATTAACAAACTAAATTTTGTAGAAGAAAACAAATACTGCGAATACACAAAACATAAAATTTCGGAAAACACAAATTCTAGAAAGATTCTGAAAATTCTTTATCAGGCCTGTGATTCCATCAGAAAAATCAAAAATTTTTGTTAACTTTTTATAAAATTGAATTCGCGGGAATCATTACGTTTAGGATTCGGATCGGATGTCATTTACCTATTTAAAATAAAATAAAACTATGAGAATTTCGCATGGCCACATCCCGCCATCTATCGGGAGTTTCTGAAAACTCATGGTCGTCAGACTTCCAAAATGAGCTAGCTACAGTCCTCCTCTATATCTGGAATTTTGTTTGAGGGCATTCGGCCCTTTCCTTCACATTCTATGTCAATTTAACTGCGACAACCTCCGCGAAAATTTCCAATTTTTAGCAGTTTCCTTAGGCCTATAAAAAAATCGAGATATTTACTTTCACTCCTACCCGGGTATGTGCGTACTTTTTGGAAAGGTATCGGCGAGTACATGACACAAAATTAGTTACTTTTTTCCGCACTAACTTTTAGGCCCATTTGGCGCCAAAAACCGTTAATTTTGAATTAATCAATCCTATGAAATGCCCCATAACTAGGCTAAATATACTCCGATTTCAAAAATTCCTTGTGATTACTTTTTCTTTATTGTCTGATTTTTTAAGCCTTACTCCCCCCCCCCCCTCCTTTCCTCTTAAGTTCACAAAAATTGATTTTCGACGGCCAAAACTTTCAACTAAAAACGTCATTTAGAAATTTCTACGAAGGATTTACAAGTTTTAAGTCAAGATTTAAACGAAATTTTTGGATCAGTTGAGATTTATTATAAATTTATAATCTCGAACTTTAAACTCTAAGAAATCTGAAAGATTTGGAGTTTTTAGAATTTGTTAGAGTTTCATTAATGTTCCTTATACCTTTGACACACAACTAGTATAGGTACCATAGTTCGGATACAATTGTATTTGGTTTACCATGCTAGATGACCACTGTTGCCAATTTAGCTCTTTTATGGCATAGGTTGGCTTAATAGGCTAGAAGCAAATTAAGAAAGACAAGATGGAAACTCACCTGTCTCGTTGCTCAGTGGTAAGAGCAGTAGCCCGGAAAGCGTATTTAAGATTTGATGTAGAATCGTTAAAAATAAAAGTTCTTAAAATTCTTCTATTCTCCATCTAAATTTAGCCACTTAAAATTATTTTTTAGCTACGAATATTTCAATTAAGCCATTTTGCATTTAAATCTTTAAAAATTTTTCCATTTTGAAATTTAGTTAATTTCATTCACATTAGTTACTGAATGCACCCAAACTCAACGAAATTAAAGATATTGTCATAGTGACTCAACGATTTTCAGACTACTTTGTTTTAAAATGTTTTTGTATTCACTGCCAGCCATTATCTTACAACAATGGACTGAGCGTATCGCCATTTTCCTATAGGAAGGAATGGCACAAGTTTTATAGTTTTCTCTTTCGCGTTATGGCAGAATGCGAGCTACCAACACAAAATATCGCTTACTGAATGTTTTCTTATGCCATTTGATGTTTTTATGTTGGCTACAGATGCAATCACCGCAGGAAGAATAAGGTAAAGATAGTGTTTACCATGCTCCGTCTCTCTTGTCCATACACAGGATTCAGATGCAAATAATCTTTTGAAAAATAAAGTCGGAATGAATTAATTTCTTATAGGAGTGCTTATATGCGATTAAAATATCACTTGAACACAAGAAAGATATTTTTTTAATTTAATTCGATTTTCGGATGTAAAATTTCATCTGATTGGTTGAGTTTTACATGTTTTTATGTAGTAAACGTTTTAAAGGGTGCTCAAACTGTGATATACAGAAACACAATAAATTTTGTACCACATGAAATAGCAAATATAGCAATGTACTGATTGTTATCTTCTAAGTCAGTGGCCTGTATTACCGCTGGGACAAAATGAACGGATCAACGTACAGAAAAGCTGGCATGACTTAGAATGAACACAAAATTACACTTTTATTTATAATACAATTTAAAAAATGTTGTTTAGAGTTTAAGTGCTGTTGCAATGCTGCAAGTACCTAAGTGTAGAATATTTACTTATCATAGTTGAAAACTTTTTTGACAGCCGCAACAGCAGTTGACAAATTGGTCGTACTTTTCATGGAATATTTTATGTTTAATTATTCACTACAAATTCATTGCAGTTCATTTTGTATCAAATGAGCAATGATGAAAACTGCAGTTACGACAAAATTGTGATGAAATGTCAAAATAAATGACAAAAATTTACGACAAAATTTAGCACAAGAGTTCAAAATCAGCACCCAGTAGACGAGCTTCGAGATGTTCACGTGGAAATATCGATCGCGTGCGGAATAGTATTTAAGAAAGAACTACGAGGCGAGGGTGCTATTGAACTGGATATACCAAGAACAAGATTAAGGCGAATTAAAAAAAAATTATTAATATTTATTTTTATATAAAATTCAATGTTTGAGGAAGATAATTAAAATTAGTCAACTCTCTTGGACTGATTCATACACGATGATGATGATCCAAAATTTTCTCCAACCTCAATTACATTACAGTGAGAAACCATGGAAATTTCAAAGTTAGTTTTTCATTTAAAAAGTTTTTGTGACATTCATTGGCCTACTCGTTCACCAAACTTGACTTACTGCACCCGAGTTTCTTTTTTATAGGTTAATTTGCAAGGAAAATGTTGGTTAAGGACTAAAAAAAATAATATTTTCCATTATCCATATTTATCATAAAAAGAAAGTTTCTGAAATTTGGTTCTTTTGTTTTTTGTGCAACAACAAACTCCAATTTGCCTCATTTACGTTAGGAGAAGGTACGAACACACAAAACACTATGACAAAAGTATGCATACGCATCTATCGATCTTGATCCATAACAATCGAGCAAACATGTAAGTAATTATGACGTAAAACAGTTCAAGGCCTTGCCTAATTTAAAATAATATTTTCCACAGTATCTGCGCTCTCTCCCCATTTCTAACAATAAGAACAATTTGTTTACCGAAATATCATTTATTTGCATAATTGGTATCGGTTTACGTAGAAAAGAACTTTGAGTCGTTCGATTCAAGTAAACAAAAATTCCTTACGCAGGCGAACTTTAAGCCGAGTAAACAATTCTTTGCAGAAATTTATCAATCTTTTCGTATAAAAGGCCAAATCCAATTCTTGATATTCAGTGTTGGTAACAGGTTTCTACTACTAAGATGTTCTGCTTATTGTTCTTGGTCTCTTATCTTGGAGTTGCAATTAGTGCTCCAGCTGAAAAATTGCCTGTTCTAGGCATAGTTGGAGGCGAAAAAGCACAGCAAGAGTTGTTCAAATATCAAGTTTCCTTGGAACGCTCACGATCGCATACCTGTGGTGGAACATTAGTTGCACCGAATGTTGTGCTCACAGCAGCTCATTGTACACACGGAACCCCTGCAGGAGCCTTCCAAGTTCGTGTAGGATCAGGTAGTAGAGGAACTGGTGGACAGGTTCACCAAGTCGAAAGAATCATAAATCATCCTAGCTTTACACTTGCAACGCTCCGGGCTGATGTATCAATCTTGAAATTGGCTACCAGTGTTACATTGGGCAAAAACGTTGGAGTCCTACCTTTAACTACCGTAGAACCTGCAGTCAACACCCAAGCTGTGGTCAGTGGTTGGGGACTCACTAAGGAAAATGGCAAGATATCAGATGACTTACTACTCGCGAAAGTGCCCATAATGGACAGGAATGTTTGCCGTCAACGTCTCCGGCTCTTCACTGAAGAGATGATTTGCGCTGGATGGAAGGAGGGAGGAATCGATGCTTGTCAAGGTGATTCGGGTGGACCACTTGTTGCTAACAAGGAACTTATTGGTATTGTTTCCTGGGGAAGAGGATGTGCTCGCCGAGGTGAACCTGGAGTTTATACAAATATTGCCCACCTCAGACCATGGATTATTCAAAATATGAATGCGCTCTAAATTAATGGGCGAAATTGAATGTGATGTTAATTTTTATGCGAGTAAATAAAATTTAATTAAGAAGAAAAGTCATTTTTTTATATTTATGTATTGCACCATTTATGAGTAGTCTTCTAACTGTATCCTTTCTGAAAAATTTTTTTTTGTTACTACATAGTCCCTCAACTGCCAAATCTGTCGCCAAATCGTAGTTTTGGTATTTACCTCCTTTCTGCATCGCAAGGGTGCAAAGGGGTGCCAAGCCAATGCAAGTATTTAAGAAACATCATAGATAATCTTTCTAACTAGTTTACAGTATTATTATTAATTTTCTTGCTCTACTACAACGATCGACTTGGGATTTTAAGATCAGTCATGCAGATACACATACTTAAAGCCAACTAATTTTGATTTGTAATTTTCATTTCCTTAGAAGGGTTTTTGTTAAGGAAAAGTTATTTCACTGAAGACTGATTTAATCATTCAGAGAATGCGGCAGCTTTTCATATGCTGAATGCTTATTTTGAAACCAATCGGGTTGCCTTGCCATGCCACGGTATCACCTAACATTTTCGTAGCAATTTTCTCGTAAAGCCATATCCTCGTACCAATTTGTTCGTCAATCAATTTGTTCGTATACAATTAACTCGTATACAACCTTGTAAGTATTTTACTACGAGTATAAAGTATGCTAATAAATTTAACAAGTATTTCCTTAATTAAAGACTCATCGAATAATACAATGCTCGTCTGAACTTATCTTTTGAACTAATGGGTTCTCATAGGAAATTTTCTGGTATTCCAAGTAGTTCGTGTGCGTGAACTATTTAATTCAAAACATAATTTTACACGAGAATATCGCTTTACGAGAAAATTGATACGAGTAAATTGACTTACGAACAAATGCTCCACGAGAAAATTGTTACGACAAATTTCATACGAGAATATTGCGGGGAGCCCCATGCCACATTTCAGCAGTTGATTGAGCAGTTGCAAAAGCACAATTTTGATTGTGATTGCTTAACACTCGGTGATATATCAGCAGCGAGAGGTTGCAAAGTTGATAAACTAAGCGCACTTTTAGCTTTGAGCGTTGCTCTGACATGAATGATTCGGTGAAGTAGGTAATTTTACGGTATTAGAAGATTATTGGTAACTGACTCAAATGACCCAAATGATCGATTCTTTTAAATGAGTCACTTATACCAAAAGACTCGTATGACCTGAGTCCCCAAAATCGGCGGTTTTGCCCATCACTTTTTCAAAGACAAGAGAGCTTGTTTTCAAGTCGATTAATGCACGGCGGGAGGTATATAAGTATCGAGTAAAATAGTAGTAGAAGGGTTTAACAAAACTATCTACCTATCTACTATCTAACTATCTAACTATTATAATACCTAAGCTTGTTGTGTTACGTCATTAGCTGTAATAACAAGACGAAGACGAAGACGACGACATGGTTTCGAAAAGGCTCTAAAAACACCAAATGAAATGACATGTAACATACATAAACCAAAAAAACTAAATAATTGTTATATGTGGACGCTTTTTAGGAGCGTCAATAGGTTGTGGCTTTTGCATGGAACAAAGGCAGTTTGTTTAAATTGTGACTACTACACTACCGAAATGGTTATGCAGTATGGCCTTCACATAAACAACATTAGGATTCTTTTAGAAGTTTAACCGATTCATGCAAAGTATGGAGCTGTCAACGAATTATTCTGCCTAAAAAGAAAAACGAATCATATTACCTGTCTACCAGACTCAATTTGGTCGACGTAAATATGCCACATTATGAGGACCAGACCTGATTTACATATTCAACAAGTGGACTAATATAGATATTTTACAATCGTAATGTCATGGAAGGCATCGGGAACGTTTTATAAAACTCCGGGATAGAGCTACCATTAATACCATGTAGTTTATGTGGGAGATAAAGTCCGATTTGTGATTGCTTTTGATACCTAAATCATAAACAGAATCGACACAATGAATTGTGGAATCTACAAATTTATAGTCATAAGTTCTTGGACTCTGATTTCTGTATGGAAAGTCATACTTTACCTTTGCCGATATTGCTTTCTTCTTTATTATTCTAATACCAAGACTAAAATCGGTGAAGGTCTATTTCTAATAGTTCTTCACAGTCATTACGGGATTTTGTTTGAGAGACAAGCTTTACGTCATCAGCATAATATGAAGACTTTACGCAGAGTTTTCCAAAACGTATAATTTCGTCGCCAGTGAAATGGCCGAAAAAATTCCCCTTGAGGTATGTCAAATGAACCCATCAAAACTCTATAGAGATGGAATGATGAAATGAAACTTGCGTTAGTTTTTTATCAGTTAATTTTAGAAATCCTGGCCTTTTCATTTTAAAGAGTACAGCGATTGCTTATCGAAGATCTTACTGTAATTTAATTTGTAATCTGATCGCTTTTTCCGAGTCCGCCATAAGTATCCCAGATAAATTCCAACAAAGTAGTTGTAGATCTGCTTAAAGAAATCCCATGTTGGTTTGTTGAGAACAAATTTTTACATGAAATTTATAGCACCGATTCAAATGGGCATACAAGAAAATTGGACAATAGACTTATAACTAGAAATTAGTTTTACTACCCGTTTTTCCTACTTTATTGAATAGGTCTGATAGAAAACAACAATTACGAAGTAATTTGTAGAAAATAACTTTCGGCGGATTCGCCAGAGCATTGGACACGACTTAATAAAGGACCTGGAGGGATCCCATTAGAACTCGTGCTAAAGACATTTTGAAACCCTTAAATATGATCAAGGATCATAGTACATACAAAGACTATCTAAGATAAAGGAAGAATAACCTTCTGAGCAATTGTAGAAATAGCGAATGGAAATCTGGACATTGTACATATTTTTTCAGAAGATGGAGCAAATATTTTGCATATCTTCGACTGACCTTTTATACCCCGCTCACATGGTATCGGGGTAAGGTCATCCAATACAGGGAGAGACTTTGGCCTCCAGAGACCTATGTATACAAGGCATTATAGAGTCACAGTCTTCAAATATAGTTTCAAACCTCCACACTTTGCACAATCTTTAAATTTAATATAAAAAAACCATATAACAATACTTACTAAATATATTAGGTTAACATTTAGAGATTCACCTCCATGTTCAATTAAACACCGTAGTCAACTCAATTTTTAGAAAAACTGCTGACGAGCTCCGTGGCTGGAGCGAAACGTTTAGTAAAGCTACAGCTGCCTTCAAGGAGGATGAATTTTATGTTTTTGGATACTATATTGTGCTGCAATTAAAAACAGTTTCACTGCAAAGCTTTTACGAATTACAGAACCGAATTCAGTATAGGAACACTCAGGTGATATAAACTGAATTGGGAGTGCAAAAAACTATGATAGCAGATCCGTAGAAAGATCTATTCAACAACTTAGATTTGTTTATGGTAAAAGTGAAGTGCACGGAAGAACCTGATGATGTTACTGCTTTGGAAACTGGTTATCTTTTACATTAAAATTATTACTTAAAATAAAATAATCTTAGAAATAAATGGATTATTATTTATTGGATTTTCAAGACCCATAACACTGCAAAGGCTGAAATGATTTTGAGAATATCATAATGAATCAATGGAATGTTTTGTTCAATTTATTACTGCGATTAGGTAAATTGCAAAAGTTTGCAAAGACATTGCATATTTTCACAAAATTTTAAGTCTCATAGAGGAGAATGAGTTATCAGCTATAGTTCCAATGTCCAAGGATATTGTATTCCCAAACTGTCTGAAGCTTTTTATGAGAATACCAGCATTTTCATTACAGTAGAATTCCAAACTCCATCAACATATCTTATGAAAGAAAATTCAGCTCTACTAGTGAATTCAATACGCTTCAGATTGAAGTCGAAGTCGATTATCAACATCGATTGTTGACTGAATGATGATTTAGAATTCATCATAGATTTTTTAACTGTGCCTTAATGTTAATTTTATGGCGGAGTGATACAGAAAATGCATCAACGAAATTTACTAATTTTATGTTAAGTGTTGAAAATGCAAAGAATCAGTGAACTATATAGACTGAAATTGAGCCTGAATGCTGATCCTGAATTTTTGACGTATGTATAAATGTCGAAATTGAAACTAGCAAAATGGAATGAATTTTTCTTCTACTTCTTTTATGTTTTTATTCAGCACAGCGCAAAGCTGGCATGACTTAGAATGAACAGAAAATTACACTTTTATTTATAATACAAATTAGAAAATATTATTTCGAGTTTAAGTGCTTCTGCAATGCTGCAAGTGCCTAAGTGTAGAATATTTACTTACCATAGTTGAAAACTTTTTGACAGCCGCAACAGCAGTTCACAAATTGGTCGTCGTTTTGATGGTATATTTTATGTTTATTTATTTACTACAAATTCATTGCAGTTCATTTTGTATCAAATGAGCAATGATGAAAACTGGAGTTACGACAAAATTGTGATGAAATGTCAAAATAAATGACAAAAATTTACGACAAAATTTAGCATTCAGAATTTCGAGATGTTCACGTGGAAATATCGATCGCGTGCGGAATATTATTTAAGAAAGAACCACGAGGAGGGATGCTATTGAACTGAATATACCAAGAACAACATTAAGGCGAATTAAAAAAAATTATTAATATTTATTTTCATATAAAATTCAATGTTTGAGGAAGATAATTAAAATTAGTCAACTCTCTTGGACTGATTCATACACGATGATGATGATCCAAAATTTTCTTCAACCTCAATTACATTACAGTGAGAAACCATCCAAATTTCAAAGATAGTTTTTAAAAGTTTTTGTGAAATTCATTGGCCTTTTGTAACATTCATTGGCCTACTCGATCAAGAAACTTGACTCACTGCACCCGATAGTCTATTTTATATTTTAATTTGCAAGGAAAAATGTTGGGTAAGGACTAGAAAAATAATATTATCCATATTTATCATAAAAAGAAAGTTTCTGAAATTTGGTTCTTTTGTTTTTTGTGCAGCAACAAACTCCAATTTGCCTCATTTACGTTAGGAGAAAGTACGAACACACAAAACACTATGACAAAAGTATGCATACGCATCTATCGATCTTGGTCCATAACAATCGCGCAAACATGTAAGTAATTATGACGTAAAACAGTTCAAGGCCTTGCCTAATTTAAAATAATATTTTCCACAGTATCTGCGCTCTCTCCCCATTTCTAACAATAAGAACAATTTGTTTACCGAAATATCATTTATTTGCATAATTGGTATCGGTTTACGTAGAAAAGAACTTTGAGTCGTTCGCGTCGAGTAAACAAAAATTCTTTACGCAGGCAAAGTTTAAGTCGTGTAAACAATTCTTCGGAGAAATTTATCAATCTTTTCGTATAAAAGGCCAAATCCAATTCTTGATATTCAGTGTTGGTAACAGGTTTCTACTACTAAGATGTTCTGCTTATTGTTCTTGGTCTCTTATCTTGGAGTTGTAATTAGTGCTCCAGCTGAAAACTTGCCTGTTCTAGGCATAGTTGGAGGCGAAAAAGCACAGCAAGAGTTGTTCAAATACCAAATTTCCTTGGAACGCTCCCGAAGGCATAGCTGTGGGGGAACATTAGTTGCACCGAATGTTGTGCTCACAGCGGCTCACTGTACACACGGAGCCTCTGCAGGAACCTTCCAAGTTCGTGTAGGATCAGGTAGTAGAGGAACTGGTGGACAAGTTCACCAAGTCGAAAGAATCATAAATCATCCTAGCTTTACTCTTGCAACGCTCCGGGCTGATGTATCAATCTTGAAATTGGCTACCAGTGTTACATTGGGCAAAAACGTTGGAGTCCTACCTTTAACTACCGTAGAACCTGCAGTCAACACCCAAGCCGTGGTCAGTGGTTGGGGACTCACTAAGGAAAATGGCAAGATATCAGATGACTTACTGCTCGCAAGAGTTCCCATAATGGACAGGAATGTTTGCCGTCAACGTCTCCGGCTCTTCACTGAAGAGATGATTTGTGCTGGGTGGAAGGAGGGTGGAATCGATGCTTGTCAAGGTGATTCGGGTGGACCACTTGTTGCTAACAAGGAACTTATTGGAATTGTTTCCTGGGGAAGGGGATGTGCACGTCGTGGTGAACCTGGAGTTTATACAAATATTGCCCACCTCAGACCATGGATTATTCAAAATATGAATGCGCTCTAAATTAATGGGAGAAATTGAATGTGATGTTAATTTTCATGCGAGTAAATAAAATTGAATTAAAAAGAAAAACAATTTTTTATTTTTAACTATTGCATCACTTAAGAGTAGTTTTCTAACGCGTCTGAGTTTGTCTATAAGTCCTATTTATTTCAGAAAGGGTTATCGGCGTAGATTTGATATTGTCAAATTTATGAAACTAAGGTGATAATGGACATTCGTAATGGTTTGAGAGCTCACTAAAGCAACCAGTTGACAAGCAGTCACAAATGATGTGATCTTTTATTGTTATGCTGGACACGTTGTTGTTTTAAAACGGGATCAAGTTATTATCATATTTGTTTTAAATGCACTGCACCGTAACCCCATCAAACTAAAATCATTGACCATGAAAACTAACTCGCAGTACTGACACGTTGAAAAGTTAGTAAAGACAGACAGATCCTTACTGAATCCAAGTCCTCGTCTTCGTCTTGTTATTACAACTAGTGACGTAACATCGAGTCAAGCTCTATCGGAATCCATGTCTATGCTACCGCGCCTTGCTACTTTATATAACAGTTTAGACATCTGGTTAGCTTGGTCAACAAGTTAAGAGTCGAGTTGACTTATTTAAATAGACAAGACATTTTGAGGTTATGTTTCTCTGGCTGTCGATATCACGATAAGCAAACGAATTCGGACAGGTTAGCTTCGTCTTGAGCCTGATGGAAATATGGCGAAGCTGATAAAATGAAGCATAAATATTGCGCAGGCTTCTTACTGTTTTAATTCCAATATTGAGCATGTATAAAGCAATCATAATTAATGGCTAATAAAATTTATCTTTATTCTTTGCATTATAGCTCCACATAGTAAGCGCACAATATAATTCATGTCGCCAAAAATTTATAATTTTTTGGTGAATTTGACTCCATTTATGACGGTCAAATAAATATATGACGGGGTTGTGCATTTGATACCTAAGTCGAAACTGCAAATTTATAGTAATAAGTTTTTGGGCTCTGATTTCTGTAGAAAGTCTTAGCTTTACTTTTGCCGAAATTGCGGTCTTCTTTATTGTTCTTATACCAAGACTAAAATCGATGTAGGTTTTTTTGTAACAAATATCCACAGTCATTAAGGGATTTGTTTGAAAGAACAAATCTACGTCAACAGCATAAAATGAAGACTTTACGCAGTGTTTTCCAAAACGGAAAATCTCATCAGTGAAATGAACATAGCGAATGGCAATCTGTACATTGTACAATCTTTTGAGTGCCTTAACTTACCATTTAGACAATTCAAAGGTGAAAGCATTACCAGAAGTTGAAGCAAAAATGTTGGATATTTTAGACTGGTCTTTTGTAATCCATGCTCAAGTTATTCTCATTAAAATTTGAACAGTGCTGTAATCTGCTTTGTCCTATAACGTATAAACATTTCTATTGAAAAGACAGAGAGAGGAGAGAGAATATTGACCTCTCTGAGCCGTACTTTCCTATACATTTGGACACAAATGGCGGAACGTGGTTCGTAATGAGAATATCTGTACTCTGCCCCATGCTCATGGTATCGGGCTTAAGGTATAGCTACACGGTAAGAGACTTTAGCCTCCACAGATCACTATGTACTATGTACTTTTTATTTTATTATTATATTTTTATTTTCATTATTTATAGCAGCTATAGTATTACTCACTCTTTGAAAATTTCATGTGTCTGCCTATTATGATTCAAGAGATACAGCGATTGTTAAGGTCGAGCAAAAACGCCGAAAAAATCACGGTTCTTGTTTGGGGGCCCCCCATTAATTTTTAATTTAATTTAATTTTTATTATCTGCTATTATAGCTGCAATAGAAATATACACTCTGTAAAAATTTCAACTGTCTATCTATTATGGTTCATGAGATACAACCTACTGACAGACAGATGGACAGCGGAGGCTTAGTAAGGGTACGGAACCCAAAATAAATGGGCAAGGCGATTACACGAATACATCCTTAAAAACCGAAGCCAGTGATACGTTTTCTGAAGAAGTTATTCGAAAATAGTTAGATGAGCTGCACAATTATATAAAAGGAATTAAGGCAAGAGACATGTTTGAAGAAACAGTTGTTTTTTTCCTATGTACGACCACCTAGGGATGTAGTCAATAGCCATGCCAGAAGCCGGGGTTTTAGTTCTTTCTGAATCAGGCTGCATGAGAATATATTGCGAATGGGGTAAATGGTTACATAGTTAATTACTGAACAAATTCAAAAACATAACTTTTTTGTTAAGGACCACAAGTCCCACTTAACATTGGAGTTTTTCAGGTAAACGGGATAATTTTATACGCACTTTCTCCTACCACAATGCATTTGCTACAACGAGCAGATGTTAATGTTTTCAACTAATGCTTCATCAAAAGTAACGGGAGTGGTTAAGTGATGATCTTGTTTTAAAAGATGAGTTAGCTTTAAATCTTAGGCGTATGAAACTCGACGCCATTACTTTCCACAACCGAGGATATTGTCAAGATCATCATTCAATCTCGTATAACACCTGTGACATTACCTCGAAGTCGGCAAGAATGTCAAAGGAATTAGCAAAATCAAGGTACTGTCATCGACAAAACTATGTATGGGATTGAAATTAAATCAAAGCAGATCATTGAAAATTAAGATGAAAAACGGAGAGATAATAGAGCCCTGGGGCACACCGGCATTTATAAGGTGAGCTTCAGATGTAACACATCAAACAGATCAAAAATTTCCAATCCATAATAAAAGTAGAGAGGAGAGATCAAGAACTTCAAATTTGGCTGAAAACTATGTTGAACTAAATACAGTTTTAAGGCAAAAATTTGCTTTATTATTCTAATTTATAATATATAAAATTTTGTTATATAATTCCTTCTTGATATCTTCCTTTTAATTTAATATAATTTACAAGATGCTGTTATGTAAAACAACACAATCTGAATTGAATTAGTTTTAATCTGAAGAATATTATGTTACTGTGAATTTTATCACAACTTTTGATTTTTTAAGGGCTTTTCAAATCAGGAATAACGAGAACGTAATAGAGTCGTATCTTTCAAAACGACATTTATTTAATACCCCCCATATAAAAGCAGTTGTTATAACTTTCTTTTTTAACCTGGACGCGAATTGGCACCTTGGTGGAGGACGCGAATTGGTGATTTCCGCATACGATATTTTCATTTATTATGCAGACTAATAAATGTTTTGAATTTTGAATTTAAATTAAAAGATAAATATACAGCTTGCTATTGTACTACAAAAGCTTAAACATCGACATTAAGTAAATTCTACTAAGAACCCATCTTGTAAGGATGGCATTTCCTTAAATTACTGCTGCCATCTGTAAAATCATTAAACTACTTATTAATGAAATGGGTTGAAATTGTTATGCATAGTGTCTTTTTTTATTTATTTATTACAAAATTAGTCAGTATACAAAAAAAAAGAGTAAAATAAAACGATTTGAATGAACTAAATTAAATCTCTCTTACAATTAGGATCATAAATAAATATTCTAAAAATTAAAAATACAATTTTACATTAACATTTATTGTTCCATATAGCTTACAAAATAGCTTCATTTCTCGGGAAAGGTGAAGCTACATTCCGAGAGACTTTAACTTCAAGAGACCACTTTCTCGATCTCTGGACACCCAGAGACCCATGCATACTTTGGAGATTCAAAAAAATCTCTAAAGCTACCAAATTACTAGAAATTATTTTGTTCTCTGGCTCCAGTCTCCCATCGTGTGTTTCAAATCAATCGGGTTTCCATGCTCGGTCTCTAGTCTTCGAAGTTTGCTCATTTTTCGTCTCTAGATTTCCGGAGACTATTGTGTGTTCTGCTGTTAAGTTGGAGTGAGTTTGGCAAGGTTTTTTGTTAATTTTTTATTTAATTTATCATAGGGTAATCCATCGAAAATCGAACTAAATTTACACTTTCCCAACGTTCTTCTTTTGCTGAAAGTTAAGTTTTTTTGTCGTGCGATGAATACTGCCTGAATTATACTAAATTTAAACTGTAACTTTGAAACCCTTAAAATTTTCCAATTTTTGGTATGTGTAGTTACTACACATATCTGAAAGTTATATAAAGAATGCCTTTTATAAGAAAAACAAGTAAAAAAGCTAGAATTGGTATAAGACCAATTCTTATGATACTGTAGATGAATACCCGTACGTAATTTCGTATGGTCACCTATCTGCACAAGTTTGATTTTTGAAGTGGTTTTACGCATATTTCTAGAACGGTTCGTTGGAAGGTATAAATGATGATGACCAATTTCATAGGATTTTATATTCTAAAGAACTTTTCAGTGCAATTAAAATGTCTAGGACTGATCGTTTTTACAGTATACGTACAAATCTTAAATTTTTATATGGCAACACCAAGAATCCGTTGCCCAATTTAGTCCATTTTTGAAATTATATTTACTATTTTCATGAAAATACTGTGTACAAAATTTCAGTTCTCTACGGCTAGTTACGTTTGTTAAATAAAAAAAAAATAAACTTTAACTTTTAAAATTTTAACTTTATTGAACTAAAACGTTTTAAACAAACAGCGAACGGAAAAACATTGAACTCTGCTAGCAATACAGCTCTCTGAAATAAGACGTTATTTTATTTGCAGACATTACCTAAGCATTTTCAGGGAATTGAACTCAGGTGTGCAAGAAAATTTATTACAATGAATTTTACTAAAGTACAATATTGAAAAGTTTCTGCTGACTAAGATTTGGTAACTGTGACTATGGTGAAGACTTATTAAGCTAAGGATAATTATGCTACGCATGTAACTCGCTCTCAGGCAGTGTGCAAATATACAGTAAAAAACAAATTTGTGTATGGCAACCCTAGGAAAGTGTTACCCGATTTGTCCCATTTTCGAACTTAAATTTCCGTTTATTTTAAAGCCCTTGTGCAAATTTTCAGCTCTTTAAATATATGCGTTCCCAAGCTATCGTGCGGACGGACTCGCGGACGGCCGGACAGACGAACAGATGGAAGTCTCACGTTGGGATAGTAAGTATGGCTTTAAAGAAGAGAAATTTTTTCGTGAATAGTGGGCTGGTTATTTTTGAAAAAAAAAAAAAAATGTGTTGTCCTTTATCCCGTAAAAATTCTGCATAAATTTGTTTAAAGCTTTTTTACTTTCTTTCTAAAAATGTTTTTCTTGACAATTAACACAGATTTCTGGAGACTAAATATAAATTTCGTGTAAACACTTCTGGAAATGTCTCTGAAGACTTTTTCTGATGGTCTTCAGAACCTAATTTTTTCATCTGAGACAAGAGTCTCTTGCCATGTAAATATTTTGGATATTTTAGATTCTGTAAACCAGAGACTAAATAGCAAAAGCCTCTCACCGTGTATCATTTTTTAACAATGTATAAAAATCAACACAATTAAAATCTTTGAAATTAAATTTTGTTTTGATTGGTGACGAAGCCGTTTATATGTTCAGTGAGTTTCTTTCTTTCATCCACAGTTGAGAAATTGTTAAAACACTCTCTCTTCGTTGGTATTATGAGCTGGTACGCTTAAACAAGCTGTGCAATCTTCAATACCTCGGTGTACAAATGAGCATACGATGTTTTAAAAAATTAAGCCAAAGCTGATTAGATGTTAAAAGCTTGTCTTATCGCTTAGATTTTGACTAAAATTTTGTAAATTCATCCACTTATCTATCAATTTTGTGTCATCAATTTCCACACTCAGAAAAATACAACCTATAAAATGGATAGTTTTGCAACGTTAATTACTAAAAAATATTAATTTGTAAAGCAAATGTGATAAATTAGAAGTAATAATGTCAAGTTGATATTGTTACATTTAAGATTTACATTAAAAAGGTTAAAATCACGTTTCTCTCATAAAATGTACGTTAAACTATTAAAATTTAATTAACATTGACTTATCAAAAGAAACTATCAAATCTAGTTGTATTCTCTAGAAGAAACTTTATCGTTTTGGATGATAAAAATATACTTTAAAATATCACTAATCGATTTCATGAAAAAGTATTATTAATTATACATGAAAATATTGTAAAATCGATATTTTTATTGTAAAATTTGATTTGATCTTTTTATTTTTATAGTCACAATTATTCTTCTTATATTACATATATCCCAGATTCCCAAATTTTGCACAAAAATTTGTTAGGAAATTCTAGCCGGCTTATTAACATGTAGTTTTAGAAGTTTGTATAGTGAAACTTTCAAAGTGATAGTTCGTCACGTTAATATCGAAATATAAGATAGCAATTCTACCTTTTGCAATATTCTTTTGATATTTTTCTTATCAAGTTGATAGGCCAACATTTCTATTTAATAATTATGACGTGATAAATTAACATTACGGTATATTAAAATTGCAAGTGGTAATATCAAATTGAAATGTATGTTATTCATACATAAAGAAAACTTTTACACTTACAATTGAATTCAAGCATGAGCGCACGGGATAAACTTGTCATTTTAGTATACTCGCTGTATCGTGATTCGGGATCGCTCAGTTCAAGTTCAATTTCAAGTTCTTTATTTGCGCTAAATAAATTGCGGAATCGCTCAGCTAAACTAAATAAGTATACAGTTGCATTACAGTTTGTTTTGTGCGTTCAATTAGTGGGTTCGTACTTCGCTGTATAAATTTAGTGATTTTAATTTATCTGATTTCTTTTACAAATGAACAGTTAAGTGCGGAAAACAGCTCGAATTTAAGTCAACTTCCAGAAGAAAATAATGATTTAAAATCTTCGATGAGTGGAATTTAAAGGAAACGTTGTCTACTCTTACAGGTGAGTAATAAGAGCAATTTTCCAAAATTGTTTAGTTGAATGCTTAGGTACGGTTTTATTATTCAGTGTTTTGTTGCGAGTGATTTGAAAATATTTTACCTAGTGAAAATAATACCAAAATGCTTTTTCTGGAAAATATCCGGTTGACGGTTTAAAGGACCTTACGATAAATTCCGATTAAATTACTCAATTTATTGTATGGGATACAATTAATATAATTAAAAAAAATAATAATAAAAGAAGTTATCATGTTACAGTGAATCGTGAAATATTAACTTCTTACTCTACTTATTTTTTTAATGTTCTCTACGGTTCTAATCAATACCATATTATTATAATTTTGAAGTGTTCACTAAAGTTTCTTAAAATATCTCAACATAGCCCGGTTCACTTATAAAATACTAACTTTAAAATTTTTTACCACGTCCACATCACTAATAACTCTTGTTTAAGCACCTAACATTCACAATAGAAATAATTTTAAAATTTAAAATTTAGTTTTCTTCAGAGTTAAGTCAAACTTGTTCTGTATAATGTTAGCTAATATATATACGTAATACAAATAATAATTGCAGCTTGTGGAGTTACATAGGACAGACTCAGGTACTTATCTAAAGAAGATATCGAACAAATTTTTCCTGGAAGAGAAAATATTGGAATAAAAGCCGAGCTAAGAGAAAAACTGTTTTTGTGGAAATTAGAAAATGTAAATTGCACAATGTGATGGAAATAAAAGTGAATTTATATTATTCAAAACATTAGTAATATAGTAACAAAAATTAACTTTCGTTTTTAAAGATTGATATCGACTTTGGTCTGAGGTATTCGTCCAAAAACTTCGAACTGGAGAACAAATGGGAAGATTTTGAAGAAAAACTGCTAAGATTTTATTAAGATGGAATAAAGGATAAGCAGTACCGTTTGCTGTTTAATGCAATAAATGATAGGAATGTAAGCAAAAGTAAGATTTTAAATTAAATTTTTAAAATGTGTAAATACTAAAAAAAAAGCTTTTCGCAGATTCCAGATCTTGTATAATTACAACATTAATGAACTGTGTCCTGAAGAAGCCGACGTAAAGGGCCGTTTCAAGAAAAGGAGATCTAAAGGAATTCAAAAAAACCACAATAGAGGATGCTATTAAGAGCTTTATTTTACACATCCACACTATCAGTGATCTTGAAAGGGAAAGAGAGAGGATAACCGAAAAATGATTGAAGCAAAAAACAACAATTCGACCTGTCATCACTGGTATTGGTCCCAGCTTGACAGATTTACAGGAGTTTTACGTAAGCATTCTTAGTGCCTTAGATTGTTGTTTTAAGTCCTATTTTGTTTTTAACCTGGAGTTTCCTTATGAATCCCAGTTAGTTTGGCTCTGTATACAAAAATACATTTTTAAGTGTCTATTTAGAGAAAAGCTGTCACAATATGAAGGGAAGTTGGTCACTCCTTTTTTTCTATACTTAGGCAACTTTGAAATTAATAATCCTTTAGGAAGTCATGCCAGTGTAGATTCAATTTGTGGAGTATACTATTCATCATACTAATCATTACCAATGTTATTTAATAGGAAAAAATTTAAATACATATGTTTTTGTAGAATTAATATACTTTACTGGACCACCTATTCATACTTATTATAACTCTAATGGTGACAAATTGATTAGAAATAAAATTTTCTAGTATTAAGAAAACATTTATTGCAACAAAAAGACTTTTTCTTATCAAATAAACCTTAGAAAGTTTTGTTTTCAGTGAAATTACTTTTAGGTCACCAAAAAGGAAATGAATAAAAGTGGAACTGTTATTCATAATAACAAAACGGAGGCAATAGAATAGAAGGAAATGAGAAGAGTCGTGCTGTCAATGTGCAGTTACTGCAGTAGATTGCGCAATTCAGCTTAATCCACGAAATTGCTGAATTTGAAGTATGCAGCCAATTGCAGATGACAGTTTGAAGTTGTTAACATTAAAAGATTGTTATCATTTTGATAGTTTTTTGTAGCCCCCACTGTTGTTGGATAGTTTTATACTGTTCGCATTAAACGATTATTATCATATTAATAGTTTTTAATCTAGGCATTATATTACTTCACACTTTATTGATACGAAAATCATTTTAAAAATATAGTTACGAATTTATAAAATGACGATAATTACGTAAAATTTATAAAAAGTTTATAAAGGATACTTTCAATTCGATAGTTTTCATATTAATCTTTAATAATTGTCAATATATAAGTGATATTTTTATTAAATATTTTATAGGAAAAGTATTACATTAATATAACTGATTTATATAATACTCAACGTAAAATTTAAATTATTTTTTTATATTTTTTTACCTTTTTTATTGTTGATTGCTAAAATCATGAAATATTGATAAGTACCATAATGTCAGGGTAATATTTTTCTCTGTGGCTGAAAATTATGGGCAAAAACCAATAATTTTTTGGTGGTTTTATCAAAATATTTTTTTCAGTGCATGTTTTTGTTTTGTAAAAAAAAAACTGACTTTTGATTGCAGTTCATGGAGTGCATTAACATCCAGTAAAACTGATTAAATTGTTATAAAAATTATACACTTGCACTATGCCGAGGAACAGCATGATCTCTGAGTAGTACACTTCCCCTTTTCGGTAAAAGTTCCTATGTTTCCACCTTTTAAAAATGAGTTTTACTCTTTATTAAGTTATACCCATCCTTTTTATACCCTAGATGAAATCTATACGGGTATACTAAGTTTGTCATTCCTTTTGTAACACCTCGAAAAAATGATGGTAGAGCAAAATGGATTGGACATCCCCGCATAAAATTAAAAGTTATTTTGATTTTTGCATGTCCGTCCGTCCGTCCGTCTGTGCGCACGATAACTCGAGAACGCGTATACTTAGAGAGCTGAAATTTTGTACACGGACTTTAAAAAAAAGAAAGTAAAATTAACTTCGAAAATGAGACAAATCGGGCAACTCCTTCGTGGGGTTGCCATACAAAAATTTCGTTTTCCACGATATATTTGGACACTACCTGAGAACACGTCGACATAGAAAGCTGAAATTTGGTACACTATGTTTTCATACTAATAGCAAATAAAATTTCAAAAATGGGCTAAATCGGGCAACCCCTTCTTGCTGTTGCCATATAATAATTTTGGTTTTTTACATATACTTTGAAAACGACCAGTCCTAGACATTTTTATTGTACTAAAAACTTCTTCAGAATAAGAAATCCTATAAAATTGGTTATTATCATTTTTTCTGTCCGACGAGCCGTTCTAGAAATATATGCGAGAAACCAATGCAAAAAATCGAAATTGCTCAAATGGATGACCATACGAAATTTCATACGTGTATTCATCTAGGGTATCATAAGAATTGATCTCAGACCAATTCTAGCTTTTTCACTTGTTATTACATACTTTTTGTTTTTCTTGCTGTTTTTGTAAATTTTTATGTCATTTTTTCTCTTGTGAAGTGTCGCCAACTTGGGTTATTTCCCGTATTTGTATGGTGGCATTTACAATTATTTTACATACGTGAACTGACGCACTTTAGTATCAAGATCTTACATTGGTTGCGGAGGTTTGCTGGGGGGGGGGGGGGGGTCGCGTTACATAAAACAAACACAGGTACACAAAGCAAGTTACGCAAGCAATTGTTGTACTGCTAGCTTCGTTACTGAGATTGCGACTGATTGTGACTGGCGGGGACCAGAAGAGAGAGCTTGAGTGAGAGTCGAGTCGGTCTAACTGTCGGCATTATCAACTAAACCGTACATACACAAAAAATGAAATTTTTATTTAATTGGTTTCCAAAATTTTAAAAGCCGGACAGTATAGAAAACCCCGCCCGGACTCTCCCCGAACGCCCTCCAAACTAGGACAAATCCGGGGAACCCGGACGGATGGCAGCCCTACCTTAAATAGACGCGATTTGGTGCGTTTACCCTATACATATTAGTAAAAAAACATAAAAGAACAATTTGTTTATATGACAACAAAATAAAGGAGTTTCCTCATTTTACCCATTTATTAGCTTGACTTCATTTTCTTCACAAATTTATTATATAGCTGTGGTCAATTGAACAGACATACAAACGAATAATGAATATACTTAGCATAGGTAGCCCATGATTTCATCATCTCTAAGCTATAAAAACAAAACAAAAACAGAACTCCGAAACACAGCCAATGTCCATTTGCTAACTTACTTCTAAAAAACTATACGAGTTTAAGTCTTAAAGGTTAAACATTTCCAACCTTACCTTACCTTACCTATATTAATAACCCACCAGAGAGGTAGGTATATTCTAAAAGTGATTGTTATTATAGCAATCGTTCTTCTGAGTCATAAACAAAGTCATAAATATATATGTAGTAAAAAAAAACATAGCGCTATTTCTGGCTGGTAAAATTTAACTAGGTTACATGAACACACATACTACATACATATAGAGATATAAGTACTAAATCTAACTAGGTAGGTATACATCTGGATACTTACCAGAACGAAAAGTGACCTCCGTGATTAATCCAATCTACAAATATTCATGTTTAGTGGGTACTGGGCAGGTATAATCCGTGTGTAATCAGTTGTTCAAACAGCAATTCCTACATACATTTATATAGGTATACTCATGTACGAATCGAACTCATGTCGTGCGATATGTTAATTACTATTATTAGGTGCGCGTATGCGGAATCACAGTCACATCTGAAACTAGCCAATAATGTAAACAACATAGAACCCGAACTCGCACTAGTCACAACTAACTCACAACAATTTCACTGCTCACTGGAAAGAGAAGAGGTTACTTAAAAACGAAATTTCAATATCGATTTTTGGGACTACTGAACGCGATAAGAATTGCAACTTTTTTGTTTTGTTTACAAAAAAAAAAAATTATTCAAATGAAAAACACCTCGGAATTAATTTTCGCGATACAACTAACTACGTGGGTACATACCTACAAACGAGAGATAAAATATTCGCAATCGACACATATCTGTCCACTAAGTAACTATATAAAATCGCGCGGTTCTGCAGAGTGTGACTGCGCAAATGTTATAGGCTAGTGTAGACTAATAATGTAGAGTATCTCCACCGAGCGACCTGATGCCGGTAGGATCAGGTTAAGATCAAATCACAGACTCTGCTGAGTACCAATTTCTCGGTGGATTCAGCTGAGTTTCGAGGTAAATAGCGGTAATTTCTATACCTCTCTTCTACCTTATACTTTTGCTAAACAACAAAAAAAAAAGTTTTGTTCTTATTTCCTTTGGGTTATTACTTGTTGCTGCTGCTGTAGCTGCTGATGCTGTTGCTTCATTTGTCTATGATACCATGGACCAATGATGCTGCCGCTCTATTCAATCTACTCGCGCAAGTGCTTCATTAACTTCTTGGATCTGCACAGTTGTGTCGGAGGCTGGATTTTTTTTAATAATAATATCGCAATGAAATTAAGCATATTTCTATACATAAACCTAGTGGTGGAGTTGCAATTTAATCACTCCGCATTGCCACTCCAATTCAGTGGCGGAGTTGAAAACTGCAATCATAAGATTGAGTCGAATTTAAACGGGACAAGGTAGGTATCATGCATAATTATGCGGGTAAGGTAGGTAGGTACATGAAAACCGCATCAAGAAGCAACATACTGATTTATTATGTAGGTATGTAGGTATGCACGCATACCCCAGCCAATCTGATAAGATAAGACAATACCTATGTAATTAGAAAGTTGGTAATTAACTGAATTAAATTGATTTCGATTAAAATTTTATAGCACACGAGAAAGTATTTCATGTATGTGTAAGGAATTAGGAGGATAGGCAATAGGCGTTTTTTTACTTCGAGTATGCAAATCAATAGCGAGAAAAACGTCAAGTTTAATTTATTTTTTGAAATTTTCTTGAAATCGATCACTATGAAAAATGGAGATTTTTTTTTCATTATTCATTATGCCGGAAATAAGTTCAGGGAGACACTGTGTCCAGGGCCGCTTTTATACTTTTGGAGGCACTAGGCGCAAGATCATTATGAGGGCCCAAAAAAATAATTCTATTTCAGTTAATAAAATATATATGCATTTTTCTTAGGTTATTGGAAACAAATGTCGATATTTTGATAATAACCCATTTTAATAACAAATTAAAATAACACAACATTGGTATTTAAAAAGAGTATAAAAACAAATCAGTTCAATTCTAAATAAAATAATAACAAAAAATTGATTTCTGGCTTTGTTTTAGCAAATAAGTTTATAATGGTATCATAATTAATCGAGTCCATTACATCTGATTCACCATGCATAATAGCTCATTTGTTTTATTTTGATTTAAGTTAATTCATAAATAATGTTTTATTCATTTCAACACCGAATATAGGCGTTCAATACTTGCAATAGAAATAGGCATCGTTAAATATATTTTTAAAATTGTTTCGACTCTCAAAAAAGTAGACCTTAACCCATAGTTTATAAATTTATAAATATTTTTATGATATCGACAACCAGAGAATAAACATAACCTCAAAATATTCTGTCTATTTAAATAAGTCAACTCGACTCTTAACTTGGTGACCAAGCTAACCAGATGTCTAAACTGTTATACAAAGTAGCAAAACTCGGTAGCATAGACATGGATTCCGATAGAAGTCTGAACTACAATAGAAGTAAATAACTTTACGAAATTAAACGAGCCTGAGGTTTATTTACAAAAAATTAATACTTGATATTTTAATGTTTTCAATTTTGAAAAGTGGTAACAGTAAAAAAATTTACAAATGAAAGTTGATTTAACTATCAGAACCAGCTTAACACAAGCTCGCTGCATGGGCACGTTTAATAAATAAACGTCTCAACAATACATGCGATTCATCACTTAGTCGGTGTTAGTATTAGTATGTTACCCTAAACATAGACCAAACACCGAATGAGATGACATGCAATGCGACATGGAAACAGAAAATTAAGTATTATATAGACGTTTTTTTAAAACATGCTTGGAACAACAACAATGCACATGCGATTCATGGGTTCATACATACTAAAGTTGGATCTTGCGGATTTAATATGCAACAGAGGTAACCTTCTCAAATTGTGCGCACTACCACGGAAAGAGATTTTGCTAAGTAGAAGGGGAGAATCAATATTCGCGTTTAAGAGTTGATGCACAAAAGTTGCATCAGCGACCATGCGACGTTTTTCGAGGGAGTGCATATTCAAAAGCTTCAAGCGATCCTCATAAGGTGGAAGAATCAATGAATTGTTCCAGGGTAGATACCTTAGAGCGAAGCGCAGGATGTTCCGCTGAACAGACTCAATGCGTTCGATGTGTGTACCGTAAAATGGAGACCAGACCTGGCTAGCGTATTCAAGGAGAGGTCTCACAAAGCAAGTGTACAAACGCAGTATTATGGTGGGATTCGAGAACTCTCGAGACCAACGTTTAATAAAGCCCAGCATAGAACTACTCTTAGATACCATATAGTTAATGAATTTACAGCTGATAGGTTTCCAGCTGGCCTTATGTTTTTGATCGGGTTACTTAAAATGACGGATTTTTTGGGAAGGTTATTTTCAGGAAATACACCGATCGTTTTGTTGAAACGTATATAATTTATTAAAACATTGCTCGACGTTTCGGGTCCAAGTGCGGCCCTTCTTCAGGAGCTCTATATACATATAATAGTAACACATCAGTTCAAGTTTTTTTAAAAAAATTCTAAATATAAATATTTTAAATACCTTATGTCTGTCTACGGCGCGTATAAATATTTCTTAAAGATAATAATAAATAACACATAAGCAACATGGAAAATAAATTAAAGTAAAAAAAGAAAAATACATTATTAATAAATTAAAATACTCTTTAGAAAAGAAAAGACAATTACTGGCTACGAAGACAAATATGTAACTAAGCGGTCGTTGAGAAATGTTAAAAAATTGTATGACTAATACTATGGTTTTAGTTTGTTCAGTATGTATTTGTAGTCTTTATTTATTAGTTCTGTGTCCTGCCTTAAGTTTATAACTTTGTTTTTGTTAAGGTATATGTGGCATGCTTCTTTAAGTTCACGTTTTTTTCTATTATTTTCTATGTCGATTATTTTTGTATTATCGAAGCAAAATACGTGTCCTGTGTCTATTGCGTGGGATGCTAGTGCAGATCGTGGTGCTTGTTTATTAACATATGCTTTATGTTGTGATAGTCTAGTTGTAAGCGTTTTTTGTGATGTTTGTCCAATGTATGCCGTGTTGCAGTTTTCGCATTTGACCTTGTATACAACGCTGTTTTTTTCTTGTGTGGGTATCGGATCCTTGGTTTTTTGTGTAATTGTTGTTTAGCTTAGTTATTGGCTTGCATGCTATTTTTATGTGATTATTCTCCTTTTTAATGATTTTCGCGATTTTTAGGGATAAAGGATATATGAACGGGATTGATGTGTAAATAGGATTGGTGTTATCCAGTCTTATTGTGTTGTTCGGGGTGTGTGTTAAATTGTTGAAAAGGTTGTTTCTTTTCGCTCTTTTTATTATTTTGTGGATTAAATGTAATGGATAGTTATTTTTTATTAATATATCTGTAACGATTGTGGTGTTTTTTTGTGTAAATTTGTTGTGACTGATTTTAAAGATTTTATTTGCGAGGGTTTGGGCTGTATTTATTTTAGTATTATGTGGGTGATTTGAATAATAATTTAGAATTCTATTAGAGCTACAAGGTTTGCAGTACCAGTCTGTTATAATGCTCTGATTTCTTGTTCTATGTAGTCGCATGTCAAGGAACGGGAAGCTATTATTGATTTCTTTTTCCACTGTAAATTTGAATCGATGGTGTATATTATTGAAGGTATTGGCAAAGATAGCATCTAGGTCTTTGAGTATAGCGCAGATGATGTAGAACATAGAACTAGCGCTAAAATCCATCGAAATGAAATGGTCAACTATAGAAACCTTGACACCAATAGACAAAGATCTATTTAAAGAATTAGTCATCTTTTGTGTATCGGAATGTAATTACTTCTCCTACAATAACAAGTTCTACAAACAAAAATACGGTCTAGCGATGGGTAACCCGCTCTCAGGCATCTTAGCAGAAATGGCGTTAGATCATATAATTGAGGAAGCCTTAAAGAAATCCGAAATAGTACCAACATTTTTAAGAAAATATGTGGACGACATCATCTGCGCTATACCCAAAGACCTAGATGCTATCTTTGCCAATACCTTCAATAATATACACCATCGATTCAAATTTACAGTGGAAAAAGAAATCCGTCATATAGTTAATGTGGGATATAAAATTCAATCTATGGTCACATTTAACACCCAAATCACAAACAGCACCCTCGCGACGGCGAATCGTGGAATCCGAGAACACAATAATCATAAGTGATTGGTTTCTGATTCTTGTGGAAAGTCATAACCTCACATTTGTCGATATTGAGGGCCAAATTATTGTTTTTGCACCAAACGTAAAATTTGTGAAGATCACCTTGTACAAGTTCACAATCGTTAACAGATTTAATCTGAGCGAAAAGTTTAATATCGTCAGCATAAATCAATACTTCGCAGTGCACAACAGAGACAATGCCGTCAATAGATAGAATGAAAAACAACGGGCCCAAGTGACTCCCTTGAGGTACGCCGGACGAAGCTTTCAGGACTCTGGAGACGGAATGACGGAATAGTATTTGATATGTTCTGTTATCTAAATAAGACTCCGTCCATTTTATAACTGTTGGGTGAAACCCATACTTTTCCATTTTAAAGAGTATCTCAGAGTGAGATAACTTGTCGAACGCTTTACTGAAGTCAGTATAAATACAATCTGTCTGATAGCCTTTTGCAAACCCGCCAACGGTATGGATACAAATTCCAACAAGTTAGTGGTTGTAGACCTGCCCGAGATAAATCCATGCTGGTTTGAAGAAAGCAAATTCTTGCAGGAAATTGATAACTCAGAGTAAATGATAGATTCGAATAATTTAGGCATACAAGATAATTTTGCAATGGGTCTATAATTAGAAATTTCACTCTTACTACCTTTTTTGTGGATAGGTATGATAAAAGAATTTTTCCATAGCTGTGGGAAACAACCGCTATTGAGCGATTTTTGGAAAATAATTCTCAGCGGAGATGCAAGGGCATGGCAGCATGACTTAAAGAAAGCTGGAGGGATCCCATCAGGACCCGTCGTGAAGTCATTTGGAAGCCCATTAATATGATCGAGTATATCCTCTCTCGCAATTGTAGGGGTAGTGAATGAAACGTTATGAGAATCGTTCATATGACTGAAGTTGTCATTTCGAGGAAGGAAATTGGACGAAGAAAATGCATTGTCAAAATATGAAGCAAACATATTGCAAATTTCGGATGAATCATCACTAGCAGAATCTTTGTACCTCATGGTGTTGGGGTAGTTGTCCGTTTTTTTCTTCATATTAATAAACTTAAAAAAGATACGTGGGTCACGAAATAATTTCGCACGCATGCTTTGAATATATTCATCATAAAATGTAGAGGAAAGTTCTTTGAACTCATTATAGGATGTGAGGAAATTATTGTGACTTATAATGCCTTTGTCACTCATATAACTTTTCCACAATTTATTCTTTTTATTTTTAAGATGTTTTAGTTCTTTATTGAACCATGGCGGAGATGTTTTAGAGGACCGCTGTCGCTCGCGGGGAACATGAGAGGAAAATAAATCGAAAAGAATTATGTAAAATTTAGAGACGACTTCGTCAACACTATTGCTAGACAGTAATGTGTTGAAATCAATAGAGGTAAGTCTACTGGAAAGTTCCGAAAAGTTAGCCTTTCTAAAATTGAAAAAGTATTGTGTTTCGTCACAATTAGTAATGTTTTCGGTTTCAAAGCAATATGAAATTAGTAGAGGGGGGTGATATTTGTCAAGAATAGACATTAGGACATAGGAGTACGCCACCGCCACGATCCTCAGAATCCGTATGTCTATCTTTCCTAAAAATCTGGTAACAATTGTCTAAAATTTCGGCATCACGAAAGCCGTGATGCAGCCAAGTTTCAGTGAAAGCAACGATATCAAAACAAGTTGCAACAGAGGATTTGAAGATATGTGCAGTTTTTGTCCGAATCCCCCTTACATTTTGATAGTAAAGGGAAAGCGACTTCAGTTTTTTGGAATAACGTTGCTTATATTAACTGTATTTTTAGGTTGGCGCACGGAAGGTACAAATAATTTAGTGAAAGCGCCGGAGGGCCAGAATAAGGGATCTAATAACTTTTCCTGCATATCTGCTGAAACAGTTAAGACAAAGGATGCAACCGATTTCGAGGATTTACTAATTTTATGACAAGAAATACTCTCTGATGCAATGTTTTTGGATTTAAGATACGTCAATATGTCATCACAAAACGTTTCAGGAGAGAACCGAGTAACGAAAACACTCGAAGGTTTTGGTACTGTCCTCAAGGAGGTGCCATTACCATTCCCTAATGTGGACACGGAAGTAATAATATTATTATTCGGTACTGCGGATTCCGAAACAAGAGCTAGAGTGGTAATATTTGCGTATTGACTCCCTGCGCTAGATACGCCCACACCTGTCGAAGAAGGAGCCTGACTAACAGGGATTGACGTATTTTGCGGGCTGAATCTATCACTCGACAAAATCGCCTGTGTTTTAGATTTTTTATTTTTTTTTTTAAATAGCATTAGGTTGTTGAGGGCTGTCAACGACAGTTGAAATTGAGCAGTCAACCCTTTTTTACTCAATTGACTGGGTATTAAGGTTAACCTTGTCCGATAGGCCAACCACCATGCTCTTAAGGTTGTCCAGGTCCCCCCGGTACAACGCGAGCGTGTCAAAAAAAAGTGTGAGCTGGGGCTCACCCACATGAATCGCAGACCCACAGTAAATTACGCGACTTTTTTAAAAGATTTAACGCAGCCTTCTCGAGCTTAACGCAGGAGGTGTGTAACGCTTTGCCACAGACACCATCGCAAGCTATAAACTCGGAAGACCCATCGAATTCGGCGCGACAAAAACCACAGCAGTCCATAACTAAGGATATTTAAGATTTAAATACCGACACGGAAAAATTAATTTAGTAAGGTGATGCAACAGAAGCACGTTGTACACAGAAAAGTAGGGTTAGAATCATACTAGCACTGAAAATATACAATTACAAAAGTTTAGATTAAATTCCACCCAGAAAAATACACAATAATCAAACTAGACAAGCTAAAGCGATTAACAAAGAACTAAAAATAATTAAAAACACTTGAAAACATAACATTTGCTAAAACACAACTGCACACCACACTTAACACTTCACGATTGGAGATTTGTGCTTTCTATTAATTCGCAACACCATTTTTATTCCATTTAAAGTTTTACATTTCACTTTTAATCATTTAGTAATAATTTAATTGTTTGGCACATCGCATTTTTACGAAATGACTGATTCTTACCGCACTATACTTACGGCAAATTGGATATTTAAACTTAACGAAAGTTCACCTCTAACGAGTTAAAGTTAATTTGTGTACGCCTGTTGAATTAAAGGGTGCGTTCGCTTTACGTAAGTAATAGTACTTACGTATATTTTTATTATAGTTCAGCCTAGAGCTTGACTCGATGTAACGTCACTAGTTGTAATGCCAAGACGAAGACGAGAACTTGGATTCAGTCTGTCTTTTCAACGTGTCAGTACTGCCAGTTAGTTCTCATGGTCAATGATTTTAGTTTGATGTCGTTACTGTGTCCTGAATTTAAAACAAATATGATAGTTAACTTGTTCCAGTTTTAAAACAACACCGTATCCAGCATAACAATAAATGATCACGTCATTTGCAACTTGCTTTAATGAGCCTGTCGATTATGACCTTAATTAAGTTTCATAAATCTTACAATATCAAATCTATGCCGATAACCCTTTCTGAAATAAATAGGACTTATAGACAAACTCGGACGCGTTAGAAGGCTACTTACTCATAAGTGCTGAAATAGTTAAAAATAAAAAATATTTTTTCTTTTTAAATTTTATTCACTTGCTTAAAAATTAACATCACATTCAATTTCCCCCATTAATTTAGAGCGCATTCATATTTTGAATAATCCATGGTCTGAGGTGGGCAACATTTGTATAAACTCCAGGTTCACCACGGCGAGCACATCCCCTTCCCCAGGAAACAATTCCAATAAGTTCCTTGTTAGCAACAAGTGGTCCACCCGAATCACCTTGACAAGCATCGATTCCACCCTCCTTCCATCCAGCACAAATCATCTCTTCAGTGAAGAGCCGGAGACGTTGACGGCAAACATTCCTGTCCATTATGGGAACTCTTGCGAGCAGTAAGTCATCTGATATCTTGCCATTTTCCTTAGTGAGTCCCCAACCACTGACCACGGCTTGGGTGTTGACTGCAGGTTCTACGGTAGTTAAAGGTAGGACTCCAACGTTTTTGCCCAATGTAACACTGGTAGCCAATTTCAAGATTGAAACATCAGCGCGGAGTGTTGCAAGAGTAAAGCTAGGATGATTTATGATTCTTTCGACTTGGTGAACTTGTCCACCAGTTCCTCTGCTTCCTGAACCTACACGAACTTGGAAGGTTCCTGCAGGGGTTCCGTGTGTACAATGAGCTGCTGTGAGCACAACATTCGGTGCAACTAATGTTCCACCACAGGTATGCGATCGTGAGCGTTCCAAGGAAACTTGATATTTGAACAACTCTTGCTGTGCTTTTTCGCCTCCAACTATGCCTAGAACAGGCAAATTTTCAGCTGGAGCACTAATTGCAACTCCAATAGAGCAGACCAAGAACAATAAGCAGAACATCTTAGTAGTAGAAACCTGTTATCAACACTGAATATGAAGGATTGCATTTGGCTTTTTATACGAAAAGATTGATACATTTCTCCAAAAAATTGTTTACTCGACTCAAAGTTTGCTTGCGTAAAGAATTGTTGTTTACTCGACGCGAACGACTCAAAGTTCTTTTCTACGTAAACCGATACCAATTATGCAAATAAATGATATTTCGGAAAACAATCTTCTCTTATTGTTAGAAATGGGAAGAGAGCGCAGATATTGTGGCAAATATTGTTTTAAATTAGGCAAGGCCTTGAAATGTTTTACCTCATAATTAGATCGATAGATGCGTATGCATACTTTTGTCATAGCGTTTTGTGTGTTCGTACTTTCTCCTAACGTAAATGAGGCGAAATGGAGTTTGTTGCTGCACACAAAACAAAAGAACCAAATTAAAATTAGCCAAATTTCAGAAACTTTCTTTTTATGATAAAAATGGATAATACATTATATTATTTTTTAGTCCTTAACCGACATTTTTCCTTGCAAATTAACCTAAAAAATATATAATTAGGCGCAGTAAGTCAAGTTTGGTGAACGAGTAGGCCAATGAACTTCACAAAAGGCCAATGAATGTCACAAAAGGACTTTTGAAATGAAATACTAACTTTGAAATTTCCATGCTTTCTCACTGTAATGTAATTGAGGTTGAAGAAAATTTTGGATCATCATCATCGTGTATGAATCAGTCCAAGAGAGTTGAGCAATTGTAATTATCTTCCTCAAACATTGAATTTTATATGAAAATAAATATTAATATTTTTTTTAGTTCGCCTTATTGTTGTTCTTGGTATATTCAGTTCAATAGCACCCTCTCCTCGTGGTTCTTTTGTTACGCCGTTTTATAACCGCGTAAGGTGTCCACCCGGCTAGAGCTGGAGAAGGGTGGGGTTATATGCGCTGGGCCTTAACACCTGTTAGGCGCCACGTGGTTTTTCTTTCGAGTCCACGAACTCTTAAATAAGAAAACAGAACTTTATATTTATCACTTCTTTCTTTTAGTTGACCAAACGTTATAATTGAAACTCTAAATCTATTGATGAACTACTTATCGAAATTTCACACGTAATGCGACTCAGACTAATCGAGCCCGAAACAGTTAAACTGGCAAGGGAGGTAGCACGCTAATAAAAAAAAAATATTAAACACTATATTTATAAATCCCGAATGCAGGAACAGTTTTATGCTCAACTTTGAACTGTATCTAATAAGTGGAAAATTGATACTTATCTTTTTCTCAATATGAATTTTCCAATTTTACTCCAGTTATCCCGCACTGACCCAAGACCTCCCCCACAAACGGCGTTCCTTTCCAATCCTCTTTCTTCTTGGTTTTAAACCACTTGGGAAAGCTATTTCCTAATTTCGTTTAATTTTCTTTCTATTCTTTGAACTTCTCGACTATTACTTTGTTCCTTCTTTTCAAAAAAAAAAAACCTCTTCCTTCTTCGACCTCGTCGATTCGCTTCACACTTTGACACTCGCCCGCTCTTCTTTTTTTTATCGGAGACTGCCCGCTTCACCTACCAAAGCTTTTTTATAGAGAAAACCCACTATTTTGAACTTCCGGCCTTTACCTCTAGTACTTTTCCGAATCGGCTTGATTCAGTTCTACTTTGGTGAATAAAATTTGATTTTTATTTTTATTCTGAAATTGCCGATCGTTTGCTTATTTGCCAAAAATTCGTGTGTTTAGTGCCATTTTTTTTTTGCATTTCGTTTTACGCTTTGGGCTACGGGCAGCCCCAATAACGATATAAAACTTCAGAAAATTCAGGTTGGGCAAAAGAAATCGTGTCGCTTTTCTGTTTGTGTTTATGTTATTTTAACGGCTGTGCTCTACTACTTTATTGTGCGTGAGAAGGGGGGACTGGGTCAGGTAAATTATTTTCAAATTCCGAAAACACTAATTATTTAAATAAAGATAAATATCATTGCATTTCCATTTCTAAGGTATTCGGAAGAACTTCGCGCGGTACCCCTGCCTGCCTTACATCATCTTTATAAAGGTAAATAAAATTTTAAATTCATTAAATATGCTTATTAAACTTAATTCTACTTAATTCTAATTTCAGGACCAACTTGGGTTTTCCAATACTTTTTGTGACAAAATCATTATTAAAACAGCTTATACGGACAACGGTCCTCTGATTCCAAGAATTCCTTGTATCGGCGGATATACTAGGTATTATTTGGAATTCGAACAGCTCACTCTCCTTAAACGTACATACATATCATCCAGGACTCACAGCGATGCAGTAGTATCCTTGGTAACTTCAGATGAAGAAAGTATCGTTCAAAATCGATATTGCAATCCATAGAGGTGTCTTCAACCTTCGGGAGGGTGAGTAATTTCTTTATAGTGCTCACGATCTGAAAGTCATGTGAAAATCTTTGCAGAATCAACCAAATTTATTACTTGAGGAGGCAAGACAGGACGAAACCAACATGTACACATAAGTAATCCCCTTGGAATATGTTATAGCAATTATATTTAAATATTTTCTTTACTTTCTAGGCCACCACATCCCCTACATCCAGAGTTCACCACGTAACACTTTCTGAAATACTATTCCGCACGCGATCGATATTTCCACGTTAACATCTCGAAATTCTGAATGCTAAATTTTGTCGCAAATTTTTGTCATTTATTTTGACATTTCATCACAATTTTGTCGTAACTCCAGTTTTCATCATTGCTCATTTGATACAAAATGAACTGCAATGAATTTGTAGTGAATAAATAAACATAAAATATACCATGAAAGGGACGACCAATTTCTCAACTGCTGTTGCGGCTGTCAAAAAAGTTTTCAACTATGGTAAGTAAATATTCTACTCTTAACGTACTTTCAGCATTGCAGAAGCACTTAAACTCTAAATAATATTTTTTAAATTCTATTATAAATGAAAGTGTAATTTTCTGTTCATTCTAAGTCATGCCAGCTTTGCTGTGCTGAATAAAAACATAAAAGAAGTAGAAGAAAAATTCATTCCATTTTGTCATTTCCAATTTCGACATTTATATATACGACAAACATTCAGGATCAGTATTCAGGCTCAATTTCAGTCTATCTAGTTCAATGATTCTTCACTTTCTACACTTAGCATAAAATTAGTAAATTTCGTTGATGTATTTTGTGTATACTGAAATGTTCACGAAATTTTCTTTGACCAAGGACAACTAACCAATCATTTCTAAAATATCACGGCGCCATAAAATTAACATTAAGGCACTGTTAAAAAATCTATGATGAATTCTAAAGAATCATTCAGTCTACAATTCATGTTGATAATCATCATAACAATCATCATAATAAGTTTCGAAAAGTTTCAATTCAACTTCAATCTGAAGCGTATTGAATTCCCTGGTTGAGCTGAATTGTCTTTCATAAGACCATGTTGATGGAGACCCGAATTCTACTGTCAAACAGCATGGGAATACAATATCATTGGACATTGCAACAGTAGCTTATAATCCATTCTCCTTTATGAGACTTCAAAATTTGGGAAAATAAACAAAGTCTTTGCAAACTTTTGCAATTTACCTAATCGCAGTAATAAATTGAACAAAACATTCCATTGATTCATTATGATTTTCTCAAAATCATTTCAGCTTTTGCAGTGTTTTGTGTCTTGAAAATTCAATAAATAATAATCCATTTATGTCTAAGATTATTTTATTTTAAGTAATAATTTTAATGTAAAAGGTAAACAGTTTCCAAGTCTGTAAAATCGTCAGGTTCTTCTGTGCACTTCACTTTACCATAAACAATTCTAAGTTCTTGAATATATCTTTCTACGGATCTGCTATCATAGTTTTCTGCACTCCCAATTCAGTTAATTTCACCTGAGTGATCATATACTGAATTCGGTTCTGCAATTCGTAAGAGATTTGCCGTGACACTGTTTTTAATTTCAGCGCAATATAGCATCCAAAAACAAAAAAATCATCCACCTTGCATTTGTGGGTGCAGAATATGAAGTTTTTATAAAACATGACAGAGAAGTGATATACGATACAAATGGTGCACTATTATCCACCATCGCGTATAGTTTAGTCACCGAGTGAACTGCTTGGTACTAAGGATTTCGCAAGTTATCGAGTAGAACGAATCATGGTTATTCCATAAGAGCAAATCTACTCTTTGCAGTCCAAGCCTCTTTTTGTATCATAAATTGATAGCGATGGAGTCATTTCTGATGGAAGTGACTCGAAGTGAAAGAATCACCTCTAAATAGATAGTGAACACAACGAGTGTGTGCCACGCGCACTAGATCAGTTTACATAAAATCAGTTAGATGGTAAGTGGAGTATTTAAATTAATTTAATTGCCGTGAAGGCAGCTACAGGCTTTACTGAACGTTTCGCTCCAGCCACGGAGCTCGTCAGCAGTTTTCCTAAAAATTTAGTTAACTACGGTGTTTAATTGAACATGGAGGTGAATCTCTAAAAGTTAACCTGATATATTTAGTAAGTATTGTTATATGGTTTTTTTATATTAAATTTAAAGATTGAGCAGAGTATGGTGGTTTGAAACTATATTTGAAGAGTGTGACTCTACAATGCCTTGTATACATAGGTCTCTGGATCTCCAGAGACCAAAACATGGTCTCTGGAGGCCAAAGTCTCTCCCTGTGTTGGTTGACCTTAACCCTGATACCATGAACATGGGGTACAAAATCCAGTCGAAGATATGAAAAAATTGTTGCCCCATCTTCTGAAAAAATATGTACAGTGTACAGATTTACATTCGCTATCTCTACAATTTCTCAGAATGTTATTCTTCCTTTATCTTGGATAACCTTTGTATCTACTATGATTCTTGATCATATTTGGGGGTTCCAAATGACTTTAGCACGAGTTTTAATGGGATTCCTCCAAGTCCTTTATTAAGTCGTGTCCAATGCTCTGGTGAATCCCCCGACAGTTATTTTATACAAATTACTTCGTAATTGTTGTTTTCTATCACACCTATTCAATAAAGTAGGAAAAACGGGTAGTAAAACTAGTTTCTAGTTATAAGTCTATTGTACAATTTTCTTGTATGCCCATTTGAATCGGTGCTATAAATTTCATGTAAAAATTTGTTCTCAACAAACCAACACGGGATTTTTTTGAACAGATGTACAACTATTTTGTTGGAATTTATCTGGGATACTTATGGCGGATTCGGAAAAAGCGATCAGATTACAAATTAAATTACAGTAAGACCTGCGATAAGCTATCTCTGTACTCTTTAAAATTAAAAGGCCAGGATTTCTAAAATTAACTGATAAAAAAACTGACACAAGTTTCATTTCATCATTCCATCTCTATAGAAGAGATCTTCTGACGTACTTCAAGTGTAATTTTTTCGCCCATTTCACTGACGACGACATTGTATGTTTTGGAGAACACTGCGTAAAGTCTTCATATTATGCTGATGACGTAAAGCTTGTCTCTCAAACAAAATCCCGTAATGACTGTGAACAGCTATTAGAAATGGACCTTCATCGTTTTTAGTCTTGGTATAAGAACAATAAAGAAGAACGCAATATCGGCAAAGGTAAAGTTATGACTTTCCATAAGGAAATCAGAACGCAAGAACTTATGACTATAAATTTGTAGATTCCACAATTCATTTTGTCAATTCTGTTTATGACTTAGGTATCAAGTGCAATCACAAATCGGACTTTATTTCCCACATAAACTACATGGTATTAATGGTAGCTCTATCCCGGGGTTTTATAAAACGTTCCCGATGCCTTCCATGACATTACGATTGTAAAATATATATATTAGACCATTTCTTGAATATGTAAATCAGGTCTGGTGCTCATATTGCGGCATATTTACGTCGACCAAATTAAGTCTGGTAGACAAGTAACTTGCATCGTTTCTCTTATTAGGTATTTACCCTAAAATAATTCGTCGTTGACAGCTCCATACTTGGCATGAATCGGTTAAAACTTGTAAAAGAATTCTAATGTCGCTGATGTGACTGCCATGCTGCATAACCCTTTCGGTTGTGTAGTAGTCAAAATTTAAACAAGCTCCCCGTGTCCCATGCAAAAGCCACAACCTATTGACGCTCCTAAATATGTATAATTGAACAGCGTCCATATATAACATTTTTTTAGTTTTTTGGTTTATGTGTGTTACATGTTATTTCATTCGGTTTTAGGGCCTGTCCGAATCCTAGCCTTTGCCTTCGTCTTGTTATTACAGCTAGTGACGTAACAGAACAACCTTAGCTATTACAATAGTTACGGCCAATTTCACAGTCTGAGTTTAAACCAAATATTTAGTTTAAACTCGACGAATTAGTTTCACAGTTTGGTTTAATCCCCGGTTTAAACTAGAGTTTAAACCGTGCCATCCGTCGGCTTAAACTCATGATAAAAGTATTTGAAATGTATGACATTTTATTTTGACAGTAGCATTAGTTTGCTTGTATCAAGAAAATTATTTCGTCGAGGATTTAGATTTACACATTTCTAGCGATCAAGAAGATTTTTTTGAGTTAAATTTACAACTCTGTCAACGACTGAGAGTAATTAGAGATCGGCCAAATCATTTTATTGAGTGGCACGACGTTGATTTCTATGCTAGGTTCCGTTTAAGTAAAGAACTTTGTCACTTTGTCTTCGAATCTATTCTTGTTCGTTTTCTTGCGCTCTTTTATATATCTTTTTTATGCACTAAGGAAGGCAATAGCTCAACTTCACTTATGCTAAAATTTGCATCGTTTTTGAATGTTGGCATATTCAAAATTAGCAAATAATACATTTTAAAATTTTATTTTATCTGTTTACTTTTCAAATTGACAGATTGATTGATAGAAAAATTGCTTCACAATGGTGGCGATAACTAATTTAGTTCACAATTTAATCAGTACTACCAACGTTACTAAAAGAATGCACTGTGAAACCCGATTTGGTTTAAACTTCGTTTAAACTTGGAGGGTGGTTTAAAATAAACCTTGGTTTAAACTCGACTGTGAAACTGGCCATTAGACGAAGACGAACTTAACCCGTCGAAATCCATGTGCTCAGGTTGATATTTGACATTTTGTTAAACGCTTCTACTATTTTACTTGATACTTGTATAGTGAAAGAGTGATGGGCAAAATCGCTCATTTTGGTGACTTAGGTCATACGAGTCTTCTTGTATAATTGACTCATTTAAAAGAATCGATCATTTGGGTCATTTGAGTCAGTTACCAATAATCTTCTATTACCCTAAAATTACCTACCTCACCGAATCATTCATGTCAGAGCAACGCTCAAAGCTAAAAATGCGATTAGTTTATCAACCTTGCAGCCGCTAGCGACTGATAAACCACTGCGTGTTAAGCAATCACAATCAAAATTGTGCCTTTGTAACTGCTAAGTTGCTGAAATGTGGCATGGGGTTCCCCGCAATATTCTTCGAGACAATTTTCTCGTTTGCTCGTAAGTCAATTTGCTCGTATCAATTTTCTCGTAAAGGCATTTTCTAGTGGAACATTTGCTCGTAAGTCAATTTGCTCGTATGTTTTGAATTGAACAGTTCACGCACACGAACTATTTGGAATACCAGAACCCATGAGAACCCATTAGTTCAAAAGATAAGTTGACACGAGCATTGGATTGTTCGATGAGTATTCAATTTAAAACAGAAACAAATCATTTTATTTACTTATATGAATTCCTTAATTAACCAAATACTTGTTAAATTTAGTAGTATACTTATACTCGTAGGAAAATGCTTACAAGGTTGCCTACGAGATAATTGTATACGAACAAATTGATTGACGAGCAAATTGGTACGAGGATATGGCTTTCCGAGAAAATTGATACGAGCAAATTGCTACGAGAATATTAGTTGATACCGTGGCATGGCAAGGCAGCCCGACTGGACTCAAAATAAGCATTAAGCATATGAAAAGCTGCTGCATTTTCTAAATGATTAAATCAGTCTTCAGTGCTGCAGAAATTTGTATTCGTGTCAATTTATTTCATTCTTTAGTTATAGAAATAACTTTTCCTTAACAAAAACCCTTCTATGGAAATGAAAATTACAAATCAAAATTAGTTGGCTTTAAGTATGTGTATCTGCATGACCGAACTTGAAATCCCAAGTCGATCGTTGTAGTAGAGCAAGAAAATATATAATAATACTGTAAACTAGTTATAAAGATTATCTATGATGTTTCTTAAATACTTGCATTGGCTTGGCAACCCTTTGCACCCTTGCGCGTGTGCAGAAAGGAGGTAAATACCAAAACTACGATTTGGCGACAGATTTGGCAGTTGAGAGACTTGTAGTAACAATAAAAATTTATTCAGAAAGGATACCGTTAGAAAACTACTCATAAATGGTGCAATAGATAAATATAAAAAAATAATTTTTCTTCTTAATTAAATTTTATTCACTTGCTTAAAAATTAACATCACATTCAATTTCGCCCACTAATTTAGAGCGCATTCATATTTGCAACAATCCATGGTCGAAGGTTGGCAATATTTGTATAAACTCCAGGTTCACCACGGCGAGCACATCCCCTTCCCCATGAAACAATACCAATAAGTTCCTTGTTAGCAACAAGTGGTCCACCCGAATCACCTTGACAAGCATCGATTCCTCCCTCCTTCCATCCAGCGCAAATCATCTCTTCAGTGAAGAGCTGGAGACGTTGACGACAAACATTCCTGTCCATTATGGGAACTCTTGCGAGCAGTAAGTCATCTGATACTTTGCCATTTTCCTTAGTGAGTCCCCAACCACTGACCACGGCTTGGGTGTTGACTGCAGGTTCTACGGTAGTTAAAGGTAGGACTCCAACGTTTTTGCCCAATGTAACACGGGTAGCCAATTTCAAAATTGAAACATCAGCCCGGAGTGTTGCAAGTGTAAAGCTAGGATGATTTATGATTCTTTCGACTTGGTGAACTTGTCCACCAGTTCCTCTACTACCTGATCCTACACGAACTTGGAAGGTTCCTGCAGAGGCTCCGTGTGTACAGTGAGCCGCTGTGAGCACAACATTCGGTGCAACTAATGTTCCCCCACAGCTATGCCTTCGGGAGCGTTCCAAGGAAATTTGGTATTTGAACAACTCTTGCTGTGCTTTTTCGCCTCCAACTATGCCTAGAACAGGCAAATTTTCAGCTGGAGCACTAATTGCAACTCCAAGATAAGAGATCAAGAACAATAAGCAGAACATCTTAGTAGTAGAAACCTGTTATCAACACTGAATATGAAGGATTGCATTTGGCTTTTTATACGAAAAGATTGATACATTTCTCCAAAAAATTGTTTACTCGACTCAAAGTTTGCCTGCGTAAAGAATTGTTGTTTACTCGACTCGAACGATTCAAAGTTGTTTTCTACGTAAACCGATACCAATTATGCAAATAAATGATATTTCGGAAAACAAATTGTTCTTATTGTTAGAAATGAGGGGAAAGCGCAGATACTGTTGCAAATATTGTTTTAAATTAGGCAAGGCCTTGAACTGTTTCACGTCATAATTACTTACATGTTTGCTCGATTGGATCAAGATCGGTAGATGCGTATGCATACTTTTGTCATAGTGTTTTGTGTGTTTGTACTTTCTCCTAACGTAAATGAGGCTAAATAGAATATGTTGCCTGCACAAAAAACAAGAGACTCAAATGGAAATTAGCCAAATTTCAGCAACTTTCTTTTTATGGATGGTTGTGGAAATTAATTCTGATGTAATAGCTGAGAAATGTAAAATAATTTCATTAATTTTGCTACTGACGATGGTAATCGCACCTAGTATTATGCAATTCCACGCAAAATTAATGAAATTATGAATCATAGAAACGTGATTATCTGAAAAACGGTTGAATTTAAGTAGGTACATGTCTATAGTCTAATTAAAGGTAACATTCCGGGGTCTCTAAATCTTGTAATAAAACTGTATAGTTATTATGCATTTTGGCGGGAAAATCGTTAAAATTTGAAATATTAGGAATGTTTTTCCAATTTTTTGACTTTGACGTCCTACTACTCCAGACGAAAGGTGATAGAAAGGCTGACTGGACATTCATTGGAAAGCTTAGACGGTTTGCTATCATCTGAGATAAATCCCACCCTGATAGGGTGTATATCAAGATAGTTACAGGGTGTAAAAGGAAGAAGTACTAAAAATCTTAAACCCCCCCTACCGCCGAAACGGCGCCCCCCCCCCGCACGTTATAATTTTTTGCTTGTCACCACATCAGCTATCAAACCCTTGAGTTTGGTGCACCAATTATGAAACACCCTGTATATTTGAACACTGCCTGAGAATTACCGTCGACGTGGAGGACAAAAATTTGGTGCATGGTGTTTTCATAGCAATAGCAAACGAAATTACAAAAATGGTCTAAATTGGGTAACGCCCACCTTGATATTGCCATACACTATATATTTGGACACTGCCTCACGCGTCGACATAGAGAGCTGGAATTTTGTACACGGGCCTTTCAAAAAAAATTTAAATTAAATTCAAAAATGGGACCAATCGGGCAACTCCTTCTTAGGTTTTCCATACAAAAAATTTGGTACGTGGTTTTTTCATAGCAATGGTTAATAAAATTTCAAAAATTGATTAAATCGGGTTACACCTTTTTGGTGTGACCATACAATGCTTTTGTTTTTCACTATATACTTGGTAGCTATCTGAGAAGGCGTCTAGGTGTAGAGCTCATATTTTGTACACGATGTTTTCATAAAAATTGCAAATACAGGTCCAAAAGTGGAGCAAATCGGACAACCCTTTCTTTCTGTTGCCGTACAAAATTTTACTTTATTACTATATATTTGGACACTGTCTACCGCGTTAACGTAGAGAGCTAAAATGTTGTATACAGGCCGTTTTTAAAAAAGGGAAAATTTAAGTTGAAAATGGGACCATCCCTCCTTCGTAGGGTTGTCATATAAAAATTTCGATTTTTACTATATATTTCGGCACTGCCTGAGAACGCGTCGACGCAGAGAGCTACACTTTTCCGCATATATGCGAATGTATGCAGGCACACTCATATACACAGACACACACATACAGACACAGAGTGAGATCTTAGAATACGGAATCGCGCAATGAGTCAGATAATAGCTTATATATTACGCATCTATAAATACCCCACCCCACCCTCACCGATCTAGGTCTATTGTCGCCGTGCAACGCGGAGGCTCCCCCTAGTACGTATATATAATCATATTGGAAAGAATAATAGTGCACCCAATGAGATGTCAACATACACAAATATATACTTTAGCAAGAGAGAAATCTGGTACTCAGTCTATATCTATTCCTCAAGAAGGCCTTCTGGAGCTGTATGTGGCTCTCTGCAATTAAACATAGCTTTCCATTGTGTTACCTTACTAATCATACAAATCAAATAACGATATTATGTATCATCAAAGATTTCTACGTACAGCTGTTGTAAGGTTTCGGTGTCATGGTATAAAAGTATCTTGAAAAAATGAAAATGTATAGGTCAACTAAATACTGAAAACTTTTTTTTTTTTTTTTTTTTTTATATTATTAAGCCAAGCTCAGGGGATACCCTATGATGCAAAGCACAGCATGGCAGGAAGGAGATAGGGAAAGGATTAGGGGATGTGAGGAGAGTGGCGGAGGTGCCGATGTGTGTCGCCCTTAAACTTCCGCAGATTGTATGCCGGAGGAAAAACAGAAGATGGTAAGCTGTTCCACATTCGCACTGTTCGGGATAAAAAAGCATCTCGGAATTTTACTGTACGGCCGAAAGTAATTTGAAGGGTTAAAGGATGTGCGCGGTTTGCAGCGCGAGTATTGCGTGCAGGAATCATTCTACAAGGGATTAGACTAGATATTTCATCAGAACATTGACCATGCATATAGCGATAAAGGAGCGAAAGGCATCCAACATTGCGGCGGTGCTCGAGTGAGTCGATATGACAAGTTATTGCCAAATCGCCAATGAGCTTGAAGGCTCTCTTTTGGACAATATCCAATGAAGCTAAGGCTGTGCGACCAGCCCCGGCCCATATATGGGAGTTGTATTCCATTCTAGGTCTAATGTAGGACTTGTAGAGGAGCGCTAGATTTGACGGGCTGAAATATTTCTTACACCTTTTCAGAAATCCAAGACATTTCGATGCTTCTTTGGCAACAGAGAAGATGTGATCTGTCCAGTTTAACTTACTGGAAATATTAATGCCAAGAATGCTTAGTGACGGTGAATCAGAAATTAATGCTCCATCAAAAATATGTCGTTTGTGCTTATATTCGCCCAGCATCTAGAAAAGATTTTACCAGAAGTGTCTAAGAAAAAGTTATAAGGATATTAATAATTTTCTTTCAAATGTTGAATGGTCATTCTTCGGATCGCATAACATCGATTCCACATTTGAGCTATTTTATGAAACTTTATACCGATGTATCGACAGATATGCTCCAAATATTTCTAAATGCTCCTCGAACTATATCATGAATGGAATTCAAAGGAGTTAATACAGGCTATTAAGTTAAAGGAAAAATATAGGCGGAAGTTTAAGCAGATGGGACACCCTGAGTATTATAAAACCTTTTCTTGCTTACGCAATAAAGTAAAGTTAATGATCAAAACATGTCATAATAAATACATTGCTAATACTGAGGAAGGTTTGAAATCCAACTCTGGAAGGTTTTGAAAAATATGAAGCTCTCTAATACCTATCCCACTGAAATGAGCCTATGAGAGTGTAGCTAAATTAGGAAATTAGTAATATTTTTGCTACATGCTTCACATCGACTTATGATGATAATCCTTTAAGTCATGTCGACTATAATTCTGGAAGCTCTTCTGTAAATCATTTACCTATAACTTTTCCTCAAGTTGAAGCTGAGGATGTAGAACGTGTTATTCCGTTATTGGATATCAGTAAAAATGCTGGTCCAGATGGGATACCAAATATTTTTTATAAAATTTTTTCTTCAAAATTGGCGTATCCGATTTCAAAATTATTGAATTTGTCTGTTAAAGAACGAATTTTCTTGCCATGTACGTCTACCTACAGTCACTAATTTATCTATATTTACTGATGATATTGTTGTAGCACTAGATGAAGGAGAACAAATTGATGCCTTTTATGCTGATATAAGTAAGGCTTTTGACAAGATAAATCATTTTATCGTCCTTAGCAAGATGGTCAGCATGGGTTTTGTAAGTGTGGTAATAAATGGTTTTAAATCAGACTCGTTCACCCAGTCTTCTGGAGTCCCACAAGGCACTATACTTGGACCTCTAATATTCTTAATTTATATTAATGATCTACCAGATGCAATTAGCTCGTCTTACTTGATATATGCTGATGACATGAAAATATATAGAATAATAAAGGAGCCACAAGATTGCATTCAGCTCCAATATGACATTGAACAGTTACTCAGCTGGTGTAAAAATAATTTCCTTTCTTTGAATTTTACCAAATGCAAATATATTACCTTTACTAGAAAGCTGAATGTCATGCACTGGAATTATCACCTTGATGGAATTCCTATAAGTAAGGTGACTGAAATTTGCGATCTAGGTGTGATTTTTGATGACAAGCTTTTTTTTGACAAACACATAAATAATATCACTAATAAGGCTTGGCTTGGTTTTATTTTACGATATACGAAATCTTTTAAACAAGTTCAATCGTTCAAAGTGCTTTACGTTAATCTCGTAAGGAGTATTTTATAGTATGCGTCCCTTATATGGAACCCTTTTTATGCCCAAAAAATTGAGGGCGTTCAGAGACGTTTAACTCGGTTCATATTATTCAGATTTGATCAGTCCAATTATGAATATAAAGATAGTTTAAGTAGACTGTCTATGATAACTTTACTTAGTCGACGTTCTTATCTTGACGATTTATTCGCATTTAAGTTGTTTATTAATAAAATTGATGCTCCTGAAGTCCTGAAGTCTCCTATCATTAGAATTCAGAGGTCTCATAATGATTATTTCAATCATCTTGACCTTTTCCATTCATATCCTGCAGCTTACAAACGCAATGCCATGGATAAAATGCTTTCTTTCTCCTTTTCATATGTATACTTTTATTTTTGTCTTTTGCTATTATTTTTAATTTTGTTTTCCTGTTTTTTCCTGTTCTCAATATATCTCCTTCTTTCATTCCATCATTTTCTCTGTATTTTTTATTTTTTTATTTATTATTAAGTATTAAGTAGTACGTAGTTTGAAATTTTTTGCTCAAACTTTTTTCCTTTTTTGAATTTGAAATGAAGTTATTTTTGTTTTGTGCATAATTTTCTATGCCATTTTTTACGTCTTTTTCTTAATTTTGAATTTATGTTATTACTTGTAGCATAACTTTTAATTTTTATTATTTTTTATTATTAAGTTTTCGAATCTTTATTTTTACTTTTTTTATTTTTCCTATTTTTAGATTTTTTAGATGTAGATCTTTTTTATTCTCAACTTAAGTCGGTAGTAAGTAATTGGTGTAAGCTGTTTATTATCGGATGAACTGCATAATAAAATAAAATGAAATAAAACATAAAATTACAAGGCATCTTTATTCTCTTAGACGATTGTGTTGGAGGAATCGTTACAAAAAGTATCTTCAGGATTCCGTAGTGTGGTGTGGCATACTTGGTTACCGGATGCTTTCACAGGGCAGCAAAAACCCCAAAATTTACATCCAAGATGCTGGACTGTATAGAGCCTGAGTCGGCATACAGCTCTGATGCGGAAATCTGGAAACGGTTGTATGTGAGCGCAGTCTTGGCAACTCTTACTCTCAAACTTTCCTCTTGACTTATAGTCTAGATTGACCTTTTGAAAATACCATTTGGTGTTCACTACTGGTGGAGTAGAAGTGTTCCGAAGAATTTTCACAAAATTGGCGTTATTTCCTTTTAATCCTTGCAATCCTTTATTTTGTCCCAGTTCTACAGTCTGATCTTTAGTTTTCCCACGATCTTCCGTTTATCCTAACTGACTGTTCTATATAAATTATTTTCAATTTACGATATTATTACTATTAACGATTTAGCTTATCTGAATCAATTTCTTTTTGGTATAATTAACTTTTCGCAAAAATTCCGTCTCGACCAGAAAGTCGTGGTCTCTCCCTTCACCTCTCCGGGTTTTTGGATGCTCGATTTATCTTGCATGCCACGAAATGCATGGATAATTCGGATGGCTCTAAACTGTTCACACAAGTCTTATTTGTTATCTTTCACAGTGTCACTTTTGTCACCGGCTCAGAACAAGTGTCTCTCTTGACAATCCTTTCAAAAGCTTGCTCTTATACTTTGTCTTTTTTGTCAGCACCATATTTCTTTTGTCCATCAGTTGTCAACCGCACAGCATTACAGCAGTGGCAGCACTGTCATAGTATGGGCGCGACAGAGTATTGGCGCTAGATGACAGTAGCACACAAATGTAGCATACTGCACCGTGTAGTACGCTGCAACCATAACATAGTACCGTGATGCAGTGGTCATCTGAGGGCAAGCCCCCGCGCCTTCTAGCTGAATCCGCCCCTCTGTGGGAGTCTTCCTTCCTCCTTCCTTTATTATTTAAGCATGCAAAATGATAATTCTGGATGAACTCAATACGTAACTGGCGACCTCTATAGAGTGCATCACTTACTCACCCCCACGACGTGCATGAAAGTACAGCACTTAGGCATGTGCAATCGTCTATAAATTCCAATGTATGGTCAGCTAAATAGATGGCAGTACTTCCGTTATAATAGTGTAATTTCATTTCCTTTAGACTTCAACCGGTTTATTTGATGACTAAATCTATAGATTAAATGATGTCTGACTTGATGGTGACAGACCTATAATGTCAAAACACTCTAGATTTGAAGGGTGTCTGATTCAGATTTTACACAATTCAGCTATCGAAGGGAGAGATGTCATTGTGAAGCTTGGACATTACTCAATCTGACAGACAGTTACAAGTATCATCGTAAATTTCTTCCATAAACAAATTAAAGCTCTTGAATAACTAGATCTTCCTACGGCTTTACTGTCACAGTTTTTTGGACTCCCAGTTCAGTATATTTCACCTGAGTAATTATATTCTGAATTCAGATCTGTAATTCGTAAGAGATTTTCAGTGGAAGTGTTTTTAATTACAGTGCAATAAAGTGTCTAAAAGCATCAAATTTATTTTCCTTGCTTTTTTGGGTGCAGAAGTTTTTATAAAACATGACAGCGAAGCCATATACGATACAGATGGTGCACTATTCATAAGAGTAAATCTACTTTTTGCAGTCTAACCCTGTTTTTCTATCATAAATTGAAAGCGATGGAGTCATTTCTGATGGAAGCGACTCGAAATTGGTGTTGTTAACTAATTATTATTATTGCTATTGTAATAGTGAAAGAAATATCTCTAAATAGATAATAACACATCGAGTGTGTGTCCGCGCATTACATCTGTATTAGAAGGTAAGGTGAGTTTTTGAAATTAAAACTGCCGTGAAGGCAAGTTTTACTGAACGTTTCGCTCCACCCAAGGAGCTCATCAGCAGTTTTCATTCTAGTGGAGTTAAATACGGTGTTTAATGAAACACGGAGCACAAGTTAAGCTAATATATTTAATAAGTAAAGTTATATGGTCTTTTTATATTAAATTTAAAGATTGTGCAAGGTATGGTGGTCTGAAACTATATGTGAATACTGTGACTCTATAATTCCTTGTATTCATGTGTCTCTGGGTCTCCAGAGACCAAAGTCTCTCTCCATGTAGCTTCGCCTTAACGCCGATACCATAGGCATGGGCTTTAAAAGACCAGTCTAAAATATGCAAAATTTTTGCTCCAATTTCTGGTAATGTTTTCACTTTTTGAATTGCCTAAATAGTAATTTAAGGCACTCAAAAGTAGGTACAATACACAGATTGCCATTCGCTATGTTCATTTCACTGAAGACATTGTCCCTTTTGGGAAACACTGTGGAAAGTCTTCATTTTATGCTGATGATGTAAAGCTTTTCTTTCAAACAAATCCCGTAATGATTGTGGATAATTGTCTCAAATTAACCTTCCTCGATTTAAGTATTGGTGTAAAAACAATAGAAAATAACGTGATACCGGTAAAGGTAAAGTTATGATTATCTACAGAAATCAGAGCCCAACCACTTATTACTATAAATATGCAGTTTCAAGTTAGGTATCAAATGCAACCACAAATCAGACTTTATTTCCCACATAAACTACATGGTATTAATGGTAGCTCTACCCCGGGATTTTATAAGGCGTTCCCGAATCCTCCCATGACGTTAGGTTGTAGAATATCTGTATTAGACCACTTCTTGAATATATAAATCAGATCTGGTCCTCATATTGCGGCATATATACGTCGGCCAAATTGAGTCTGGTAGACAGGTAATATGATTCGTTTTTCTTTTTAGGCAGAATAATTCGTTGACAGCTCCATACTTTGCATGAATCGGTTAAACTTCTAAAAGAATCCTAATGTTGTTTATGTGACTGCCATACTGCATAACCATTTCGGTAGTGTAGTAGTCACAATTTAAACAAACTGCCCTTCTTCCATCCAAAACCCACAACCTATTGGCGTTCCTAAATATGTATAATTGAACAGCGTCTATATTTAATAATTATTTAATTTTTTGGTTTATGTGTATTACAGGGCATATCGAAATCCAAGCCTTTGTCTTCGTCTTGTTATTACAGCTAGTGACGTAACACAACAACCTTAGCTATTACAAAAGTTATACGAAGACGAAGTTAACCTGTCGAAATCCGTGTGCTCAGCTGGATATTTGACGTTTTGCTTAAATCTTATATAATTCCTGCCGTGCATTCAAACACTTGAAAACAAGTTCTCTTGTCTATGGAATGCTAAATAAGTTAGGGTTATATTCACAAGGCCGTCAAATATTTCTTGACCGTCAAAAATGCAGTCAAATTCACCAACAAATTATAAATTTTTGGCGACATGAATTATATTGTACGCTTACTATGTAGAGCTATAATGCAAAGAATAAAGATATATTTTATTAGCCATTAATAATGACTGCTTTACGAATGCTCAATATTCATTAATAACTTTGTTTTTAAAGGAATTAAATCAGTAAGAAGCAATATCTATGCTTCATTTTGTCATTTACTGCCGCAAATTTTAAATACGCCGCGGATTGCCTTTGTTATTGTAAATTGTTCAAAAAATAATTTTTTACTGTCGCAAATTTTACATCGCCATAATTCCATCAAGCTCAAGACGAAGCTAACCTGTCCGAATTCGTTTGCTTAGCGTGATATCGACAACCAGAGAATAAACATAACCTCAAAATATGTTGTCTATTTAAATAAGCCAACTCGACTCTTAACTTGGTGACCAAGCTAACCAGATGTCTAAACTGTTATACAAAGTAGCAAAGCTCGGTAGCATAAATATGCATTCCGATAGAGCTTGACTCGATCTTACGTCACTAGTTGTAATAACAAGACGAAGATGAGAACTTGGATTCAGTAAGGGTCTGACAACGGCCGTTTTTAAAACAACACGGTGTCCAGCATAACAATAAAAGATCACGTCACTTGCAACTGCTTGTCAACTCGTTGCTTTAATGAGCTTTCAAACCATTACGAATGTCCATTATGACCTTAGTTTCATAAATTTGACAATATCAAATCTACGCCGATAACCCTTTCTGAAATAAATAGGACTTATAGACAAACTCAGACGCGTTAGAAAACTACTCTTAAGTGATGCAATAGTTAAAAATAAAAAATTGTTTTTCTTTTTAATTCAATTTTATTCACTTGCTTAAAAATTAACATCAGATTCAATTTCTGCCACTAATTTAGAGCGCATTCATATTTTGAATAATCCATGGTCTGAGGTGAGCAATATTTGTATAAACTCCAGGTTCACCACGGCGAGCACATCCTCTTCCCCAAGAAACAATACCAATAAGTTCCTTGTTAGCAACAAGTGGTCCACCCGAATCACCTTGACAAGCATCGATTCCTCCCTCCTTCCATCCAGCGCAAATCATCTCTTCAGTGAAGAGCTGGAGACGTTGACGACAAACATTCCTGTCCATTATGGGAACTCTTGCGAGCAGTAAGTCGTCTGATACTTTGCCATTTTCCTTAGTGAGTCCCCAACCACTGACCACGGCTTGGGTGTTGACTGCAGGTTCTACGGTAGTTAAAGGAAGGACTCCAACGTTTTTGCCCAATGTAACACGGGTAGCCAATTTCAAGATTGAAACATCAGCCCGGAGTGTTGCAAGAGTAAAGCTAGGATGATTTATGATTCTTTCGACTTGGTGAACTTGTCCACCAGTTCCTCTACTACCTGATCCTACACGAACTTGGAATGTTCCTGCAGGGCTTCCATGCGTACAATGAGCCGCTGTGAGCACAACATTCGGTGCAACTAATGTTCCACCACAGCTATGCCTTCGGGAGCGTTCCAAGGAAATTTGATATTTGAACAACTCTTGCTGTGCTTTTTCGCCTCCAACTATGCCTAGAACAGGCAAGTTTTCAGCTGGAGCACTAATTGCAACTCCAAGATAAGAGACCAAGAACAATAAGCAGAACATCTTAGTAGTAGAAACCTGTTACCAACACTGAATATCAAGGATTGGATTTGGCTTTTTATACGAAAAGATTGATAAATTTCTCCAAAGAATTGTTTACACGACTTAAACTTTGCCTGCGTAAAGAATTTTTGTTTACTCGTAGCGAATGACTCAAAGTTCTTTTCTACGTAAACCGATACCAATTATGCAAATAAACGATATTTCAGAAAACAAACTGCTCTTATTGATAGAAATGGGTACTGTGGCAAATATTGTTTTAAATTAGGCAAGGCCTTGAACTGTTTTACGTCATAATTACTTGCATGTTTGCTCGATTGTTATGGACCAAGATCGATAGATGCGTATGCATACTTTTGTCATAGCGTATTGTATGTTCGTACTTTCTCCTAACGTAAATGAGGCTAAATGGAGTTTGTTGCTGCATAAAAAACAAAAGAACCAAATTAAAACTACCAAATTTCAGCAACTATCTTTTTATGGTAAATATGGAATTTTTTAGTCATTAACCAATATTTTTCCTTGCAAATTAACCTAAAAAATATATAATTAGGCGCAGTAAGTCAAGTTTGGTGAGCGAGTAGGCCAATGAATGTCACAAAAGGCCAATGAATTTCACAAAAACTTTTAAAAACTATCTTTGAAATTTGGATGGTTTCTCACTGTAATGTAATTGAGATTGAAGAAAATTGTTGATTATCATCATCGTACATGAATCAGTCCATGAGAGTTGAGTAATTGTAATTATCTTCCTCAAACATTGAATTTTATATGAAAATTAAATTTTAATATTTTTTTTAGTTCACCTTAATGTTGTTCTTGGTATATCCAGTTCAATAGCACCCTCGCCTCGTAGTTCTTTCTTAAATACTATTCCGCACGCGATCGATATTTCCACGTGAACGTTTCGAAATTCTGAATTTGAACTCATGTGCTAAATTTTGTGGTAAATGTTAATGTTAAGAGTACGGCCGACTAGGCTTCCAGGACCTTGCGGACTCCGCGACCATAGTTGCTCTATTGTGCCTTCCCCGAAAGTGGTTAGGATAATCGAGTCCTTTAACGAGTTCGATTATTGCTTTTGGAGTTAAATTTGAGACATTATCTGGAGAAATAAGTGTTCTTCCAGTGCTTTGCTGTCTTAGACCTGCAAGTGCTGGGCACTCACATATGACGTGCCTCGAGCTTTCGTCTTCCTCTCCGCACAGTCGACACAGTTCACTGTCGGATTTGCCTATCTTCTTCAGGAAGTGACCGAAGGGGCCATAACCAGTGACTGCGTTAGCAAATAGTCTGAGCGACTCTCTGCTAAGTCCAGTAAGTTGGCGCGTCTGGAAACGAGAGGGGTTGAAGAATTTCTTCGCCTACCTCATACCGGGCGCGCTACGCCAAAGGAGATCCAGTTGCTTGTTTTCCCTCCTAAGCAGTTCCCCCCTAAAGTGGCTTTTTGGTAGACCAAATGTCGGGTAGGGACCAGTATACGGACATTCAGCTCCGGTTTTAGCTAGTTCGTCCGTTTTTTTCATTCCCGTCCACTACTTCATGTCCGGGGACCCAGTCCAAAATTACTTGGTTGTCCCTAAACAGTAGTTGGAAAATTTTGTCTTAAGTTTTTGTCATTTATTTTGACAGTTCATCACAATCTTGTCGTAACTCAAGTTTTCATCATTGCACATTTGATACAAAATGAACTGCAATGAATTTGCAGTGAATAAGTGAACATAAAATATACCATCAAAACGACGACCAATTTGCGGCTGTCAAAAATGTTTTCAACTATTGTAAGTAAATATTATACTCTTAACGTACTTGCAGCATTGCAGAAGCACCACTGAAACTCTAAATAATATTTTTTAAATTGTATTATAAATGAAAGTGTAATTTTCTATTCATTTTATGTCATTCCAGCTTTGCTGTGTTGAATAAAAACATAAAAGAAGTAGAAGAAAAATTCATTCCATTTTGTATTTCCAATTTCTACATTTATACATACGACAAACATTCAGGATCAGTATTCAGGCTCAATTTCAGTCTATGTAGTTCAATGATTCTTCGCTTTCTACACTTAGCATAAAATTAGTAAATTTCGTTGATGCATTTTGTGTATACTTAAATGTTCACGAAATTTTCTTTAACCAAGGACAACTAACCAATCATTTCTAAAATATCACGGCGCCATAAAATTAACATTAAGGCACTGTTAAAAAATCTATGATGAATTCTAAAGAATCATTCAGTCTACAATTCATATTGATAATCATCATAACAATCATCATAATAAGTTTCGAAATTTCAATTCGACTTCAATCTGACGCGTATTAAATTCCCTGGTAGAGCTGAATTGTCTTTCATAAGACCATGTTGATGGAGACTCGAATTCTACTGTTAAACAGCATGGGAATACAATATCCTTGGGCATTGAAACAGTAGCTGATAAACCATTCTCCTTTATGAGACTTAAAAATTTGCGAAAATAAACAAGGTCTTTGCAAACTTTTGCAATTTACCTAATCGCAGTAATAAATTGAACAAAACATTCCATTGACTCATTATGATATTCTCAAAATCATTTCAGCCTTTGCAGTGTTATGGGTCTTGAAAATTCAATAAATAATAATCCATTTATTTCTAAGATTATTTTATTTTAAGTAATAATTTTAATGTAAAAGATAAACAGTTTCCAAAGCAGTAACATCATCAGGTTCTTCCGTGCACTTCAATTTTACCATAAACAAATCTAAGTTGTTGAATAGATCTTTCTACGTATCTGCCATCATAGTTTTTTGCACTCCCAATTCAGTTTATATCACCTGAGTGTTCATATACTGAATTCGGTTCTGTAATTCGTAAAAGCTTTGCAGTGAAACTGTTTTTAATTGCAGCGCAATATAGTATCCAAACACATAAAATTCATCCTCCTTGAAGGCAGCTACAGGATTTACTGAACGTTTCGCTTCAGCCATGGAGCTCGTCAGCAGTTTTCCTAGAAATTGAGTTAACTACGGTGTTTAATTGAACATGGAGGTGAATCTCTAAAAGTTATCCTAATATATTTAGTAAGTTTGTTATATGGTTTTTTTATATTAAATTTAAAGATTGTGCAAGGTGTGGTGGTTTGAAACTATATTTGAAGACTGTGACTCTATAATGCCTTGTATACATAGGTCTCTGGTTCTCCAGAGATCGAAACGTGGTCTCTGGAAGCCAAAGTCTCTCCCTGTGTTGGTTGACATTAAGTCCGATACCATGAGCATGATGTACAAAGGGCCAGTCGAAGATATGCAACATTTTTGCCCCATCTTCTGAAAAAATATGTACAATGTACAGATTTACATTCGCTATCTCTACAATTTCTCAGAAGGTTATTCTACTTAGATAATCTTTATCTTGGATAATCTTTGTTTCTACTATGAAGCTTGATCATACTTAGGGGTTGTCTTTAGTCCGAGTTCTAATGGGATTAAACAAACTGGCTTTCTTCCATGCAAAAGCCACAACCTATTGACGCTCCTAAGTATGTATAATTGAAGAGTCCACACATAAAAAATATTAAGCTTTTTGGTTTATGTGTGTTAGATGTTATTTCATTCGGTTTTAAGGCCTATCGAAATCCAAGCCTTTGTCTCCGTCTTCTTATTACAGCTAGTGATGTAACAGAACAACCTTAGCTTTTACAAAAGTTAAACGAAGACGAAGTTAACCCGTCGAAATCCGTGTGCTCAGCTTGATATTTGATATTTTGTTAAACGCTTCTATTATTTTACTTGATACTTGTATACCTCCCGCCGTGTATTAATTGACTTGAAAACAAGCTCACTTGTCTTTAAAATAGTGATGGGCAAAATCGCTCATTTTGGTGACTCAGGTCACACGAGTCGTTTGGTATAAGTGACTCATTTAAAAGAATGGATGGTTTGGGTCATTTGAGTCAGTTACCAATAATCATTCAATACCCTAAAATTACCTACCTCACCGAATCATTCATGTTAGAGCAACGGCCAAAACTAAAAGTGCGCTTAGTTTATAAACTTTGCAGCCGCTCGCGACTGATATAACACCGCGTGTTAAGCCTTTGTAAGTGCACAATCAATTGCTGAAATGTGGCATGGGCCTCCCCGCAATATTCTCGTATGAAACTTCTCGTAACAATTTTCAGGTGGAACATTTCCTAGTAAGTCAATTTGCTCATATCAATTTTCTCGTAAAGGAACTTTCTCGTGTAAAATTATGTTTTGAATTAAATAATTCACGCACACGAACTATTTGGAATACCAGAACCCATGAGAACCCATTAGTTCAAAAGATAAGTTGACACGAGCATTGGATTGTTCGATGAGTATTCAATTTAAAACAGAAACAAATCATTTTATTTACTTATATGAATTCCTTAATTAACCAAATACTTGTTAAATTTAGTAGTATACTTATACTCGTAGGAAAATGCTTACAAGGTTGCCTACGAGATAATTGTATACGAACAAATTGATTGACGAGCAAATTGGTACGAGGATATGGCTTTACGAGAAAATTGATACGAGCAAATTGCTACGAGAATATTAGTTGATACCGTGGCATGGCAAGGCAGCCCGACTGGACTCAAAATAAGCATTAAGCATATGAAAAGCTGCTGCATTTTCTAAATGATTAAATCAGTCTTCAGTGCTGCAGAAATTTGTATTCGTGTCAATTTATTTCATTCTTTAGTTATAGAAATAACTTTTCCTTAACAACAACCGTTCTAAGGAAATGAAAATTACAAATTAAAATTAGTTGGCTTTCAGTATGTGTATCTGCATGACCGAACTTAAAATCCCAAGTCGATCGTTGTAGTAGAGCAAGAAAATTTATAATAATACTGTAAACTAGTTATAAAGATTATCTATGATGTTTCTTAAATACTTGCATTGGCTTGGCAACCCTTTGCACCCTTGCGCGTGTGCAGAAAGGAGGTAAATACCAAAACTACGATTTGGCGACAGATTTGGCAGTTGAGAGACTTGTAGTAACAATAAAAATTTATTCAGAAAGGATACCGTTAGAAAACTACTCATAAATGGTGCAATAGATAAATATAAAAAAATAATTTTTCTTCTTAATTAAATTTTATTCACTTGCTTAAAAATTAACATCACATTCAATTTCGCCCATTAATTTAGAGCGCATTCATATTTTGAATAATCCATGGTCTGAGGTGGGCAATATTTGTATAAACTCCAGGTTCACCACGACGAGCACATCCCCTTCCCCAGGAAACAATACCAATAAGTTCCTTGTTAGCAACAAGTGGTCCACCCGAATCACCTTGACAAGCATCGATTCCTCCCTCCTTCCATCCAGCGCAAATCATCTCTTCAGTGAAGAGCTGGAGACGTTGACGACAAACATTCCTGTCCATTATGGGAACTCTTGCGAGCAGTAAGTCATCTGATACTTTGCCATTTTCCTTAGTGAGTCCCCAACCACTGACCACGGCTTGGGTGTTGACTGCAGGTTCTACGGTAGTTAAAGGTAGGACTCCAACGTTTTTGCCCAATGTAACAAGGGTAGCCAATTTCAAGATTGAAACATCAGCCCGGAGTGTTGCAAGAGTAAAGCTAGGATGATTTATGATTCTGTCGACTTGGTGAACCTGTCCACCAGTTCCTCTACTACCTGATCCTACACGAACTTGGAAGGCTCCTGCAGGGGTTCCGTGTGTACAATGAGCTGCTGTGACTACAACATTCGGTGCAACTAATGTTCCACCACAGGTATGCGATCGTGAGCGTTCCAAGGAAATTTGGTATTTGAACAACTCTTGCTGTGCTTTTTCGCCTCCAACTATGCCTAGAACAGGCAAGTTTTCAGCTGGAGCACTAATTGCAACTCCAACATAAGAGACCAAGAACAATAAGCAGAACATCTTAGTAGTAGAAACCTGTTACCAACACTGAATATGAAGGATTGGATTTGGCTTTTTATACGAAAAGATTGATAAATTTCTCCGAAGAATTGTTTACTCGACTCAAAGTTCGCCTGCGTAAAGAATTGTTGTTTACCGAACGCGAACGACTCCAAGTTGTTTTCTACGTAAACCGATACCAATTATGCAAATAAATGATATTTCGAAAAACAATCCGCTCTTATTGTTAGAAATGGGAAGAGAGCGCAGATATTGTGGGAAATATTGTTTTAAATTAGGCAAGACCTTGAACTGTTTTACGTCAGATTTACTTTCATGTTTGTTCGATTATTATGGATCAAGATCGATAGATGCGTATGCATACTTTTGTCATAGTGTTTTGTGTGTTCGTACTTTCTCCTAAATTTTGATAAATATGGATAATGGATAATATTATTTTTTTAGGCCTTAACCAACATTTTTCCTTGCAAATTAGCCTAAAAAAAATAAAATCAGGAGCAGTAAGTCAAGTTTGGTGAATAAGTATAGGCCAATGAATGTCACAAAAAGATCAATGAATGTCACAAAATCGTCGTAGAAAAATAAACCTTAAAATGTCCATGGTTTCTCACTGTAATGTAATTGAGATTCAAGAAAATTTTGGATCATCATCATCAGTGCTATCGTTTGGAAAATTGCAAGAGTAGTATCGTTTACTACCAGATCGGAGTACCTACTTTCGGAAAAAAATGGAGTACACGATTAACACTATTTCAATATTTTATTTTAATATTATCTTATAATTTTTGTTAATGAAGATAATTTTCAAATTAAAATGTTATTAAAAGAAATTGCTTTTATTATATTATACTCAGTGGCGTACATAAAATGTTAGTGTGCCCTACGTGAACATTTTTTGGTACCTTTGTTTTAGGAAAATAAGCAATAACACTCGCATAAATAAGCTATGCTTGAAAATAACAAAAATAACAATACATACATATTACAAAACTTAACTCTAAAAAAAATTCTAGTGGTATTTTAATTTTTCAAGTTTTCCTTTTTCAATGATATCTTCAAGGATCCAGTAAAAATTATTACAATCATTGATCTCTTTTTTTAACTGACTTCAAGAAGAGTAGGTTATCTATTCGACTGATTTTTTTTGAATGAGTATTACGATATCTCCGGTATTTTAAAACCAATTCAATTCAACCCAATTTCAGGGTGGTCCCATAAAAATTTGATCAAGATCTGATGAAGGCCTTTGGACGTGGAGAATAGAACTTCTCAACGGAGTACAGCAAATAAATCACGAATAATGTAGTTGAAGAGTTGTAGATATAAGCTGTGTTCTTTTGTGTTCTCATTTGGGACATTACAGTTTTCTGCAATTTTGTATAATAAAACTTCTAGGTTGGCAATACTAATTTTGCATGTGAGCCGCTACTTATTATTGCTATTATTACGAATATCTCGTTATGAATGTTAATTTGGCAATAAAAAGAAGTCGTTGTGTCACGTTTTTATACCTTAGATAAAATCCCATAGGGTACTAACTTGGTCATTCCGTTTGTAACGCATAGGAGTGATCCTAGTAGAGCAAAATCGATTAGATACCCGCGCATAATACTTAAAATTATTTTGATTTTCGGATATTTCTCTGTTCTTCCGTCCATCCTTCTGACCATCTGTCTGTCTGTCCTCACGGTGACTTTGTTCTCTAGTTAGTTTCCTTACGGCCTTTTTAAAACTATTGTAGACTTAAATTCGTAATTGGGCAAATCGGGGAACTCCTTCGTAGGGTTACCCCATACCAAAATCTCTTTTTTCACTATATTTTATAATTTGGATACTGCTCGAGTATGCATCAGCGTAGAGAAGTGACATGTTATGTATGGCGTTTTCATAAAAATAGTAAATAAAACAAAAAAATGGGCTAAATCGGGCAACCCCTTCTTGGTATTGCCATACAAATATTCTGAATTTTTACATATACTGTGAACACAAACTGCCCTAGATGTTTTTATCGTACTGAAAAGCGCTTCAGATATTAAAATCCTATGAAATTGGTTTCAATCATTTTCAATGTCCGACGAACCTTTCTACAGATAGATGCGAAAACCCACTTTAAAATCAAACTTGCACATACCATAGGAAATTACACGCGGGTATCTAAGGTATCGTAAAAATTAGTCTAAAACCAATTTTAGCTTTTTTTATATTATAATATATAACGTTTTTTGCTACAACCATTTTTTTTACAACTCTTACAGAATTCATAGTTGTTATGGAAGTACTTGTGAGTGAGTACTATTGGACGTGAAATTCATTCTGTCAGCCTGAGCTGACAGCCCACTCCGTGACAGCGGCTAGGGCGGGAGAGTTGTGGGCTGGGTATACAAAATACCTGCCTCTATCACAGTCCACATACAAGAAAAACTCGGGCCTTCAAAAGAAAATACGCAGCACCTTATGGGAGGAGGGGGCCATATCAACCGTTTAAGAGTTAGAGGGTGATTAAGAGTAAAAGTTAGTTTTTCACAAATTATCCTGTATCTTAAAAGCTACAGGGCATAAGGTCATAGTTAAAAGCTCATTGTTTACAAAACTTTATGGATTTTCCAACGACTACTCAACCAGATCCGTACCCCTCTACCCTAAATAATTATGGTTGTCTAAACTAAAAATTTCGGATTTTTTTACCTTTTTTTTAATTTATCCTCGTTAACATAACTTTCCTTTATAAAAGCTGTAACCTGTAGACTCTCCTCGTTAATTTTACCAATTTCACCCTATGTGTTAACTGTAGCCGTTTAACAGTTATTAACTCATAACCTATTCAGGTCACACCGAAATTAAACGATATTTTTTAAATGACGTGCTAAGGGAACAGGTTAAGAGCTAATAACCCTTAAGGGCCTACAGTTAACACATAGGGTGTAATAGGTCAAATTAAAGAGAAAAGTCTACAGTTTACAGCTTTTATAAAAAAGTTATATTAACGAATTTCTTGGAAAAATAATAGAGGTTCAATTAAAAAAAGGTAAGAAATCCGAAATGTTTAGTTAAGACAAGCATCACTCTTTAGGGGAGAGGGGTGCCGGGCTGATTTAGCAGTCGTTGATAAGCCATGAAGTTCTGCATACATGAGCTCTTAACTGTGACAGTTTGCTCTGTAGTTTTTAAGATGGGCGATTTATGAAAAACTAGCTTTTTTTCTTAATCACCCTGTAACTCCTAAACAGTTGATATCCCCCCCCCCGCCGCCCTTCCATTCAATTTTTGGTTTGTCTAGATGAGTACTATCACCTCCTGCTCTACTGAAATCCTAGGGGGAAACAGGCAAAAATTCCTGTTAGTTTTTGCTTTCTTTTATTTCATCTTCTTGAGGGGTGAAGCCCATGTGAAGCTGTTGGGAGTGAATGTGCGATTGGGCCTTGACCCTGTTTACATTAATTTTGTTTGCGTTGTGTTTTGATCCGCTTCCACAATTAAATGATTTTGCTTTAAAGGTTACTACAATACACAACCTAAAATGAAAATATTTAATATGAAAGAATTTCACTAATATTACCTAGCCTAAATCGTCATTCATCTGTGACAAAGGGCCTCCCTTTTGAATGCTGGTCCTCTGGTGGACTTTCCATCCTCACGGTCTGGAAGAGGGCCAAGATGTTTCTGTTGCCATAGGTCTCTTTAAGTGGTTGCCGAAATTAGACGGTATGTTGATTTGTATGCCCAGTTTCCTAATCCATTCGAAGGATGGTACTGCCTCTAGAAAATTCTGGCCAGTTTATTAGGGTATTGCAGCCGCAGCGCTAATAGGGACCTCATTTGAGTTACTCTGGCGTGGACTCCTCTTTAATCAGGATAGAATTTGACACCTGTACCGATTCCTTATCATAAGTTCTCCGAACACATTTAAAGCTCATTCTATGTAGGATTTTACAGAATTTCTATTTTTTTTTTCATAACAGTTAAAGGATGCAAATTTATATGAAACTTCTAATATTTTCTCGACGCTTCTCTTTTAAAAAAATGGCTGCTTTCCTCCTCTATTCTTTTTCTAACCCTAAACTCTTCTTCTATATTTTCACAAATTTTTCCGTACTCTGTCCCAGCCAGGCTTTATTCGCACCGTCTCATCAGACGAGCAGTACAATCGTCGTGTGGCACAATGTCAGCAGTACTGCATCTGTCAGCAGCATACATGTAGCATGCTGCTTCATGCAATACGCTACGAGCATAACACAGTTTCTATGTCAAGAGAATTTTTGATTATAGTTTTAATAATATTGACGGGCGAAAACTTCAATTGCGGAGCGTATGGAAGGCACATAAGGCAGCTAATATTTTTATCTAAATTGACAAACTTTTTTTTTTCCTAGGGCATTTCTTACATTAAAAATCGAGTTCCAGTATTCTTCAAACTACAATGACTTTAGTAGAAATCCATATTTTAGCACAACTCTAACTCCGTTCAATAAAGTTTTGGGAAAAGTGTGATTCTGCAACTGTTTTCAGTATTAAGTCCTCAAAGTTTATACGATATAATATTTCTTTACATTAGATAGTTAATACAGAAATCACGGCATTGTTGTCGTATTTCTTGTATATTTTGTTCCTGAAGTAGTTTTTAATAACTTTTATTCACTCACTGTAATCCTTGACTAAATGGTGCGGTGGCGATTTTTTTTTAAACGCTTTAATATAATGTTTTACATATTTGTGTTTTTATATATGGCTTTGATGTGAAATAAACTTTTCCAGTTTTTTTATGTAAATTTTTAGAGAGCGTTTACTTTTGCACCTTTACGTCGATACAGGCAAAACACGCCAAGCCAGCGAAATTAATGACAATGACACAAATGATATTTCACATTTGAAGTTACTTTATTCTCTTCTTCTTTTTAATAATAATAATTCAATAAGAGATTTGTTCTGATCTGATTGAACTTCAACGAAATACCATTACCAAACCATCCTTTAAACCTTACTCGTTAGATAATTTCATTACTAAAATCTGGTTATGCATAGTTACTCAACTCAATCCTCCCCTCCTCCTAGTTGAATAAAAAATTTTGAATAAACTTGGTTTGCTAACAAATACAGAAGTTGAAATGGACTACTTAATACCAAAAACCGAGTTCTTTTTTAAAATAAGTAGTTTCGGAGTACGTTGTTAGATTTCGGAGTACAAATACTCCGAATTGAGTACAAACGACAGCTTTGATCGTCATCCTGTATGAATTAGTCCCTGAGAGTTTAAACATTTTCATTATCCTCCTCAGACATTGAAATTTATATGAAAATTAATATTAATAATTGTTTTTTTTTTAATTCGCCTTATTGTTGTTTTGTCGCAACTTAAAGATCGAACATGTGTTATACCTCCAGCGACCCGTAATAAAAACTTGTAAGATATGCGCCATTACAAGATCTATTAAAAACAACTTCTAAATAAAAAAGTTAGAAGTCCTGAACTATTTGTCAACTTCAACTATAGACATAGACATTATTAAGGCTATGGTCCTGTTCGGGTGATTATTATCTGTGCCATCTTTTCTCATGGGCCCGATGGGCTCGAAATTTTATACATGGTAACAAAAGGTCATACAAAGTAACATATAAAAAAACGTCATTGTCATTCTGTAGTCACAGTGTTTACCCCAGTATTTTCTACTATCAGTAGCCAAACTCTATTTGGTAATCAGAGGAAAGTTTTTATAGTGCTGTCCACGTTAACATAACTTACAGTTCTGCTTGACTAACAAGGAGAGGGGCCCTACTCGACACCATCGATTTCGTCCAAATTCACAGTATAAGGCTTCACTAGAAATGAAAGTAACGCAAGTGGAAACTCCAGATGACCAAACGAACCTGAAATGATGCATAATCTAGGGGAGCCCGGGGTTTTGTAGGCTTACCCCTTGGAAAATGCTCAAATTTGCAAATTTTCGCGGGAGTTCTCGCATTTACATTGCAACAGAATTTGAACGAAAGTGCCAAATTCATTAGAGTTAAATGCCAACCACATGCAAATTTTCGTTTCTGTAAGTGGCATTTCCGTTCATTTTCAAAGATCACCGGTAGATGGCGAATAGTGGGTTAGAAATTATTTTATAAATTTAATATTTTTTGAAATAGGTAAATGATATCCGATCTTCCTGAAATTTTGTACAGATAATCTCTTAGTAAAAGTGCAAATTGAATTAATCGAGTTGTAGAAAAACATTTCGAAATAAATTTTTCAGACAGAATTTTGGTCGTCGAAAATTAAATTTCGCAACTTAATCAGAAGGGGAGGGAAAATATGTTCCAAAAATCAGAAAAAAATCAATCACATCAAAAGAAGCCAAAGGATAATATTTACCCGACCTCCCTTAGAACACCCGAATTAAAGAAATGAGAAACTTTTTCCCATTGGTATATATGAATGACCTTTTGATATTGAACTTTTCATCCGATATTGATGAGATTGTGTACGAATATTCTACACAGATGGTAATGGTAGAATATAAAATAAATACCCCCACCCATAGAAAAATAATTTATTTTTTTATTTTTTGTTTTTATTATAATAACATATAAGTAATCCACTACGGGTTACCACTCTGCAACCCGCTGACATACGAGTCTCGTAATAGTTTCAAAAAATTATAAAAATTGCACAATGAACTTAGCAAAAAGAATTTTGAAAACTAGTTGGAATTTGGACGAAGGATAAAGGTTGTAGCTTTACAGTATATGCGCTGCTAATTAATGTAAGTTGAAAGTAATTTAGCAAACCTTGCATTCTTATTTTGGAAAATGCTCCTAAACTAATTAGGGTAATGACTTCTGGTTTTCTGTATATGAAATATACCAGATTATAGATAATTGTAACGAAAAGGAAGTGGCTTAAATGTGGCGAATATACCCGCAAGATGGTAATTATCAAAGTTTTCTGAAAAGTGTTAATTTTAACTCCGGGTTCACTTACATTATGCATTATTTCGGTTTCGCTTGGCCATTGGAGCTCCCACTTGCGTGACTTTCATTTCTAGTTAAGCCCAACATATACTGTGAATTTGGACGAAATCGGTGATGACAATGACAAGTAGGATACCTCTCCCTAGCCTTACCTATCCCCTAAAAGATTTTATTGCAAAACAACTAAACCGGCTCGCACGATCGGGACCTTACCTTTAGTCAAAATACGACATTAGGACGGGGATTCGCCTTAAAATAACTTTACGTTATCTTTCTTCTCGGCACCGAAAATCAGTTTACTCGCCTTTGAACTTATGCCAATTGGTGTGTTTTTCTTGTTGTGGTTGCGATTGTATTTTAGGTTATTATTCCTGTTGATAACCCAAAGTAGTTTAGGAAATAATTTCTATTAGGTAGCCCTCATATCCTAAGCTGCCCTGGGCTGCGACGTGGCTAGAGACGGCCATGATTATTATAACCAGTTGTGATGAGATGACGGCCAACAAACTTGTATCTAAAGAATTCTTTCAAGCAGATCATTTAACTCGCAAAATTATTACATAAATTTTTCAAACCATTCAATAATTTGAGCATTTCAAATTTTCGGCAGCATGTTCTCTCTCCTGTAGATAATATTACCCCTCTGTGATATCGATTTAAAAATATCCCTTTTATATACGCAACCTATAATAGTGCAGCAACAAGTTCAAAACTCTTTAAACAAAAGGCTTATTGTGAATCAGAGCAGAGTTAATAGCAATTTAATTCCAATAATCCCCGAGACTATAAGCTAAAGACGTAAAACTTTTCCATTTCAAGATACAATTTAAGCTGAAAAGTATCTGGAACAAATTTTCCAAGCGAAAGAAAAGTTTCATCAGCCCCTCCCACTTCAACCATTTTCACTTTGTTAACTGCATTAGTAATTCAAAGTGCGTCCCAGCAATCATCGAGTCGTGACTTATTAAGAAAATCGAAGAAAGGAAATCTTTTGGAAAAGGCTAAGGGAAACTTTCACTTTTTTTCGTTTTTCCGATTTTTTTCTTCATTGCTGTTGTTGTTATTGTTGTTGTTGCTACTAATTTGAAAGAGAAAATCGTTCAATTTTGGTGATTATTCTCACGTTATCGGTTGGTCGTCTAGAAAATATTATGCCTCTAACTTCACAATGAAAGATTTGAGTTTCCTGTGAGTTGCTGTGAAAAAGGATACCCATTTTATCCGCAACTAATAGCGGAAGCTGAGAGCGATACCGCGCTGAAAGCTTGCTTTCAGTTACGGAAACTCATTAAAACTTTCCTTTTTAGGGGATCCATTTTAAAATCTTCGCCTGCTCCCCATGGATGGATTTTCGAACGGAGCTCTTCTAATAAAATATGTTGTTGCTTTGCTGCTAAAGAATGAATCCATTGGGTAGGCGTAAAGTGCTGTTCTGCGTGTTTTGAATCCCTCTAGGCTAAAATGGCTTATTATACAGAAAAGGATCACCGTCCGTCCGGCTGGTTATTTATGTATATAGGTATATACGGGGCACCGCACCATAATGTGGCTAGCAATTGTCCCTTAACATTGAAAGCTTTAAATCTTTTTACTCAACACAAGAATCATTCGACTTTCTTATTTATTGTGGGGTATGCAACCCCTCCACTTCCCATACATACCCCTTCTGTTTTTATTCTAGGGAAAAAAGAAAACCATAGTAAGACCCGCGCTCTCTGTGAAATAAACTTTCTTCTACCCACAGAAATTTAATTCTTAAGTGGTTTTTCATGGAACTAATTGCGGCAACCACATGGCATTCGAGTCCATAAAATCACGATAAGGAAAATTCAGGACTTACCTTACCACAATATTTGATTCCGCAAAAGTGGTGGATACCTATATCTATAGAAAGGAGGTTTGTATGTATGTAGCATTAGTATGTTGGGAGAATTAAAAAAAAAATGAAAGAAAAAACCTAGAACTGGACTGGAATTGTTCTGATGCACGTGAAAAAAAAACCAACCCAGATCCCCGGCAGCAACTGGCAGGGATTAATGGCGAAAGAAAAACTTTCCACGAATTCAAATTAATGATTTTCGAGTGTCGCAAAGGGAGTATAATTCATCTCGAATGAACTTGCTCTGCTTTGGATTTAATCCAGTGATTTATGGCTCCTACAGGATTTTTTGTTATAACCGCATATCGGAGGAGAGAAAGCGCGAAAATGTAAATTAAGCAAAACAGAAGCGTAACTTAATCCAGCGAGAGTCCATGAATTGCTTTTCTATTTTTCTAAAGCTGAGTAATAAAAGGTACATTCATATCTACGGAATCGGCGCGGAATCATCCGTACTATATTGAATGAAAATGTTTTTGATGGTTTAGGATTACTTCCAAAGCTCTACGGAAAAGATTGAAATATAGAGCAAAATTTTTCTTGCTTTGAATAACAGCGAAGAAAAATATTCAATTCAATTCTTAATTTATCACGTGTTCACGCCGGCGCCGGTATTTACCTGGCAGCATGGTACTATCGAACTTGACCATATCCGATTTGGATGAAACTTTCGCAGTTTGTAAGAATAACAAAATAGCGAACCCATATTTTTTCGTTTCCCCCTACTACGCCCCAAATGGGAATGCCCACCTTTCATACAACTGTAGGCCTGACACCTCCAGACATGAGAGATGTCTTAAACGATTCATTATGATACTACGAATATATTTTTTTTTAACATTGTTTATTTCAATTAAGCGGGGGAAAGCTTTGGTGATCGGATGTAGCTTGAGTGACTTTCTTGGGGGAAAAAGTGGACTTACTTACTTTTCTTGATTCCGCGGAATTAATGTGTCGTGGAAAATGTACTTTCTATGAGAAAAATGTTCACAACAGAGCACTTATGGCCATGGAAGAAAGTATCGGAAAAATATATGCTAAATGTAATAATTGGGGTTTATGTGACCCAAATGCATAAAAATGGGTTTTTCGGCAGCAAAAACGTCTCAAGAAAGTTTTGTAAATCAGGAAAAACGTACACCGCCCGATAGTACTCGGCGAGACATTTAATTTTATATATAACATGCCGTATTGAAACCATACCGCCCACCGCCATGTGCAGAGAAAAATTTTCTTCCACGAATTGTAAGTGGTAATGAGCTGAGGCGAATGGTGTAAACCGTTCTCCGATTGGATATATCCCTACCGAGTTAGAGCCGATCTAAGGTGCGGAAAATCTAGTACCTCAGTTCGAATAAAAAAGAGGGAAATACTACAAAATGAGTGGGCGGATGGCTATTTAAGCCTCCGACTCTTTTAAGGACCTAAGGAATTCAATTCTGTACTAGATTTTCCACAATGTACTAGATCAAACATTGACACCCCATCACCACAAACTTCCCCCGCTTAACTGAAATGGACATTATTAATGAAATGTGTTCAGAATATCATAATTCATTTTTTAAGACATCTCTCATATCTGGAGGTGTCGGGCCTTTCGTGATTTTAGGATGAAAAGTCATCTTGAAAAAATCATATCTGGAGAATGAAGCAAACAATTTTTCTGATTTAAATTCCAAATTAAGCATAAAGCTTAATATTTTTTATTTTATTTTTTAGTATTATTCACTAGATAGGACTTCTAGCACTTTGTTTTTCTATTTTTATTTAGAAGTTAGAAGCCTTATCTAACAATATACAAAAAAATTGCGTTGGTGTCCGGTTTCGTTGGAACAAGTTGGAATTTGGCCGAGATAAAGTGTGGTGGTTTTTCAGTAGCAACTTAATTAGAAAGTAATTTAGTAATTTAATTATTCTTAATCCATGACTGGAAATCATAAATTGTGAATTTTCTTAAATGAAAGATGATAGATTTATAGATAAAGGATGGTGCAAATTTTGATACGCCCCTCCAGCCATGTGTAATGCAACGTTGAGCTGAATAGAAGTTAGTATTGCATCTAGTTCCAAATTCCTATCCGTTCAGAGTTACATGTTAGTTTTAGTAATAGTTAAATAACGTATTTTTTGGTAATTTCAAAATCCCTTTGCCATTTTATGCATCATTAGAAATTATTCAGCGTCACATGCTACCCAGAAACCGGTTTTGAGTTCACTCCTTCCTCCCTCCTCTCCCTCCGCTATCGGTTGGAGGCAGGACTTATTTTTGGCAACTGTCCTAATCAGACTTGTCATAGAATATCAGAAGTTATAAAGATACACACATTTTGTGAATGTGCAGCTTCATTCCGAAAGTGCTAGAGTATGTCGAGAACATCTAAAGAGTAATAACAGGGCCGGACTACTTCAATTCTGCATTGTCACTCATGACTTCAAAGCAGCCCAGCTCAGTGATATTTATGACATAATTAGGAACGCTTTACTTCGAGGTTCTAAGTTAGATTTTAACATGAGAGGTGCTGTGACTAATGAAGAGATGCATTTTTGGACCGGATGCAATTGCGATCAATTAGATTCTAAGTTGGAGCAAACTTCCTCACTATGCCAGAGATGTAAAAATCCAAGAACCGCTTTAGGTATATTTCTCACAAAACTACGAACTGGTGATTCCAACGAGAGACTTGCAACACTGCGTGAATGCATTATCAATGACTTAGTTAGTTGTGATTCATATAGGACTGGACTCTGTAAATAGAAATTATATTATAGATCAAAGCCTGACTATACCAAAAGCTATATATAGAAACGATAAAAAACGAAACCATTTGTAATATTCGACGGGCCTACTAAGTATATACATAAAAGTGCTTTTACTCCGATCGAACAAGCAATCAAGACAAGCGCCATCGGAATTCTTGTTCCAAATGTTAATACTTTTGGTGGTACCTGGTGAGCACATATATTTACTAGCATCATCCTTTAAGAGAAAAAAGTGGCTTAAGTGTTGCAAAATTTAGCAGATAGATGGCGTTGAAAGTAATAATAATGACCGATGAAACGTTGTATGTTACGAAAATCATTTTAGATTCAGTAATTAGAATCTGATCGAATAGTGAAAAGAATTATTTTTACGACAAATAGAGGTTGTAATTAACAACTTCTATTTAGCATTCTTAGGTAATTTTTGAACTAAAAAACTGATTTCAAAAGAATTATTTTTTAAAAAATCCGAAAATTGCCGTTGTTATTTCTACCTCTCAACCGTGTTAGGACCATCTCTTAAATTTATACCCGTATAGTATTGCGGCATATCTTACCTTATATTGTAAGATAATATAATTATTCAAATCCATCGAACATTTGCATCGAAATATCGATTTTGTTGTATCAAGATAATTTGAGGTTACCCAAAAGAATGGTTCAATTTGGTCGTCTTCCAGCACAGAAGAGACTCCTCTATAAATTCTTAAATGCAAACGTAAAGCACACATTTTGTAGAATGAAATCGCATCTATATTTTGTATCCAATTAGTTTTTAAATCCATTAAATAGTTTCGGAGATAACTCGAAACGAAAGGAAACCAGTCCTTTTTAAAGTGGAAAATGGCCGTTTGTTGAATGAAAAAATGGATTTACTTTAATCTCGTGTTTTCAAAGAATACTATGCAAGTGTTGGCAGGAAGGCTCATGTCCCTCTATCGCATTATATACATTGACAAAAGGCTTCACCCTTACAAATTAAAAAAAAAAAAAAAAACAATTAATCCGGTGACATCAATCCGCATGGATGATTTAAAAAGATAGTACTAATTTAAGGATGATCCCATTGAATCGATCACCTTGTGTAGGTATGTTCTGATTGAGCCAGAACGTATATTTTGTCACGAAAACGACGAGATGATCCAGTAATGTTGATCACTCTATATATTTGAATCATCCAGCGCTGATGTCATCCCTATTACAGTGGAATCGATCACTAACAACAAAAGATACTGGGGTGTAGATGATCCGGTGATATTGTTCACCTTATAAACATATTCGGACTGAAAAAAAAACAAGAACGGCCCAGGGATGATCCAGTGGTATTAATCACTCTGTGTTTGAAATATCATGCACTGATGTAAGCATAATCCCGTGTAATCGATCACTTTATGGTTTTTGCAACAACAAGACGCTAGCCTGTTTATGATCTATAAATTTATGAGACTACGCAGTGTTTTCGACCATTGTGTAAACAGAAAGTACTTTTGTACAGATGATCCAGTTGTATCAATCCTCTGTTATCCTTTCTGAAAACTTATCATCCGATCTTATGAGCGCCACTCAGTGATTTATTCTATTAGTTAATATTTTTAATTGTCATCCGTCATCGTTATGATGTGGTTCCTCTTATCTTCCTTTTCCCGATTCCCTTAGATTATTTTCCTAATTTTCCCCCATACGAAACTTTTCTCCGACCTGGTTATTTTTTATCCTCAGCATTTGACAGTCTAGCTAAACTCTTCTTCTTCTCTTTTCTCCCTTTCGGCATCACCGTCTCTCGCTATCCACCTTCGCTAACCTGAACTCACACCAATTTGCTCAATCATTTTATTGCTATTAACAATATGCAATATATTTTATTTTTTTATTATTATTTAAGCTGTTTACATTTACCAAGTAAATATTTTTAGGTCATTTAATAATATTTTGTTTTAGTTTTGGGGATTGAAAAAAAAAGTTCGCTTTCAGTTAGTATTCACAATTTCAGTCTCCGGGCATAGGCTTTTTGCAAGAAATTTACTACCCATTTTTTGTTAAAAATAAACACAAATGAACTTTTTCATAAAACTTTATAAATTTTATTAATTGAAAAAATTATGAACATATTTTAAGGCACTTTTCTCTTAAAAAAACTAAAGAATTTATTAAGTCGCTTCAAACTTGGTAATAAGGAAAAAAATACCTACGTAATTTTAGAAATATTATAAATTTGATAACTAAAAAAGCAATACTCTCAAAAAAGTTATCGCATATTAGTCTTGTTGTTAATATTTCGAGCACACGAAGTCTTTGGTTGAAAACAATGGAATGCACTTGGGGTAGTACCACCAACAACCTGGTGCAAGAATCACAACCAATGTTTTGAAAACGTTATCTTTAACATCGCTTTGTAATTCAATTAAAATATTGCTCCTTCTTCATCTCAATTGACTTTTTTTTAAGACTTTGTTCCTTTTTCATTAGTCTTTTCTATACAGCATCGAATTGATCCGCCCAGCATACAAGGACCAATCGTTGACGACACACAAGGAGGAATAGGTCCTGGAGAAATATAGCTAACCAGTACTTACCAGTTTCTTTAACTTTCTACCGTCATTCCAATCATATGTACCTTCCGTCAGATCGTTGAATGTAAAATCTAGTTGTGGCAACGCTTTTGTCGAAGCTTCTACTCTGGCTTCCTTGATGATGTCCAAAACTTGATTTTCGTGAATATTTCTCATTCTTAATTTATGATCCAGTAGCTCAATAACCTCAATAGCAGTGTAAAGCTTCTGTACTGGAATTGATTTTTGCATTGTAGTTGGTACATCAGTGTTCCGCCGTGGAACATTATAAAAACTTAAGAACTTACAAATTAAATTAAAAACCTACAATTAAACAAACCATACTAATGTCCATAAATATCCCACGAGCGACGCATTCTATTAATTTGTCTTTAGCAGCACTGTGCATCTAATAAAAACCTTAAAAAGAAACAAAATATCCAATTACTAAAAGTAAACAAATTTAATAACTACAGCTTCAACACAAGATATCTTACCTAAAATCCTAGAATCCGTCTCCCACGTGCACGACAATCCTCCAATTTATTTTCTATCTGAAAATAACAAAAACAAATATAAATAATAATACGATCATGAGTGTACAGACAGAAGTTGACGAAAGGAATTAAAACTTAACGAACGGCTCTTATTCCTATTGTGGGTTGTTATTATGAAAAGTAATTACCCGTGGCTTTGCATATGCTAGCATATGCATATTGTGGTTAAGCAGGCCTTAAAGCACAACACTTGCAACGCAGCGCAACTTTTTCAACGCCCCCATTTAACCTGTACATTTTCAGAGTATAAATAAAGTGGGGGCTCGAGATAAAAATCATTGCGTTTTTAGCAGTCGTACGAGACAGATCAGCGGCTTTGAATCTGACTAAGTTGAGGAAATCTTTAGGTGTTTCGAACCCACTATATAAATTATTGCAATCTCAATAATTTATTACCAAAAGACGGATTAACAGCAGTGACGCTGAATAAGTCAATATTAATCAGAATTTTTATTTTTTCAGCTTATTTTGCACTGGAAGATTATTTGAATTCCTGTACAAATTTACATACAGCAATGAGGCCTATTAAATTATTTGTAGATTTTGATTAGCAGAAAACTAATAGACTTTTATTATTACAGATTAATCTGCTACAATTTTGGTTGGATTTACCTTATTATTTTTTTATTATTTGATTTACTTTTAAGTTTGTTATCTTTTCTGAATTTCATTATGTTTTTTTTTTAAATCTGATTTTTTATTATTTTTCATATTATTATTTGGTATTATTTATATTATTATTTAGGAGAACTAAAGTAGAAGTAAGATTTATAAATTTAAGAAAAATAAAGGTTTGACAGAATAAAAATCAGTCTTCTTAGTCATTGACCCGGCACCTCCCCTTTATTTTGCTTAGACCTGTATAGGCTTAAACAATCAGCATTTCGAGTAGCTGCAAAATTTCCAACCACATTTTTCACACATTCACTGAAAACAACTGTTTTCGGGTCGTAAGGGTAAAGCCCAGATTTCCTGAAGTATTTTTTATGGTGTTTTCAAATTTTTATAATTCGCAAGATTGCAGTTTCCAGCAAAGGACAGAAAGTTTTTTTTTTTTTTGTTAGAGACCAACATTCTTGACTGCCATTCTCGAATGATTCTTTCTAACTGACGTGGTGTTTGGTGGAAATCCATATAAAATTATACTTTTTTCCTTGTAATTTTCACACAGCTCTAACGTCAAGTCTATGAAAATGGTGCCTGCAGTCTGGTATTTTCTTACTCCTCGAAACATCCATTAACCCCAGCATTAACTACATATTTGAAAAAGATATCGCTTCTCATCCAACCTTTTTCTGTTCCCAAAATCAGTTTCACTGGGATGCTATTTACCTATTTATCCTTTAGTAACGCAAATATAAAAAGGCTACCATTGGGGAACATTCTTCTGTCTGCAGAAAATAAAATTCTTTTTCTTCTCTTGTCTAAATTTGATAAACGTTTTTGAATCCACGGCATGTAATATTACTTTACTGGTTTTCGGACAAAGAAGAAAAAACTCGTTTTATCTTCATTTAGTATTCGGGCAGGATCATTTAATATGTCCTCCTAACCGATAGTTTTTAAATATTAGTCCAGTTCTCTCTTTCAAAAACAGTAATCACTGCTATGCCTTTGCTAATATTTTCTACTTATCTTGCAGCCAATGATGTATTTCATTTAAAGAAGGAATTGAGCCATGCTATTCCTCGTCGACTATCTTCTTAATATGTTGGCCAGTGTTGACCAAGTTATCTTGTTTAAGTGAAATTCCACACTTGCCAACAACGCTCCATAATTATTTTTCAGTACACTTCATAATGCTCAATTTACTTTTTTTCTGACAACGATGTAGTATAGCTAAAGTCATCTCTGCATTATTAGCGGATCGTTTTTTTGCGTTTCGTTTGCGGTTTGTATTGATAAGTACTGTCATCAAAAATTTTGAAAATTATTATGATTATTTACCACCAAGACATCTTTTATTTTTAATTAATCGATTACGTATTAAATATTTTTGTCCGGACACTGAAACTGCCATTTTAGTTAGTCGAACAGCAGAAATGGAATTTCTTAAAATGAGTTTAAGTTTTTCTGCAAATTTAGAAAACATATTTAATAATTGTATTAGAGAGTAAGCAGGAAACAATCTCTTTTGAAGCATACTTTCATTGTTCGGAAACTAAACTGTTTTTTTTCTGTATTAGTTACCGGACATCTAAAAATTTTATGAATTTAATAAAAAATATTTCATATTTTTGATTTAATACTAATAAAATACAATATTCAATCAATATAAAAACAGTGAAACTAAATAAAGCAATACTTAATAATTTTATATCACTTTCTCTGTTGTCCAATACACTAATTGCACTTTACATAAAACACGTGGTGAACTTACTGACGTGAAGTACATATACAGACTGATAAGTAGTTTCTCAAAAACGACACGTGTGTTACTCAAATTTTGGATGCATATCTAAAAAGATAAAATAAACAAAATAATAACTGAGTTCTAAGGCTAATGCATGTATGTACTTTTTTTATTTTTATTAAATAAAATGAAAAGTGTATGAATACTGGAGCTCTCCGGATACTAGTGCAGTTACCCTACTTTACATAAGACCATAACAATTCATCTGAAAGTACCACAAAGGTACCTACTCTAAGATTAAAATTTATCTAAAAATAGCACACGTAATAAACTAATCAAGGACACATAAAACTATGATAGGTAACTAAATAATAACTCCTCATCATAGCAAGATCATGAATAATCAATCCAGATAACCTTCTTCTGATCACTACGATTTCAAGTCACTTAACGCTTTTGCTGTCCCTTAAATAACACTTTGTGTACCGGAGATTATACCGCCTCCGGTATAGCTGGTCATACATATATTTAGTTTCCTTCTAGGTAGTACCTATATATTCATTAAATTTAATTAAAAGATCTTCAATCAAGGTAAACACTAAAGAAACAAAAACAATAACAACAAAATTTTAATTAGGTACCTACTGACTTTATAAACGTATGTAGTAACAAACCGCGACGATAGCATCTCTAGAAAATTTTATAGGTCATTTGAGGAAAATTAATGAAGGTAGATAGGTATAAAGAACAAGATCAAAAATACGAAGATGAAGATTTGCTCCTTATCTGAGAAACCAGTTTCGCAGGAAATGAATGCACACACACACATACACACAGAATAAGGAATCCTAACTATATTATACCTATCTCACCTCACATATAATCCTTGTATCTTGACCGTAATCTTGATTTGCGCGATTAATATCTTTTGCCTTGAACTAGTTCAATCTGAATAAATTTAGCTTCTAGAAACAACACAGACGTTAATAATAATTATAGAGCGTTGTACCTAGGTTGAATAAAATTTCCTGCACGATATTCATGCACTGCAAATAACCACTACCTGAAGAAACTTGAGACTGGAGCACTACTAATACATATGACAACTTGAGTTCATTTTTGTTTTTGTTTTTTGCTTTACCTTTCTGCTATCTAACCACAAAGTATATATAGCTCAGTGGTCTTTCTCTCTTTCCGTAAATAGATGACTCATTTCAAATTCCTTTTATACCAGAATTCTAAATTCAATGCCGGAAATTAATTTTCACCCCAGCTTTCATTAGGCAAGACCCATGATAGTCCATACCGACAGAGGCAGAAAATCTATCTGCAAGACTCACCGCAATCGGTCAGATAAGAGTTGGAAAAGCGGAAGAAAGGCGGCAATGGGATTTCATGTCCTCCATAAAAGTCTAATACAAACAGAATCCTGAATTTCTAGATGAAAGATATCTTTACGTTAAGCACTTTAGCACACACACAAAAATTCATCAAAAAAAAAAAAAAAAAAAAAAATCACACAGCCCAAGGATCAGAAGATAATGGAAAGAGGAAATTGACTCTATTACCGTTTTATGTAGATTTTCAAAAGCTTCAAGGTGCTTCAAGTGTAAAAGCTGAATGGGACTGAACTGAAAGAAAAACAAAAAAAAACACTCACACCCTTCTATATCTAATGCTTGGGCAGAAGGGTTTTCACAACAACAAAACAGACAGAAAAAATCACAAGAAGTCACCCATCCGGTAATATCCTTTGGTTTATATTTTATGCAAATGCACTAAAGTATGTGTATAGAGAAAAAAAAATGTTGCAGCAACATTTGTATGTTATGCTTGGACTGACTAATGTGGCCAAAATGTGAAACTCTCATCTAAAGTAGTTCATTAGGTGAAAATCATAATAATTAACTTCAGTTGATAAAACCTGAAAATATTGTTTATACAGGATATAAGTATTGGGCCCAGAGTGCCCATTAACTGGGCGTTTATCGTTTTGTATAATCAAATTTCGAACGACCGCGCGCTTATATAATTCAGAGTCCCAAAGTGGAACGCCATTTTTATTGACATTTTAATTAGGCAGTCCCCATGTAAACATTTTTAATTAACCAAATTATTATTTACATAATTTACGCTCAATATTTTTTCATTTCCCGCTTAATTTATGGAAAGAATTTACCTGAAAGGGAGAAAGCTCCATTTTTTATACTCACTCACTCATATTTTCAGGCTTAATTCTAGTTAAAATTTAATTGATGATTCTGTTTACAGTTATAAGTTTTAACCATAGTTTGAATAAGCTAAGTATATAGAATGCATACTAGAATTTAAGCTGAATTGGAGGAGTAATATACTAGAACGAGTGAAAAAAGCCAGAGTCGCTTTTTAGACATTTAAAAAAAATGTTGATATTTGCTGGGGCCTTAAACCCAAAATGGTACGTACGATGGATGCATACAGCCATAGTAAGACAAATTCAAAATCAAATTCAATTGTAAACAAGAATATCTAGGCACTAGAAGATTATTCGTGAGCGCAAACCGTAGAAAAACTAATGTTTCTTTCTAAAAGAAAGGCTTGCCATTCAAAATCAAATTGAATAAAAATATATTCAAGCAAATTTTCATATACGAGGAACATGAACACCCAAGGAACTGATTGACGAACTGCGATACATGATCAAACCGGCGAAGTTTATATACATATCGTACTATAGAATTAAAGCTGACATTAAGCTTATTGTGCGTAATAGAGTTAAGCTTGCTACATATGATATCTCCCTGTAGTAGTAATGACTTAGCTAAAGTAAATCTAGTTCTAAGTGGTGTATACGATTCGCTGCACCAAAGTTTGCGAAGACTTCCATATTTGAGACTATACTGTTGATATGATCAATCCATGTTAAATTTTTATTTATGATAAAACCCACAATGGAGAAAATGTACTAATATCAATCGCCTTTCTGAATAGTACCTACTATAGCCTGAGACTTGTCAGGATTTAACTTTAAATTTTTTTCAATGCCCAATTAAAGATAGCACTCAAGTCCTGATTCCTCTGTCGGATGCAGTCCTCGGTTAGCCCACAAGCGCAATTCAGATATATCATCTGCATATTAAAATGTTGACATATTTGAGTACCTATGTCAGGAAGATCGTTAATATAAAGAGTAAACAAGATCGATCCCAAAATAGACCCCTGAGGAACTCCTGAACATAAGTCAAGGAAATTAGACGTTTTGGATTTAAATATAACCCTCTGTTTACGGTTATCCATAAATCTTTCAATAATATTCAAAGAAGTTGAACCAAATTATAAAAATTCTTTAACTTGCAAAGTAGGCGCTTGTAATTAACAGTACCAACAGCCTTAGAGTAATCCATCAGAGTACCCAAGTAACAATTTTTCCAATTTTTGGTGACTGAAGGTAATGGGTAGTTTTATTAGAGGTATATAATGGTTACTCGGTTATATAAGAATTTCAGTGGTTATATAAGAGTTTTATATTATTACCAATTGGTGACGTAGTTATATTAGAGTTTTTTAAGGTTACTAATGGTTATTTTAAAAGTTAGTTACTTAAGGTTTTATAAGTTGGTGATGAAAATGTTTCCATCACCGGTCTATATAACTTAGAGTAACCATTACTAGAAGGTGTATAAAACAGTTTTATAACTGTTTTCGTCACCACGTTATATAACTTATTGGTAATAGTGTTTATTGCTGTATCCGTGGTTACCCTTATATAACTCAACAACATTCAGTAATTTAGGTGAGGATATATAAGACCACTAACGTCTGTTTTTTGTGACTATAATTAAGATATATAACATTACCAAAGGTTACATATTATGACTAAAGGGTATAAAGGACCATTTTCGAAGCATGGTAGTGCCTTCAGTTTATATAATATTTCTAGAAGTTTTATAAGGGTCATTCAGTTTATATAAAACTACTTGAAGTTTTATAATGGTAATTTGTTCATTTAAGTACAAGCCGCCATTTTTTCATCTGTCCATTGCAGATAAAAAATAAAATGTCGGTTAAGCCAATATTTTAAATTGCAGATATATGGCTTCCGTTTTATTTTTATATGAAGAAAATACATCTTTTTAGGTACCTAACATTTCTAAAGTATGTTATGTAATTTTTCTGAATTAATGTCACATAAGTGAAAATCTTAAAATTTGTGATATTTAATTAAAATTATTAAATATTGCTTATTTTTGGAGCGGTCTGCATTTTTTGGAAGTATCGATGATGATATTCAGAGTAAAATTTCAATTGCAGCTGAATTTCACCACATATATGCCGATAAATTGTACTTCTAAAATGTAAAAATATTAAAACCTTACATTATAAAAATACAATACAAAAAAAAATCGAAATTCTATATCAAGATAGGTTTCGTAAATATTTGCATATTATTGTTTTATAAAGGTAACGAAAAATAATTTCCCTAACATTTCAATCACTGAAAGTAATCAGTCTGAACAAAGTTTATAACGGTAACCGAAACATTACCGCAACCACTGCTATAACCAAATAAATTAATCGAGAGCACCTTGGGTTATATAAGAAGTTATATTAAGGTAACCAGAATATTTTGGTTACTCATTTTATAAAACTTTTAGTTATATAACGTTACCTAAATCAAGTCACGGTAACTTTTATATAATCCTCCATTTAAGCTCTATAAGGGGTTTATAGTGGTTACAAAGTTATATAATTTGGTAATGGAAACCTTACGGTTACTACTATATAAAAAAAATTGTTTCTTGGGTAAGCAGGGGCGCACCGAGAGGGGGACGAACGGGACCGGTCCCCCTCCAGAATGTCAGTTTTCTGAACATAATTTACAAATTACGTATGAAATGTGGTCTGTATATTATTACAAAGTCCGATAAAATAAAATAAAACCTTTTAATCTATAATAGCAGTTCTTAAGTGCTCAGATCGGTGCAGGACGTGACTTTACAGCCCTATTTTTCCGACTCGTTAGGACTTGAGACACCTATGCCGCCCCCCTAAAGCCAAATCCTGGGTGCGTTACTGAGAGTAATTATAGTAAGTCTACCATTATCAATATTCTGACACTCATCGTCAATTAATTTTAGAAGAACCGTAGTGCAACTATGATTAGACCTGAATCCATTTCGCCAAGGGGACAAGAGCTCATTGGCATCGATGAATTCATTGATACTTGCGGAGATAACTTTTTCCAGAGCTTTACTGATACAGCATAAAATGCTTATGGGTAGATAGTCAGGCCAATATGTGGGATTTTTCCTCTTAGCAATTGGTACCACAAGTCTATTCTTCCACAAAGAAGAAATTTTAGACATCATTAAACAAGTGTTAAAAATATGTATTATGAACGGAAAACCAGAAGTTTAATAAATTTTAAACGAATATTGTCAGGTCGTCCAACCGAATCGGATTTAATAGATTTTATCGCAGCAACGACTTCAACTTCAGTGTGACATTACGAAATGAGAAGCGATTCCACACTCCTAATCTTGGCTCGATATCAGAAAGTGAAATAGAAGAAGTGTCGAAATATAAGAAACTCTGGTTAAGAATATTAGGAACATCTTCTCCTTAAAAAACAAAAACAAAACTGAATTGCTGTTGATACTCACTTTTTAGATGGCTCTTCATTATTGTATGATCGCATTACCGTGGATCCATTTTTCTACACTCTCATCTCTTGTAGATACAGGATATCTACCCAAAAGGTACTGTTACGTACAATAGATAAGTACAAGCGACATCTATGAAATATGGACATAAACAACTTTAGGTTCGAAGAATCGATGTTTCTAGAATGGAATCTTCGGGAAGGTTCTGGATAATTTGTAAAGTATAAATATAGCGTTTGTCACCGCTAGGTTGAGTCTTGACTCAGACAGTGAAGTGAACGTAGTAAACAGACCAAAGTATTCGATTGCGATATTTTGAAGTACAGTACCTACTAGCAATAATTAAAGTAGAGTTGATTTGTGATTGTTTGTGAATTTGATAAAAGTAAACGGTAGGGTGTAATAAAAAGTAGGCAGTCGTGAATTATATTTGAAATTTTGTGTTTTTAATAACAAACTAAGACCACGCTCGTAACAATATGCCGATGGAAGACATAAAAGAAAAAAGTTTTAAGGTGTTTAGGTACTATATTGTGACTATCACTCCAAACCATGTTGTTATGAGTCTGATTTGAACTGCAATCGGCCATCATTTCGGAGTTAAGTTTACACTGTTAGAGCTCACTGCAAATAGATCATACACGAGAGTCTCCCAAAATCTCAATGGAAACAATTCAATCTTATGAATTTAGAGACTTAACATTTTTGCCTGTATTCTTGATACATTAACTGATCTCTCATAATGATTTATCACTTTCTAATTATGGAGACTAGCAAGCAACAGTATAATGGCGAACTGTTTTAATATTCAACAATCATTTGTTGAATTCAGAGAAGTTCATTGAGGAACTCCAGTAGAAGAGAGAAAACTTTTCGTACCTCATCCAGAGATGAGTAGAATATTTAACAAAAGCAGATATCGTTCTGCTTTAGTGGTAAGGAAAAGTAGCTCGAATTGTTACTCTAATCCTAACTAACTTGAACACCTCAAATCATGCTAATTGAGGGTGGGTCATTCACCAACTGAATACTTCTTTTAGATAACTATAAGGCGAAGAGAAAAATTTGGAAAAGTTAACGGAGAAGCAATCTCAGAACATATTCGGTGTTTTAAACGCAAAAGTATTATTATCCAACTTTACTTGGTTGAAAATAGACAAACTGAGAGCTGTAAGGATCTAGACCTCATATCCTCCCAAATGCATAGATTGATCATCTACTCCTACGAGCAAGATTGTCCTGTCAAAAAAGGAGCAAAGGCAGGCAACGAGAGTTGTGCCCTGGTGAAACAGGGAACTAAACAAATTAACAGCCAACTCTAGAAGGCTTCTCAACAAGGTAAAAAGATCAGGTGCTTGGTATGAATACATACGCGATTTGACTGAGTACAATAAAGAACTAAGGAAATCCAGGAGAAGAACTCAGAGAAAATTTTGCGAGGGTATTGATGATCAACCCACAAGTGCAAGACGGCACTCGCTAAGGTTCACACCAATGGTATCGACTTCTACAGAAATTTGATGGTGGCTACTCAACTAGCCGGGAAGAAACAGTAAGTTTTCTATTATAAACTCATTTCCCCGAGTCAACAATAGTACAAGTTAATGATAAGGTCTTCCACCTTCCAAAGCGACTGTTCCAAAGCCCCAATCGGCGGCTAGAACAAGATTTGTAAAGGTAGGGGAGGGAGCTAAAAAGCCCCAAAAGCCAGAATCCAGTGGCATTGGAACCTTGGGCATATAACGGCAAAATCTGTGGCCTCCGTTGCGGGAAGGAAACCAATAAATTTTACTGCCTTAATGGCGACAGACCCCGTACAGCAATTATGTGCGGTAGGGATATTGTCGCTTTTCCCTTGCACAGATTCATTACAAGGGATCTACCTGCAGTGTTAATAGAATTCAAAAATCTCCAAAATGGCAAGGAGCAGATTGTTCTAGCATCCCCCTACTTCCCAGGAGATCAAGACTACCACCACCACAGGAGGTTAAAGATCTTGTGGAGCACTGCAGTATAAATAATCTGAAACTGATTATAGGCTGCGATGCCAATGCTCATCATACAGCTTGGAATAGCAGCAATATCAACGAGAGAGGTGAGGAGGTTCTACATTATGTACTCTTAAAAGGTCTACAAATAGCCAACCGAAGGGTAGAGCCCACCTTCGTTAATGCAATCAGACAGGAAGTCCTTGACCTGACAATCACCAATAGGCAAGGTGTTGAACTGGTCACGAACTGGCATGTCTCGAACCAAGCCTCACTATCCGATCACAGGTACATAAGGTTTAATATTGAGGCTCTACAAACAAGGAAGGAACACATAAGAATCCCAAAAAGAAGAGATTGGGCAGTATACAAGGCCCTGGTCCAAGAGGAACTAATAGACCTTCCAAAAAGGATCAAATCCATCGAAGAAGTGGATCTTATAGCAGATCAACTTCAAACAACGCTCATTCGAGCTTATGAAGAGAGCTGCCCTATCACCACCATCCAAAGGGAAAAGGACGTTCCTTGGTGGACAGTCAGCTCGGTAAATTAAGGAAAACCCCGAGGAAGCATTTCAACAGAGCTAAGGCCACTCAACAATGGGAGGCATATAAAACAGCTCTAACGGAATACAACAAAGGGCTCAGGAGATCCAAAAGAGAGAGCTGGAAAAAATTTTGCGCAGAAATTGAGAGTACCTCTAAAGCTTCGCGACTCCAAAAAGCCTTTTCCAAGGAGCATAACAACGGCATTGGCTCCATCAAACACTGTAATGGAAGCCTTTCCGTCAATACCACGGAAACGCTAGAGATTCTTCTCAAAACGCACTTCCCACTCTGCAACTTTGTGACCGAGGAGCCCGACGTAGACGCCAGATCCTCAGTGATACCAGTGGTGCTAAACAGAAACCTGCATTGTCAGATGGATTGGCAACATGCTTGAGAGACGCTGCATAACAGCTACCATGAACGGTGAATCCACAACAATCATGGCCACTAGAGGCTGCCCACAAGGCGGGGTGCTATCGCCCCTTCTATGGCTACTAGTTGTGGATGAGCTACTAAACTTACTCCAAGAGGCCGGCTTTAAGGCCCAAGGATACGCTGATGATATTGTCATCTGTGTTAAAGGAAAGTTTGAATCGGCTTTACCAGAGCTTAGGCAAACTGCTTTTAACATCGTTACCAGATGGTGCCAGAACATGGGACTATCAATAAACCCAGGTAAAACAGTGCTAGTTCCTTTTACTAGGAAAAGGAGCCCTCAAATGCCACCTCCTAAGTTAAATGGAATTGCAATAGAATATTCCAAAGAAGCAAAATATCTAGGAATAATCCTAGACAGCAAGCTTACCTGGAATCCACACCTGGAAATGATAACAAACAAAGCCATGTGGGCATTCAGCTGTGGGGTCTGAACCCCAAAATGACCCTATGGATCTTCCAGTGCATAGTCAGACCCATACTCTCTTATGGGGCAAATGTGTGGTGGCCTAAAACATTGCAGGCAACCACCAGAAGAACCCTTGACAATGTGCAAAGGATGGCATGTTAAAGCGCCACTGGCGCCTTTACATCATGTCCTCAACGAGCACTTGAAGCCATTCTTGGCTTACAGCCTCTCTACCTCTTTATTCAGAGGGAAGCTGCAGCTAGTATGCTTCGAAAGAAAAGGTCAGATGATTGCACCTCTGGAAGAGAACTTATCTCTCTAGATAATGTCTGCAATCTAACTCCGAAAGCAATAATCGAGCTCGTTAGAAGCTTCGATTTTTCCTAATCACTATAGCGGAAGGCACAATAGATCAACTATGGTCGCGGTGTCCGCAAGGTCCTGGAGGCCTAGTCGCCCCTACTCTTAACATTAACATTAATGATAAGGTCCCTGAAGAACTAAGACCTGAAAGCAGGTCTTCCAACACAACAGAGTTAAAAGCCTCTCTGGCAGAATCTTCACTCCAAGAAAAGTTCAATGGACCGCAGCTTTTTTAAACCGTTTAAATCGCTTGGATCTGATGGCATCTTTCAAGCCCTACGTCATCAAGGGCTAGAAGAATAACTGCCAAATCTTATCAACATTCTAATCTGGGGGAGGACTCGATTACAATTGTGGGCGCCAAGGGATGTCTCCAAGATGGGGCTCTGTCCCCTCTACTATAGTCACTGGTTGTCGATGATCTTCTACTGAAGCTGACCAACTCCGGCTATGATAATCAGGACTATGCAGATGACCTGGTCATTACAGTCAGGGGCAAACATAATGGGATAATCTCTGATCTAATGCAGAATATCCTAAGCATGGTTCGCGACTTGTGCCAAATAATAAGACTTCGAGGCAATCTTGGCAAAACAATAATTGTTCCTTTCACGAGATAAAAAAAATATTTATTTACAAGCACCATCCCTTGAGGGATCAGTAGTGGAATTATCGAAGGAGGTCAACTATCTAGGCATCACACTAGATTGCAGACCAATCTGGAACGCCCACTTAAAAAGGCTACAGTGACAGCATAGATATATTGCAAGCTTTTTGACAGAACTTTTGATCTTAAACCAAAAATGATTCTATGGCCGTATACATCTATTATAAGACCCGTCAGATCAGGCTTTAGGATGACAGAATTAAAAAGTCACACTTGGAAAATATCCCGGGGCTGAGACAAGCGAAGAAGTTTGTAAAGTAATCGCAATAGAGAACAAACGTATTCCTCATACTCATCAGGAAGAAATTAAGGCTTATAACGGGCCTATTATACGAGCACTACCCATTTAGATATCATCTCAAAAATATGGGTATAAGGTCAATGATGGGACCTATCCCGTCTGTATGGAAGACACTTCCTGTGATAATGTCAAAGGCTTTATAAAAGATGTTAAGTTCGAATGGGCGCCCTAGGGCATTTAGGGGTGATATCACAAAAGATCTTATAGGTCACTAGACTAGATGAGAGGTGGCAACTCTGCCTGTATTCCCCACAAATAATAATAATACTTAATGCTAACATCTTATCCATTAGTGACTTTTTCCAGTATTTTTCAACATTTGTTCACGAAAATATACTGGACAATGATGTCACTCTCTATGATATTCGCACTGCGGTAGAGAATTAGATAGTCCTGATGGTCTGACTCTAAGTTCGTCTCAGAATTCTTTTTATTCCTGACTTTCTAGAGATTTTCAATTCGACAATAGTGAAGCATTCAAATTTACCAACAAATTGTCACAGATCTGTCATAAATACAAATCAAAGCTGACCGTAGAAATATTAAAGGACCGGAGACCCAGTAAGTAACTCTATGAAATGTGGACTAAAAAATCGCATTTTCTAAAGGCAAAATTCCTTGTAATGACTTTTGGCTATATACTCCCGAAAAATATTTACTGTATTCCTTGTCGTCGTAATATCTATGACAATATCACCGTTACAAAATATAATTTTTCCATATCACAAGAAAACTAAGACACCAAGCGCAATGATTTCTCTCTATCATGATGCATCAGTGACACCTCGTTTTTTGGGTAGGCTTTATGATATTACTCCAGAACTCTAGTTATATGCAATTTGTCTGCCATTCACTAGTCCTTGGAGCTTTTTTTATATTGTGAAAAGAGACAAAATATTACTCTAGGATCTGTCATAAGTTTTCGGACAAGATCACAACATTTTTCAATTAGTTTCATAGCTGGAAAATTAATGAACTCAGCTCTATTTAAGTGCAGTTAGTATTTTTGCATGCATATATAGAGCCTAGAGCTTCAAAATCAAAACTAAGCTAAGCACCAAGTACTTGGATATTTTCAAAAGTTTCTGAGATATCAAGACAACTGACGTTTTTCGTTATTGAAGGAAAAACTATTTCCCTAACACTTTTTACAAGCAGCACCATTAAAACTTAAATTTACCTTAAGTGCTCCAAATTAGAGATATAAATTGATAAAATACGTAAACACAAGTACACAAACAGTTAGTGAAGTTTAGAAATTGTCATAAACTAATTCTTCACTTGAATAAATTCAAATGTTTTTTCTTCTTCTATTTTTGCCCTTAAAACTTAAAGTTTTCTTCTTCTTCTACATAGTACGAATTCCGCATTTCATTCTAAATTTACAGCGCTCTATTTTATTCTATCCATATCCTTCATTTCCAAAATAAAGTGCTCTTCGGATATATACAGCAAGCTCTTGAGCAGAAACAGCATCAGAAACCTCAAGACTTTCTTAAATTTATCCTAGTCTCTTCAGACCACATGATTGAAAGGATAACCATAAAACTCTGTTCTCTGTTCGACTAGTACTTGAAATATAAAATTTTTTTAAATTTTATTTTCTACTACTTTCTGTTCCCCGTATTACTACTACTACAAACCTGCAATAAATTGTGATGCTAAATCATGGACTATCAGCCGTGAGAATCCACACAGCTATTTCGCCGCTTAATCTTGCTAAACATTTTCCATTCGCTATTTCATTCGTCCTTACTACTTGGCTACCATCAGTTAAGATATTATATTCCCCCCGCCCCCTCCTAAAAAGATTGATTGATTCAATTCAAATGCTGCTGTATCAGGATACTTCTAACGTCCCCTATCGGCAGCAAATTTAATTAATTTTCTCTCAAACACTATACACACATAACAGAACAAAACAGCAGGCAGCAGCCTTATACATACATAAGTATATCCTTGTTCACTACATATATTATGTACAAGAGAAACTTTCCTGTTAATTATTTCAAGGGTAAAAGAATGGCCTGAAAATGAGCTGTGATGCTGTGCTTAAGAATGTCTGCATTGATCAAGCCAACTGTTAGTTCCTATTACTCCATGGTGCAATATGTATAGGCAAGGGGGATCACAAGGATTGGAGAATGAAGAGTAATTAATAATGCTCGAGTAGCGATTGATTGATGTAAATTTCATTAGGAGGATGGAGACTTTCTAAGAATTTAATGAAAAGGAGACATTGTAGCTCAATAGGAAATGCCAGTTTCGTGGTGTTCTATGGATCGATTACATTGCCCCTCCCCCAAAATTTTATCGCACGGCAAACATAATTCTCCTGTGGAGGATTGGGAATGTAAATGGTGACATTGTTTTAAATGATAACGGTAGCTTTTCGACGACGAAATTGATCTAGTTTCGATAAGCGAATTATAAGGTTTCGAGGTTCACTTGGTCTTCTATGCCCCCCTCCCTTTTTTCAGTGGCTCCATCGCAATATATTAAAATTCTGCAATGAACGGTAAGAAATTATTTTTTTCTTTCCAGTTTAGTTCCTGCACTTTCTTTCATTGAGTGATTTAGTCTATGACTGCAGTCCACAGTCCAGTCCAGGCCTGTGGTCGCTTGCTTGCAATTTATGTTTGCCGCTACTATAAAAGAGGATTACGTGCTAGTTCTCTCTTGGTCGTCCGTTTTCTACTACATACACTTTTTGATATAACAAGCTCGTGCTTGAAAAGATTGTCCACAATTGTGTAATGCTGGGGATTAGTGTTGGTAGCATTTTCTCAAAATAGAAAAGGAGAAAAAAAAGTAGAGAAATGAAAAAGGACTAAAGCTCTGCTTGTGGTTTTTATCCGTATCTGTGCGATGGAGAAAGTTATTTAAGAGGATTTGAAGGAAACATTGCTTTATGAGATTTAGAAGAGCACACTTATAAAAGCATTAATGTCAGCGACGACGATGACGATGGCGCTTTTCACGAATGCATTTCCCCCCTCCCCCTTACTGACTCTCTGTTGGTTGGGAGGGGGGGGGGCTGCAGATAAATTCATAAAATACACAAAGCCAGGCGGAACATTGTGAGTTTAATAAGTCTCTGAAAAGTGATTTAATGTCTACCATTTTGTTGTTGGGAAAGAAAGCTTCTATGGGGCGGGTGGTGGTGATAGTGCAAACAACAACAACAACACCAACAACAATAAAATATAATAACAAAACATTGCAGCAGGTCTCGCTTAGACTGTATTTGACGTTTGCTTGAAAATAAATACATATATATGTGGTCCATTCTGGACAAAGGCCTCCTTGGAGGTGGGGAGTGGGGGTGGTTGTAGAGAGGAGTAAGGACTAAGCTTTTGTGATATTTTTCTAAATTATATATCCATGGATAACGAGTGCGTTTAAAATATATTGCAAGATTGCAAAAACTGCACTCTCTTTTCATAGATGTTATTCAAGAGCTTTGTGAATTTTTTCTGTTTTCTCTTTTTGTGCGCTTCTTACGTTCAAGCATAATGAGGTTCCGGGGTTTTTTAATACGACTTTACTTTTTAATTAATTTTAATTGGTCGGTTCATATGAAATGACTGTATTTTCGGTGCAGTATTAAATAAAAACGGTCACTCTTTAAACATAGGAATTTGCATAAGACTCATGTCATTTCTATCCTCAGAAGAGATGACAGAGGACAATATATTCTCCTTTCCTTTGCGCACATTTTACCTACATTAATACCATTAAAATAGTATAATCAGAATAACAAAAAACGCTTGCAAACCGCCTTGGATTTCTTCGTCCTAAACCTCAGTGTCCCATTCTGGAACAATGGACTTTGCAACAGTAATAGTGTTTACGGACGCATTGACGTGTAAGACCAGTACACCTCGAGATGTTTTCCCTGTCTTTTTCTCTACAATGACTAGACGGAAGTTCCACATGAATTCGTCGTGGCTTTTAAGGCTTAAACACAATTGCGACTATAGCGCAGCCGACGGATTTTTATGCAAATACGTTCCAGAAAATGTGTCTAGAGAAAATTGTTTCTATTACTGCAATAGTCGCCGGTCATCGCAATTGTGTTTAAGACCTTACCAAAGTTAACTTAACAATAAGTTAAGAAGCAGGCGAGATTTCCGACTGTTTTACATTTAACCCTTGTGTAGGTGCACTAGCAAATCAACACAAGTGGTTGCATGGGGTCAGCATTGACCCCAATCTTTTTCTAGAAATTTAAGTAAATCGAGAAATATTCCAAAACAAAAACAATGCAGTTGATAACTAAATCTTATTGCTTTAACAAAAACTGAAAAACAAATAAGTTCCCGTTAAGTTAACACAAAAATAAAATAACAATTATTTTACATACTAGTCTTTACAGAAATATAAAAAAATAAGAACCACTATCCGGGGTTGAGTAGAAAACCTACACTATTCACTCAAAACTACAATCTCAACATATACGTTTTATACATTTTCGCTAGAACCATCCGAAAATATTATAAAATGTCGAAATTTCAAACGATATACCTAAGAAAACTTCCCAGCAAACATTACGATACGACATCGAATCGAACACGATTCGTTAAGGTGAACTAAGACTTCGATCTCGAAGTAGTTTTGGATTCGATATCGATCCGAAAAAGATAAAACAGGAACGCTATATCGAGTCGTAAAAACAATTCGATTCCGAGTCGTTTTATCGAAGTTATACCGAACTTTTTGAATATATTTTGGTTGCATCTAATAGCCTTATATACTCAAGTTTTCTTTGAAAAAATGAATCGGTATCGAAACGGGTCATCGAGTTATTACCTGTTACGTTACACACCTTAGACAGAATATCTTCATAATGGATTCATTTATCATTTTCTTTAAGTAAAATTATAGGAAATTGTTGTTGTCTTTGACAGAGATAGCATGATTTTTGCTGACAAAATTAATATCATTTAACCTCTGACAAAAAGCACCACTATCGACGAGAGTCAGGCAGAAATGAAAGAATTTTCAGAAATACGCATGAATTTAGCAACGGAATAAATTCTCAGAACTTACAGTTTTCTACTCGACTCTTGAGAGTAGGTAAAACTTCGAGTATATGAAAAATTATCGAAAAGTCAGATCAGCAAATTGTTTTAAGTGAAAACTTCGAGTTCATCTTGGAAAAGTGAAGTATTATCAAATGATGGATTTTATTTACTTCCGAAACTATTTCTTTCCTACTGTTTACTTTTTCGAGAATTCTTCGCAAAAGCAAAACTTCCAGAAACTGTTTTGCTGGGGTACGTTGTAGCGGATCGAGTACGATGATTTTCAAAATAGTGTTCTAAGATGAAAAGCCACTGGAAGACGTAAGGTCGAGAGAGAATGTGTTTTACATTTATTTCGCAATTAAAATTGCACTGACCCCGTACACCTACTTAAGGGTTAAAATGCACACGGCTAGAAAAGTAAAAGGAGATAAAGAAAAAATAACAAAAAAAACAAACTCTCTTTACAACTGTTATGAATAAAGATAAAAAGTGTGAAAGCGCAGATTACATGCAACAAAACAGAATGGCAAATGATTCATTTTCGTAAATAAATGAGAAAGATCGGAGTTTTTAGATCTTACTCTCATAAAATGTTCCCGCGCTTTAGTGAAAACCAGTTTTGATGAAATATTAACAAATCTTGGACACATGTTGTTGCTGTAATCCTATGATATTTGAACAGCACGTGCTTTTGTTTACATTCGTTTTGCTCTGAAGAGATTAAGTGGGAGGAACTCATGCTGCATTCTCTGATATTTTCGTGAAAAATGAGAATTTTATTTAAGAGGAATTTTACATTTCCTTTCAGCACCTTGGCCAAAGTAAGGTAGTGTTACCCGATCTACATTATTATGAATAGTTTGATAGGATTTTAAGGTATTCAATAAGAGTTTGTCGTTCGGGTAATCCAGCGTTCTCTCGATTTTTGTGTTTAAGATGAACAACATCCTCATGAGCGCAATCTGCACACATCCCTTTTGGCATATTCCTAAATGTCAAGATCCAGGGATGGCAGATTAAATAGGAAAGAGCTCAAGGGCAGCAGTAGCTGTGGATCGCATGGAGCCCATAATTCCAAGACAGGCTAGCCTTTACAGGCCCGCCAGCTTCCGGATCGCAGTTCCCTCAAGCGTCCTCGGCCACAATATACAGGAGGCATATGTGAACTACACGTACTATATACCTTACTTAACAAAATAATACCATCGTTTTGATTAAAAGGTAACCTTGCCGTAGTCCGTCCGAATATACATGCAGATTGATTCGAATTAATCATACCATGCCACACTCACATATGCAATAATTACTCAGTGCAGAGTATTTGGGGAATCGTAGTCATTTAGTTAAGATAAAATTTTTTTAAATAAGTATGAAAATTTGATTACAAGTGCGAAGATAAAATAACAAGCTTTAGGCTATCAGAAAATAATTTTTCTGTATAAATTTATACCTAGTTTAGGGCACAGGAGCTATTCAAATCAAACTTTTGTCAGTTATATACATATAAGAATACTGCAAATATTTTAGAATGTTAGAACTAAGTTAGGGCTCTCATGTAGTAGTGAAGGATTCTGATTCATGGCTTCAAAAGTATTTCTGAACAGTTTTGCAGAAGCCATCTCAGATTAGTTTAAGAATTGGTCTGTAATTTAAGAAATATTTGAATTAGCAATAACGTTGCTTGCACTGAGTTGGTTTGTATCTAAGTTAATTATTGGTTTAGATTCAGAATACCAACTAATTTTAGTTTACACTAATTACTGAATGTAAATTTCAAGCAAATAAGTTCACTTTTAAACTTCGTTTTTCTTCTCTGTTACCCCGTTTTAATTTATGTCGTTCAGACACTGTTTCCTTAGCTTATCAGTGCGGTCAAACCTAAAATTTGATGAATGAAAAATTTATTTCATCCTTGACCAAAAAAAAAAATGTTTATTTAACTAAACTAAAATTAATTAGGTTCATTTTAAAGAGAACTACTAAGAATCTACAAATAAAAATTAATTTATTAACCATAGACCCAAAGTTGACCTACAAAGAAGTTTCACTTAAATATTTTACACGTTACGACACACTCACATATAATATTTCCTGTTGCCAACACATCACTTATGTAAGCATCGGGTCCTTTTAAGTTTTACGAGTTTCATAATAATAAAATCTGGAAGATTTGCCTTCAGAAACCATCAGACCAACAGCAGATTTTCAGATATAACTAACCTCAACATGACAGAAACGAACATACGTTGTCGGAAAGTTCAGCGAGCACATAAGCACTCGAAAACTGCATAAACAATGAGCGTTTAAATAATTTAATTAGTTTGCAAATTACACGACTTCAAAATTTAATAATGCAAAACTTTCCCTATGGAATTCTGCGTTTTCCCAATGCAGTAACAACAACAATAACACGAGGACACACTATGGGGGTGGTTGGGCCTGGGTTGGGCCTGGGTTGGGCTTGGGGGAATTGGAATTGGGATAGTCGTGTTCGTAAATATCTTCATGCATGACAGCCCCAGCATAGCGTACCGTTTCGTCTGCATAAGTACAAATGGGTGCCTACACCTATGTATACACAAACGAAATATATAAAGCCCAAAATATATACATATACGACATACATATATACATATGACCAGCAGATTAACGCTGGCCAGTCTCGACAAGGCTTCCGAAAAACCTTTGTGTTTCTGATGTGTGGAAGACCTTTCTGTGCAGAAAGTTCTCAACAAAACCAGAAATTTGACCACGAAAACTGAAAAAGAAACCCACAAAATCAAAATATTTATAATTAATGCATGCGCCTCGCCTAAATGTACAGGTGTTTTTCCCTACTGTAATTAGAAGGAAATGTTTTTGAGAACAATAACTTCTATTCCACATTCCAGTTCAGTGTACCGAGGAAACCAGGCCAGGGCGTTAGAGTACCTACATATAACGGTAATAGGTTGGTAGTAGAGCAACATGTTTGCAACCGAAACTGAGCGAAATTAATGTGTCAAGCGGATTTGTGGCGTGTAAAGGGGTACTTGGAGAGAGTCCTATCCTATGTATTTTGGCTTTGCAATCATTGAAATTGAAATGCGCGGAGGGAGGGGGAGATCGCATGATTTAGAGGGACATTTAGAGATTTTCTGCATTTTAGAAGGATATCAAATATTTAGCAGAAATACCACAGCGCAACGTGTTTTAGATAACTTTGCTATTTCGAATGACTATTATGATTTTGATTACAATATTTAATTTAAATTGGATGGATATGGATGGATTTACGAGAATTTGAAATCTTGTTAATTACTACATATAACAAATTGACCAGATAGCGTAATGAATTTGATAGTAATTGGTTTTCACAAGTTCGCTGAGAAAGTACTACTTAATACTAAGAAATTAGTGTATTTGGACCTGAAGAAGTTAAATCTCAGATACATTTTCGTATCAATTTTCTCATAGAGCAGTACAAGAACGTAAATTTTATTTCCTTATAACTTGTTTTCTAATTCATAATTCCCAATTATACTAAGCATAAATTTAGTGCCATATGAAATTTACTTTACTTTAAATTTTCGTGCGAAAATGTTGAAAGCCATCTGATATATAGCAATTTTTTTTAAATCAAATAGAACCTTAAATTTAAGTCACATAAGTAACGAGGGTTGTTTGAAAAGCTTCCGAGCTCAACATGAAGATGGCAACACTCGTAAACAAAAGTTGGGAAATGTGTTTGCGAATGCGACATTTTAGACATTTTGGACGCGTCGTTATTGTTTGACAATCATTTGAGTGAGGAGTCGATGTGAGCATTTTTGTGAAAATGGAAAAAGTCGAGTATTGAGCTGCCATTAAATAATTCTTTTTGAAAGGCAATACGCCTACGCAAAATAAAGACGAATTGAACGCTGTATTCGGAGACTCTGCACCATCATTTATCACCGTGAAATTTTGGAGAACTGAAATTTAAATGTGGTCATACTAGCTTGGATGACGATGAACTAACGATAACATCACTCAAGTTCAAGAAATTGTGCTAGAAAACTGCCGACTTGCAGTTAGAGATATAGCAGAGGCTATGAAAATGTCCAAAGAACGTATTTGTCGCACATATTGCATCAAGATTTGCGCATGAGAAAGCTGTCCGCACATTGGATGCCTCGTTTGCTCAGTTTGGACCAAAAACGCCGTCTCACACCTCAGCGGTTGGTATGGCGAAAATCTACGAATTACGTTCTGAACTGCTTGACTACCGTCTTTGCTTACCAGATCTAGCCCCAGGCGATTTTTTTTTGTTCCCAAAGTAGTACCTACAGTCATTTGGTAGTTCTACCTGTAAAGTTTATCAGGATTTTTGAAAATTGGTATTTTTATACATTTCGATGTGCTCTTTCCGAATTTTAACTTTAGTACCTCGTATCCTTGCCGTTCGCCCCGCCATATTGAAAAAATAGCGCCCAAAAACAGTTTTTTTGCAATGTCTCCTTTCCAACTCATTTTACGATGAAAATATTGGTGTAATAAATTAAACTGGAGAAAATTTCCTATAATTTATATAACCAACCTTTTTTTATGTAAAATAAATGGTTTCAGCGTATGAGCGCCGCAAAGTCAACAAGCGTCTTTACACCGGCTTTTCAATGCACAGTAAACATTTTTTCGTTAATAGCACCAAATGACTAAGAGTTGCGCTCGGAGGACAGAGATTTTTGTTGACTGAGCAGGTCATCACCTTCGTAAAAACCTATTTTACGGAGAAAGATGCCGAGTACTATTTCTACTGGTTGAAGAGATGGAAGCATCGCTGGGAGAAGTGTATAGACTTTTACAAGGAGACTATGTAGAAAAATAAAAATCAATTAGAAGAAAAAAGGTTTTGTATCTTTGTTAAGTCGGAAACCTTTCAAACTTCCCTCGAATTTTTCCAAAGCTGTATCTGTCGCTTAGCACTTGAAAATATCAGCATTTTATTAAGAATGCAAAGGACTTACCACCTCACTGTTTTAAACAAATAAAAATAAATGAACTTACCCAAGTAACAATTTTTCCAATTTTTGGTGACTGAAGGTGATGGGTAGTTTTATAACGGGTATATAATGGTTACTCGGTTATATAAGAATTTCAGTAGTTATATAAGAGTTTTATAATATTACCAATTGGTGACGTAGTTATATTAGAGTTTTTTAAGGTTACTAATGGTTATCTTAAAAGTTAGTTACTTAAGGTTTTATAAGTTGGTGATGAAAATGTTTCCATCACCGGTCTATATAACTTAGAGTAACCATTACTAGAAGGTGTATAAAACAGTTTTATAACTGTTTTCGTCACCACGTTATATAACTTATTGGTAATAGTGTTTATTGCTGTATCCGTGGTTACCCTTATATAACTCAACAACATTCAGTAATTTAGGTGAGGATATATAAGACCACTAACGTCTGTTTTTTGTGACTATAATTAAGATATATAACATTACCAAAGGTTACATATTATGAGTAAAGGGTATATAAGGACCATTTTCTCAGCATGGTAGTTCCTTTAGTTTATATAATATTTCTAGATGTTTTATAAGGGTCATTCAGTTTATATAAAACTACTTGAAGTTTTATAATGGTAATTTGTTCATTGAAGTACAAGCCGCCATTTTTTCATCTGTGCATTACAGATAAAAAGAAAATGTCGGGTAAGCCAATTCTTTAAATTGCAGATATATGGCTTCCGTTTTATTATTATTTATACATATGAAGAAAATACATCATTTTATGTACATAAAATTTCTAAATTATGTTACGTAATTTTTATGAATTAATATCACCTAAGTGAAAATTTTAAATTTAGTCATATTTAATTAAAATTCTTAAAAATTTCTTATTTTTGGAGGGATCTGTATTTTTTAGAAGTATTTATGATGATACTCACAGTAAAGTTTTAATTTCAGCTGAATTTCACTACGTACATGCCGAAAAATTGTAATTCTAAAATGTAAAAATATTAAACCCTTAGGTACATTTTAAAAATGCAATCCAAAAAAATATCGAAATTCTATGTCGTAAATATTTGCATTGTATTGTTTTATAAAGCTAACGAAAAGTAATTTCCCTAACATTTCAATCACTAAAAGTAATCAGTCTGAGAAAATTTGAAGTGTTGTGGAAACGTTACCATCACCATTATAAACAAAGTTTATAACGGTAACCGAAACATTACTGCAACCACGGCTATGACCAAATTAATTAATCGAGAGCACCCTAGGTTATATAAGGGTTATATAATAAGTTATATTAAGGTAACCAGAATATTTATGGTACTCATTTAATAAAACTTTTAGTTATATAACTTTACCTAAATCAAGTCACGGTAGCCTTTATATAATCCTCCATTTAAGCTCTATAAGGGATTTATAGTGGTTACAAAGAGGTTTCGAGTACTGGTCTATATAACTCAAGTTACATAATTTGGTAATGAAAACCGAACCGTTACTACTATATAAAAAAAAAATTGTTTCTTGGGAGTATTAGTGATAGGAAACGCTTTTCAACTTAGGCCTTTAATGTGGACCTACTGAAAGATGTTATGATATCCGACTCCATTTCAGAAGAAATGTGATCATCTGACCTTTTTCTTCAGAGACCGGCTACATCCCTCTAGGTAAAGAGATAAACTAGTTATGCAATAAAAAATGCTTCAAGTGCTCGCTGAGGACAAGACATGAAAGCGCCAGTGATGCCTAGGCAGGTCATATTTTTCCCATTATCAAGGATCTTCTTGCTGGCTGTCCTCATCATTTTGGGCCACTAGGCGCTTACCTTGACAGATCCATAAAGTCATTTTTGGATTTGGAACCTTAGAATATAGAGAGAACAAGAAGTTTTGATAAATATAAAATTCGCGAACATGAACTTGGCTTTTCTTTGGGGTCTTTGAATAGGGGAAATTGGAGAAATGTATTTTCAGCTGCCTACATACATTTGAAACAGCTGAGAAACTCCATGGGTATCTTGGCACAGTGACAGCGTACTGAGCTCTCACTACAGCGGCAACAGATTCGACCACAATCAGAATTTTTGCTAATCACACTTCCTATACTCTCTATATTCTAAGTTTAGAACACAATTTTGCCGAAAAGCTTTTGGCATGATCCAAATTCCTATACATATGTAGCTATGTTTGTTATCATTATAAGGTGGGGATTCTAGGTAAGCTTGCTATCCAGAATTACTACTAAATATTTGGCTTTTTTGGAATATTCTAGTGAAAGTCCAATTAATCTATAGGAGCTGGGCACTGAAGGACCCTTTTTCTGGTGAAAGAGACTATCACCATTTTACCTGTATTTTCTGATAGTCCCATATTCTATCACCATCTAATGACTATGTTAAAGGCAGTTTACATAATCTCGAGGAATAGTTGATTCAAATTTCCCTTTAACATAAACGACAATATCATCAGAGTATTGCTGCGCCTTAATGTCGGCTCTTGAAAAACAACAAGAACCAAAAAGCATAGTAGTGGTATTAAAACTGCGTCCTGTGGGCAGCTTTTAATGACTCTAATTGTTGGGGATTCACTGGTTAAGGTAGCTATTATGCATTATTATCCATTTGCCGATACTTCTATCTTCGATTACCCGTCTGATCGAGTCAAATATTGTTGTCGAAGGCGTCATGGACTTACATGAAGGAATATAGCAGGACATTCTTTTCCTGTGAGGCTTTCTCAATAGTTTGTACTAGATTGCTGATAGCACCCCCTGTTGATTTGCCGCATTGGTAGGCACATTGCTTGGCATGGAACAGACAGCACCAGTGGTTTTAACTGCAGCTGGCAGATTTGAAGTATTTTCGGATACCACATCTTCCAAGTACAACATTTTCGTCATTTAATCACAGTCTAGGCCAGTTAGCATGCTTACCATTCATAACTCGTTAGCTTCAAAATCCTTCACCATGAACTACTGCCACTGAATGCAAAGAAGTGCCAACCACTCAACTGACACATGCCCAAATTCGGGTAGAGATGTGTGTTTATAATATTGCCACATAGTCGGATCTGCATGATTTGATCGACGTTTTGTGCCTCATGGTTCTATATGAGCAAAATATTACATTTACAACTTTATTGTACCAAGTTTATATACTCTTGAGTTCACATAGAACTAGACAGCATGAAGTTTCTCCTAAACCATTGGAGATTCAAGTTTAGGGACCATTTTAATAGAAATAGAATGGTAAAATTTGTATGACCAAAGTAATATAACAAAAATGAAATTAGTATAACCACAAATAGCTCAATTTGTTAAAAAAATGTCAGGCAGAACTCGGCAGTTCCAAGGTCGCGTAAAATTAACAGCCTCACTCATATTTTTGGTGTCTACAGCTGAGTAAATCTGTACATCATCCGCATAGAAATGACATGATAAACAACTTAATTAATATCATTAATGAAGAAGACAACTAGAAGTTGTGCAAGGATTGATCCCTGTGGGACATCAGAAGTTAATGGCAATAGATCAGATTCATAATTTTCAACAACAACGCTCTGTTTACCATATGAAAAAAAGTGGCCGCTCTATGGGTAAAATTATACTCCGAGCACCTTAGTACAATACAAACTACTACAAAGTAAGGTATGGTTAATTCTGTCAAAAGCTTTGGAGAAATCTAGTAAAATAAGGATACTAAGTTGGTCACATCTAGTTTTGTTCTTACGTCATCGACGATCTTTAAAAGTGATATATTGACACGGAATCCAGATTGCCAGACAGTGAGAAGGGTATCGTTTTCTAGATAGGCTAATGCTTGTTCTCGTATACGAAATTCCACAGCTTTAGATAAGAAAGGAAGGGTCTAAAAGTCCCCGAGGTAACGGCATTTGATTTCTTTGCAATAGGCACAATTTCCGTACAGATGGAAAACTACAAGTCGTGAGACAGAAATTGAGGATGTACCTCCGCCAGTTCAAGAGCAACTGACTCTCATTTACAGGTGGAGATAAGAAAGTGAATGGCGATATTACAATGCTAATTACGGTCGTAGAAGAGGTACAATACCGATTGAGTGAATTTTGGTCAAGGGCACAATTTGTGGAGCCGGATTTGGCAAATCAAACCATATTATTCTCCTGCGCAAGTTGGGACTTAGCTCTAGTTGCGCAAAAATTACGGGCATAGGCTTTGTTGATCGAAAACCATAGGGTCGAGTCCCTGCGTGTACTATACACTCAAGTAAGTGCATAGTTGTCAAAAGTGTCCAGTATGTAGTTATAAAATATGGACAATTTTTCCGCAATGGAAATTTGGAAATAGATAAAGTTCCAGTCAGTACATGAGATAAAATGTTTGAGTGTGGGTAAATCAATACAGTTAAGATCTCTAATTGTGATGCTTGTATTGATGTCAGACCTAAGTGTATTAACTCCGAATATTACAAATAACAGATCACAATCAGACATACCTTTTCATCGATAATTGATTAGAAAATGAAACCAAGCCAGGATTTCTGATAATGATTAAATCAAAACAGGATGGGTTTTACAACCTGTAAAACAAATTGGTATTGCATTTATTTAAGTAGGTCTAAAGCACATAGTGTTGATATGAAATCTGAGAACAGTTGAAAGTCAGAGAGCAGAATGATATGAAAAGCTTCTGTAGTGATACCATTTGGATAATTGGAGCTGATATTCTCCAACAGAACTGCACTTTTCGAAAATTTTCGATAAGTCAAATTTTATAGCAGAAATTCAACATTAGTTTTGCACTGAACTTTCCCTACTTTGAACTGGATTTTATCTCGGTGTTACAAATACATATTAAAGTTCAATTGTCATCTCTTCTATCGAAGTGGGTTGTCATGACTATTTTGGATAATGTTTCGGTTTATACCCGGGTTCAAGCGGAGTCGGGTACCCGAGTACTCTATTCCAATATTTTCGATTCCAAGTATACTCGGATACCGGCGGGTACCCGATTCCGAGTTACCGATTCTCGATTCCAAATATCCGGGTATAATCGGTTCTTAACTTTTTAATACTCCGGTACAATACTGAAATCGTGAATTCAGCCATAATAAAAGAATTTAATTCAGTTACCCGAATCGCGCCTTGCTTAAATTTCCATATTAATTAACCAAATTAATTATTCAGTATCCGATTCCAAGCAATCGATTCGTCACCATCCGATTACGAAGAATCGATTCCTAACAACCCAATTCCAAAGATTCGGTAACCCGGGTTACTCAGCTCTTACCCATGAAACCCGGGCACCCATATAAAAGCCGGATACTCAAAAACCCCGGGGTTTAAGGAACATTAATTTGTGAAACTTTTGAGTTAAATGAATTAAAAGATTTATTTTGGTAATTTTTATTTCTCTATATATATATGTATACCTACTATAATACGTGTGCACACAAATACAATGAATATGACAAAAATTTAGTTAAATGGGTTTCAGTGCGCAACTGCCAAAAAAAGTGGATTACTGCTAGAAAAAGTGCAACACTGATGTGGTCAATTCGAAATCGACATATCGCAGTCGTCATCACCTCAACTGTGCCATTTTAAACAAAAATCATTATAAATATAATCAAAACTCGTTAACTTTTATAGAAAAATTTCTGAAAAATTGTGTATGCAAATAATGGCAAGATAGTTTCTCATCTGGCAAGGCTGTGCTACAGCAATATGAGCTTTGGCAACATCATAAAAAAAATGTGCAAAATATTTTCAATTTAATTAGTGCGAACATTGAAAATATTTATAGCATGTCTAAAAGTCAGTAAGCATAAATTCTAGCAGTTCTTGCAGTTTAAAATTTTATTTTGATAATTTCTCTTTTTTTTTTGCCTTCTCCAGCAGTATATCAGTACTGAGTTTTAATTAGGTATAATTATTTTAAGGGTTAAAAATCTTTTTCCAGGATCAACAATTGCTTTGATAATTTTTTGTACAATCTTAAATAATTCTAGCAGAATATTTCTTTTCACTTTGTTGAAAACCAGCTATACTGTGATAAAAGTGTGATGTCATGATAACTATTACAACTAATCATTATTATCATAGCTTTCAAAACTTTTCCTAGAGCTTTAGAAAGCTGCTGCAAAGCTCTTAAAGCTTATCACATTCAAACAAACCTTATCTAGGCTTTACATCACGCTGTATAAAATATAACACAAACTTAAATAAACAAATAATATAATTTACTACACAGATTATAAACATTACAACTAAACACTTTTAAAACTATTCATTAACTATTGTAAGCATTCTTCACTTGTTGAAATAATGACTTTAAAGGACCGATTGAAACTAATATAATTGTTGCAAGACTAATTACCTTCATAGTATCCGCTAGACTAGGATCTAAATTTCGTCTAATATAACCAGTTGAGAAACCATAATAAAAACTAACAAGTCCAATAACAAAACTAGCCAATCCCAGAATATAATGAATAGCTTTGTTCAATGTTGGCTTATAAATCTTATTTAGTTTTTTTGCATAAATCGAACTAAGTCCAGTTATCAATCCTAGGCACAAAAGAACGGTAGCGACAAGTCCTGTTGTATATAAATATTTAATAATAATATTAAATGCATTACTAAAGTAAGAATAGAAAAAACTTGCCAGTAATGCCATGAATAGATTGAAAGTGAATAGTTCTATATGGGATTTTCACTGCAACTCCAACAATTCCTAACGTGCATCCAAGTACTTGAAGAATCCAATGAATAGTTGTCTTTGTTTTTCGGGAATATATAAAAGTCCAACTGTTGCTTGAATGCATACATAATATCGCCTCAGCCATTAAAAATTGATACTGAAATAAGTTAGTAGTTAGAATGCATTAAGTTCACAATTTTCGTCTAAAAATGGAAAATTTAAAGTTTTCCTTACCCCGATAGTGCATAGAAATGCATGCAGGGGTGTGTTGCTTAAACCGGATTTAATACAAAACCAACTAAGAAAAATCGTATTGAATCCAATAAAAATGTGACTTAATACGTTCAAGGTAATTTCAAGTTTTTCAAAAAAACTTCGCTTTTCTGAACGCTCTTCAATGGCAGCACACATTTCAAATTAACTTAATCCAAACTATTGTCGGCGGAAGACTAAATGAAAGTGGCAAGTGATTCCTACCTACCTACCTAAAGAAGTTGATTGTTTTGAGTATGACTGACTCTTCATCATAATCTCTTCTATACTTTCATAATCTGGTGGTGATAAATACTAGAAGTAGTCTCTAGTTGACAGACCGTCTCTGTACTTTGTCGATTTTAAGTGGACAAAAGTGATCAGCTCACGTAGAGACTTATCAGAATGTGATTGATTGAAATAATTGAGATAACCTTTCACTCACACGCAATTTGAAGTGTAAATTCCTTGGTTATACTTATGTAGGCCTCAAGTTAAACATATATTTTCAGATTTGCAGAGTTTTTATTTGTCGATTTTTTATTGAACAGATACAGACTTTATTAATAGATCTGCAGAACATAGTAAGTGTAGCATAAGTAATTAAATATATAAGAATTATTTTCAATTAACTATTCATTTCTTTTTTGTTGCGAATAATTACCGCGCCCAGGTACCGTGGAGAAATGGATCAAAACTGCGGTAGGGCGCCAGATAGTTTTAGACTCCACGAACTCCGATTGTATGTTGGGCGAAATCAAAACAAGCCTTTTCCTTGTTGTACTACCTTACTATAGGACTTTTCATACAATGATCGCAAAAAACTCAAGAAGTATCAGACGCTGTGTGGTATCGAGTTTGTTTACGAATTGTTTTAGCTAAAGATTACGTTTTACTCGCAAATCGTTTTTGAATTATAATGTTTGTATGATTCATTAATATTACGATCTTTAAGTAATTTGAATATGGTAATCATCGTCTTTAATTTGAGAATATCCATCAACAACTGCTCTCTACCCAAAGAATGCTGAATACTGCTCCGAGCCTCAGGCAACATATCCTACCAAGTAGCACAAACAAGTGGGATAAGAGTCTCACAACTTCTGTATGACCCTTTCTTACAACCACTGGCGTTTGTACGATATCGAATTAACGTTAATACCACAGAAGTGGAGAAGGTATAAGTGTCGGTACAACCGATGGTACGACAGCATTGTATGCGAAATACAATAATTATGTGACTACTATTATTTCGCCTAGCGGTCAAATTGTGATCGCATTAAGTTCTCCTAAGGGTTATATTGAACGTACGTAAAGTAAGCACCGCAACTTCGTCTGATACAGTTCGGAGCTATCTCATAATTTGTCGTTAATTTGTCGTTAATTTGTCGTGAAAACCATAAATTTATCGTGTCCTTTTTTCTAAAGGAAACTGGATGTGGTGCTTGGAACTCGGCCAAAACTAACTTGACGTCAACTTGCACCACATTCAGTTTCCTTTAGATAAAAGGACACGACAAATTTATGGATTTCATCACAAATTAACGACAAATTCCAAGATGTATAATTTTCCAATGCGATAAGTTTTGGCCGAGTTCCAGTGAGTTGCAGTGAGTTGTGGTGCTAACTTGACGTCAAACTGGTACCACATTCAGTTTCCTTTAGAAAAAAGGGCACGACAAATTTATGGTTTTCACGACAAATTAACGACAAATTTCAAGATGCATAATTTTCCAATTCGATAAGTTTCGACTGAGTTCCATTGAGTTGCGGTGTTAGCTTGACGTCAACTTGGCACCACATCCAGTTTCCTTTAGAAAAAAGGATAGGACAACTTATGGATTTCATGACAAATTAATGACAAATTCCAAGATGTATAATTTTCCAATTCGATAAGTTTTGACTGAGTTCCAGTGAATTGCGGTGCTAACTTGACGTCAACTTAGCACCACATCCAGTTTCCTTTAGAAAAAAGGACAGGACAATTTATGGATTTCATGGCAAATTAACGACAAATTCCAAGATGTATAATTTTCCAATCCGATAAGTTTTGACCAAGTTCCAGTGAGTTGCGGTGCTAACTTGACGTCAACTTAGCACCACATCCAGTTTCCTTTAGAAAAGGGACACGACAAATTTTTGGTTTTTACGACAAATTATATAGATTAGATATTAGATAGCTCCGAACTATATCAGACGAAGTTGCGGTGCTAACTTTACGTACGTTTATATTGACCCTTAAACGTAAATACTATGAAGTTGAATATAGAGCTTGGAAAAAGACAAACACAATATTTATGAGGATGTACACATGTTAATTTTATAGTAAAAGTATTAGCAAAATTGTTATGAAAATGGCTTGCAAAATAAATGGGCTGAATATGTGCAGAAAGAGTCTTCAAAGAAGTCTGAATTCGGATTTTTCGGTAATTTCTTTCTAAATTTTGACGGCATTTCCGAAACATTTCTTCAGCTTGAGTTGCATTGTCATTTTGTGTTCAGAGTTAGTTGAAAGTGGATGACGATTTTCCGAAGAGTGGAAAAGGTGAGTAATGTGTAATTGAATTATTATTAATAAATATTTAAGTGCTTTTATTAATTGCATCAATAAGTTTGTGGTACAGAGCATGTCAATTCAAGGCGGGTGAAACAAACTATTCAAGATCTATATGAGCCTCCGGATAAGCGCTGCCGTACTACATCACCTGCCCCAAATGAACCCAGTTCATCTAGCCCAATATCTTTCTATCCTGTTCGTTATTCAAACGTTAGGGCGAGAAGTCTTCTATTTGAAGGAGTAAATAAATGCTTTGAACAAAGCGCAAAAGACACCATTGAACTTAAGTGATATGCTTCCTTCATTGCCTAAAATTTCAAAAGAAGACTTCTAAGTCTCGAAAATAAGTGGAATAGAAGTAGAAGTATTGTGGTACGCATGAAATTTTTCTTAACAATGAAAAATGTTTTATTATTATAATTTTGCAGAAAGCATTTTTTTCCAACTCTTGGAAGGTCGGCCGTAACCACTATGATCAAGAGATCGTTCAAGATCTTGATGACGGAAGTTTCTAAGCATTTCACGCGGATTGGACTGTTGGCACAATATAAAATATATCTCGATTATATCCGTTTTCAAAGGTATTTGTAAATAGCAATTAAATAACAGTATAATAATTGTTTTATTACAGAAGCGGGTCTTACCTTTATTTTATAATGTAAAAGGCAGATTTAGTTAACCAAAAACAAGTGCATTAAAAATGTCATTCAATAAAACAGTACAAAATATAAATATTTATCGTTTTGATCGTTACAATCTATTTAATGTTCGAACTATCAAAACTCAAATCTTAAAAATGTTTTAACGTCATTATTATTTAATAAAAATATCCAATTTGAAAATAATACTGCATGCTTATTTAAAACATTTTCAAAACATTTTTAGGTTTTTACCAGTTCGGAACGCTTTGATTTATATTTCTAAGAATTTAGTATGAATTCCTGAGGATTTCAATCGTAATTCAGATGACAAGCTTGACAATTTTCAGACTCTTTTCGCGTCCATCGGAGGGTAAATATTCGACACTTTCGGCGCTTTTGTAAAAATTTACATATTCTGCTTGCAAAGAATTTGTTTGGAAAATTGTTTAAGAATCCGAAATTTTTTCAGAATATTTTTAATTTTTCTTTAAAAATACTTAGACAAATTCCAAATTTGGCACACTGGGTTATAGCAATAACAAGAAATACATACTTATACAAAATTAAGCAAGTATCTACCTCTTAAAAATAAATATCTTAATAACTTACGAAAAGAAAAGTCAATGTAGTAACAAAGGTGAAAATAAGTGCAAAAAAAATATCCCCATTTATGTCTAGTTCTGAAAATTCTTGTTTTGACTGCCTATTTTATCTAGAAAGCGGAGGAATGTTGAGAAAAACTGAAATTTTATTTTCATTTATATTTACAAAAACGCAAATTATGACAAACAAGATTATTAATCCGGTAAACCATTTTAATCTTTCAATCTTTTAATACTCTGCAGTGGAATAATAAGCAAGCCGACAAAGTTACGACCCTTTTACCACCCTGTTGCAACCGTGTTAACACCGTTGTTAATTTATTGTTAAACGGTCGGAGAAAGAATATGTATAGAAATCCTATAATGGAGTTACCTGATTTGTCCAATTTTAAATTTTAATAAGGCCGTATGCAAAATTTCAACTCTCTAAATGAACTCGTTCTCGAGTTATCGGATGGACGGACAAAAAAAATTTTTGAAATTGGAAAATGTATTAACATCGACGTTGGAGTCACGAATATTGATACTCTGATTCGTATCTGCATCTCTATTTAAGATAACTTTTAAACTAAAATTAAATACGAATTGAGAACATGCTCATACCGAGCCCTCCATTCAATGAGTTATTCTAATATCACCAATTGTCTCCGTCCATCCAAAGAATCATTCTACAAAACAAAAATATGGTAAAGCCACTTAAGTTTATACATTTTATATTTAATTTATTTTTACTGGCTTTCACTTAAATTATAGCCAAAATTGGACTCTTAAACCAATAGTAATTTTCTTCCAAGTTTTACTTTTTTTATAAAGAGTATATAGACGTTGGAAGAATCCTAATAAGCATTTTTTTTCATTTATTTATTTGTGAGCATTTATACTTGTAGGTTTTCAAATTAGTAACAAAAAATTTAACTTTAATATTAAGTAACAAAAAAATATTGGGAAAAAAAAAGAATAAAAAAAAAATATTGCAGAGCTCAGCTGAAAGTGAGGAATTTATAAATTACCTTTCTCGAAACATTAAGCGTGTCTGACTGAATAGAATTCTTCATATCAGTGGGTAAAGTTTTATGACGTGAGTGAAGAACAATCGTCTAGTAATTAAAAAATTCGATCTGCATAATAGAGTTTGTTTCTCTCGTAGACCTACAGAGCTGAAGCTCATCATACAGATATGCAGGACAACGCAGTTTTATAACTTTACTTAATAAACTGAGTAATTTAAAGTTAAAATGCGTTATAATATCACAACAGATCACATTACGAATATTAGGCGGGACATGGTTAAATCATCGTAGCCCATTAATATTTCTAACTACAGAATGAAATGCAATATTCACTTTTCTGGAATTATTGTAATATAATTTACCAAAACTAGAATTTGACGAATGGATGGAAACTGAAGAATTGAGAATTGACCATTTGTCCAAAATGAAAGGTAACTCCTAAACCATCCTTGTAACCGAATTTATGTACCCATTACAGATACGGTTTTGTTAAATATTACGTCTATATTTTTCACTAAATCAGCAAAGGTAACGCTCTAATTAACAACAAATCCTCTAGAAAATCCATTGGTATCAAGACCGTTGGGTTAATAAATAAACATTTGAACTTACGCAGGTTGAGACAATGTTTATTGTTAAGTTAAGCTTTCAATCAGACCCACTGGACTAGATAAATAGAATTACACTTCAATAGCATAGAGATGTAATCGACTGAATTTAATACTAGAAAATATATCATTTATGAACATAGCAAACAATAAAAGGCCAAGAATTGATCCTTGAGGAACACCCGAATATACTGGCAGGAACGCTGAAAATTTCTCATTACATTAACACTGCTCGAAATCGTTCATTTAAATAGATAAATATTAACTTCACAGCATTTGGGAAAAATCAATGTTACGTATTACAAGTTTTTCACAGAAAAGTGGATAGTATCGGGCGTGTCGAAAGGTTTAGAGACTTCTAAGAATATCAAAACTGTTAGGCCATCTATGTCGATTGCTCGCGATATATCATTGTTTATTTTCAGCAATGCAGTTGTTGCAGTTGTACAGCTTAAAGCACGACTGATAATAGTGTAGAGAATTATTTAAATTTAAACAAGAAAAAAAGCCTAGAATTGATCTAAAACCAATTCTTATTATATCCTAGAGGAATGCTCGTATGTCATTCGTATAGTCACCCATCTGTGTAAATTTGATTTGTGAAGTAGTTTTTCGCATATATGTATTTCTACAACGGTTCGTTGGACAGAAAATATGCTTATAACCAATTATATAGCCCATGTGCAAAATTTCAGCTCTCTAAGTGCACGCGTTCTTGAGTTATCAGGAGGACAGACAAACAGATGGACATATAAAAATAAAAATATCTTTTAATATTATATGATTCCGTGTCCAATCCATTTTGCTCTACCATCAGTATTTCTAGGTATTACAAACGGAATGACAAACTTAGTAGACCCTGTAGATTACATCTAGGATATAAAAATGATAAATTTGTAAGTAGTAGATATATAATATTTTCTAAAACTTTTGACATAAACGGTAAAATATTTATCGATCTAAAGTCTGTATAATCTGATCTATGATATTTAGGTTACGCTTTTGACTAAAAACGAAAGTTTTGACAAAGAGGATACGAAAAGTGATTTTTTCAAAACTTTCCATTTTAGACTCGTACACGAATTTGTCTATTTATTTATATTTTCTTCGACACTCTCGTAGACCCACTTTTCGTCATCACAGCGAGCTGAAGGTTCATGTCGCGTGACAATTGAATCTATCAAAATTTGAACCGGAAATTTCCATTTCCAGAAAATCGGGAAAAATCATTTGGTACAAATTTGATTAGTGATAAATCCGTTTCAGGAAAAATGCAGAGTTTTCCGATTTTCCGAAAAAAATTTCCGGAATTTTCCAAATTTTCCGGTAAAAATGTTTTCTATATTATGCAGGATCAAGTTCCCTATCAACTGGCATCATTACTTTCTCTCCGACAATGGTGAAAACTTGCAGAAAAATCGAGGAAAATTCATGTAAAACGCTTTTCGAAGATTTTCAGACCAAGGAAGCGTTTGAGCGTTTTGCAACCTAAGACAAAGTTGTAGAGCGAAATGCGTTGCATAAAGTTGCTTTTGTAGAAAACTCCGTGGAAAACCCGGAAAAGCTGGAAAATCATCGGACAAATTTTTCATCGATATGATTAGTGATAAATCTGTTTCAGAAAAAATGCAGAATTTTCCAATTTTTCTGGAAAATTTTCCGAAAATTTCCGGAATTTTCCGACTTTTCCGGAAAATTTTCCGACAAAAAGTTATATAAACTATGCAGAATCATTTTTTTTCGTCCTACTGGAATCAATACTTTCTCTTCAACAATCATGAAAACTTGCATGAAAAATCGACGAAAATTCATGTAAATTTTTAAAAAAAATCATAGGAATGTGGAAAACATGGAAAATCGGGAAAATTCATGTTATATGGGATCAAGTTGGAATACAACTAAAAGCGCTGTTTAAAACATAATTTGAATTTCAGTAAACCGTTGCAGTACTTCAACGATTTGATACTCGAAAAATTTTTGTTTTCGGATCGGCACCACACATGACTTAAAAATTGTTTTAAAATATCTCCATGCAGCACGTAATAACAATTTAGTTAACGTGAAAAAGGCAGAAAATAAAATAAGTAAAAAACGAGTTTTCAAACAAAACTGAGGCCAAGCCGCACGAAAAAGTAGAAAATAAACTTTTCTTCACACACAGTGGTGGACTCAGATTTTATTCGCTGACAATCACCGATATATTTCAGTATGATCAATCAGAGGTAATAAGTGATTTGATTCATGAAGAGAAAGAATATTCAAGAGAAATGTCCCAATCAAAAAATCTGAGTCCACCTCTGTGTGTGGAGAAAAGTTTATTTTCTACTTTTTCATGCGGCTTGGCCTCAGTTTTGTTTGAAAACTCGTTTTTTACTTATTTTATTCTATATCATATTTTAAGTTTTATGAATAAATTTATTATCAAATTCGAATTCAACATTTTTCTCTGTCCTTTAGTTAATAGTTGACGCATATGGTAATAAATGGATTTACAATAATAATGGGTCACCGCACTTCCTTTGTCATTGTCCGGCTCTCAGGAATACGATACAGACTCCTTGGCTCACACCTTCTGGACGCGTTGCACGACGCCGCCAAGGAGGGTTGGGGCCAATACTTAAATTTATAAGAGCATCCGGTTGGGACCTATGAGCGACTACTCACGAGTCTGGAGGGTGAACAATGGGCCTTGAGCGAGGAATCCCTCGGGATCCCATACCTCGTTATTAAATCAATCAATCAATGTGTCTATAATCTTCACAGTTATCAGACGCTCTAACTTTTTCAATTGGCGAGACACGAAACTCTTTCCAACTATATTAGGAAAACATCCAATACTTAATGAACGATTTATGAGAGGCTTAAAAAATTGGACCTAGTACTTCAAATCTGTCCAGTAACACTTTTTGCACTTATAAAATTAAAATTGTATTATAGTATGGTATGAACTCGGCCTAAAACTCATTTAATAAAGAAGAATATATTACAATATCTACTTAATGAATTTCTTATTCTTTCTATTTCTTATCTATCATTTGCAAAAAAATAAATATATAATAAATTTTTTTTTTTGCTAAACGGAGAAGTCAAGAAAATTTTCTTCAAAATTTGCAGACTTATTTTGTGGCATACAAAACTTATTGGGTGAGGGGGGGGGGGGGGGTCTTCTTTTTCTAACCGGTATCACAAACAAATTAAATTAAACAGTTCAGAAGATGTAGCATATTTTACAAAACCTAGTAACAAACGCTTGCAGCGCCACCATGCGGTAACTTGAAATATACCCTCTTCCTTCCCCTCTAGTCCTCCAACCCATATAATTTTATTCCCAGTTCATTCAGATTCAGATCTATTATACTAAACAACACACAGTTGATTACCTTTAATCCTGTCTATAAAAATGAAGATAAATTATAAAAATAAAAACTTCCTTAAACACAAATATGTAGTACAATAACTGTGAATAAACGCCGTTAAGTAAATGAAAAAAAAACTCTTTCAAACTATTCTTTCATATTTCAAATATTAAATGTTACAACTAGTAGTGTTTTGGCATACAAAGACAATGTGACTCGATTTGTCTCATCTGTCTGTCTATCTGTCTGACTGTACTGAAACAAGAACTTTAAAGTATAGCTCGCTTAACATACATAAAGAGTAACATAATTATGACTATTCAAAAGAACAAACGAATTAATATTAATAGAAAACTAAAGCTTAAGTTCACAGTGCAGATGAACTTCAAAATACTAAAATGTCAAAATTAATAGTTTTCCTCAGTTCGCTAAGGCATAGAAACAATAAATTCAAAATTAAAACTCAAGAAGAAGAATTACGTCTAACGAGAAGTAGTTAAGAAATTAAAATGAAAAAAAGCATCGTCTCCAAATGCAAAGTCATAAACGTAACCACCGTCGTTGAAATCGTCTAACTTTTACCTTCAATTAAGCATGACAAAAACTCTGCGAAACTCTGTGAAGTGAGTAAAGTGCAACAAATAGAATAGAACGCGTTCGTTCAGCCTTTAAAAATTGAAAAAGTACTCGTAGCTAAGTAACGATAACGGCACATCTTGGGTAGGTACTCTCCATGATGCCTAGAGATGTCTAAACTGGATTCGGGAACAGGTTCTTTGTGATCAAAAACTTTATCCACATTGAGAATTCCAGAGCTATTATCCATATTTCATTCAGTAGTGTTATGCTGACTTTTGGATCTAACTCAATGACGACAAGTAGCGAACAAATTCTTCAGAATATGGAATCAAACACAGAGCAGAGAGGGAGAGAGAGATAGAGAGTGAGAGTGACAGAGAGTGAGAGCGAGAGAGAGAGAATGAGAGAGAAAGTGAAAGAATGAGAGGGAGATTGCAACGAACTCTACCCAGGCACTTGAATAAATATTCAATTCCGTTTCCAACGCCAAAGGATTTGTACAGTTGCATTTAACAACAAAACTTAGTAATAAAACTAACACTTCTTTGTTACGATACGACGGCTTTCCTGAATTATTGAATCCTTCGGGATACGAAATAGCGCGGCTAGATCAGTATGGGTGGATGGATATGCAGGTATAGTATAGCGACAGGCTAAATCGTAACTGTAATTCAAGTCCTCTTCGGGAACAATATTGTAGCGTAACGGTAGCTAATGCAAGTGACAGAAAACCATGTTCCCACCGACTATTCTAACTTGAGCATTGCGCAGACAGGACTCACCCACCCACCACAGAAGCTTGCAGGATTCTGTGCACATGCAGCAGAGGGCATAGACTTGATTTTATAATTTCTATGGAAGCAACCGAAAGCAACCACCAGTGGCTTTGACTGTTGTGTATAAGCTGGAAAACATTTGGGTTCGTCAGTGAAGCTTGGAAAATCGTCGGGAAAACATTTTCCTTCAACTCTTTGGGGGAAAATTTCACTTTTGACACAACAGACGTTGGTTCTGTGACGAACTATCACGTGTTCGCCGTCGTTCGTTCGAAGTTGGCTTTTGAGCTGTGAAGTAAACACGTTTTTGAATCTAGTTTGAAAGAAAGCCAGTCGGTTAGACGGTTGGTGTTAGTTGGACGGTTGGAGACGGAGGACGATTATTTAGAAAGTTGGAAATTTCGACAGTTGTACGGGTCAATCCCAGGCGGTTTATAGACGAAATTTTGCCAGTGAAAATCAGAAGTCACGTGTAATAGATTGAAGTGACTCTGTTATGGCTTTTACTCAGCTAGGATATTCGTTGGAAAAGCTAGTTTCGTGTGTTTTTTAATTATTACATTTTTTTTCTTTTATTTTTCATTTACGTGACAAAAGGTGTATGCTTATAATAGTGGTCAGCATTACAGCATTGTGTGTGATTCAAGATTAATTAGCTGAGATTTGTGGTCAGAAGAGAGTTTGTGGTATTTTGTTTTTTATAGATGGGGTTTGTAACGTCGTTCTTTATTTGTCTTTTTTTCTTTGAAGAATGGAATGTGGTGTTACAGAAGAATGGTGTATGCATGTCCATGTCCTAAAAATGATGGAATAATTTCGAAAGAAAATCTGTAGGCAAAAAGTCAACCTTCAGAAGTAACTAAAAAGTGAATATTGCGATTTTTATTGATTTATTAATCTGTGTATTTTTTATTATAATGAAGTCAGGTTGAGGTTTGTGAAGTGTTCAATCCTTTACAATCAGTTTCTCTACGGACC